>VWZE01011211.1:77534-90179 GCA_013396675.1 Eubucco bourcierii
CCTGGCCTTGAACACCTCCAGGGAGGGAGCAGCCACAACCTCCCTGGGCAACCTGTGCCAGTGCCTCACCATCATCACTGTAAAGAACTTCCTCCTAGCATCCAGAAAAGTGGTGTTCCAGACAAGCAGTTTGTTATCCACTGAGTTCCCTTCGGCAAATGCAACAGACCCACATCAATGAATACATCAGAATAAAAAGTCTCTGCAACAGTGGAATCTTTCAGGTTGAGAGAGGTTCTCCTGCTCCTCTACTCTGCCCTGGTGAGGCTGCATCTGGAGTACTGTGTCCAGTTCTGGGCCCCCCAGTTCAAGAGGGACATAGAACCGCTTGAGAGAGAGTCCAGCACAGAGCCACAAAGATGCTGAAGGGAATGGAACAGCTCTGTTAGGAAGAGAGCCTGAGGCAGCTGGACCTGTGCTGCTTGGAGAAGAGGAGACTGAGAGATGACCTCAGAAATAGTTATAAAGATGTAAAGGTGAGTGCCAGGGGGATGGAGCCAGGCTCTGCTGGGTGATGCCCAATGACAGGACAAAGGACAATGGGTGGAAGCTGAGGCATAGGAAGTTCAATGCAAACATGAGGAGGAATTTTTTCCCTGCGAAGGTGACAGAACCCTGGAACAGGCTGCCCAGGGGAGTTGTGGAGTCTCCCTCTCTGGAGATATTCAAAACCTGCCTGGATGCATTCCTGTGTGATCTGCTCTAGGTGATCCTGCTCTGGTAGGGGGGGGATTGGACTGGATAAGCTTTCGGAGGTCCCTTCCAGCCCTTAATATTCTGTGATTTGAATTAAACACTACACTATTTTCTGTGAGAATGTTCCTAAAAATTAAATAGGAAAAACAACAGCAATAATATCAATTAATACTGTAAGAAAAACTTCATCAATGCCAAAATGCAGTAAGCAGTATTAAGTATGACTTCTTTAATGCCACAATGCAGTAAGCAGTATTAAGTATAACTTCATTAATGCCAAAATGCAGTAAGCAGTATTAAGTATGACTTCATTAATGCCACAATGCAGTAAGCAGTATTAAGTATAACTTCATTAATGCCAAAATGCAGTAAGCAGTACTAAGTATAACTTAATTAATGCCAAAATGCAGTAAGCAGTATTAAGCATAACTTCATTAATGCCAAAATGCAGTAAGCAGTATTAAGTATGACTTCATCAATGCCAAAATGCAGTAAGCAGTATTATGACTTCATTAATGCCAAAATGCAGTAAGCAGTATTAAGCATGACTTCATTAATGCCAAAATGCAGTAAGCAGTATTAAGCATGACTTCATTAATGCCAAAATGCAGTAAGCAGTATTAAGCATAACTTCATTAATGCCAAAATGCAGTAAGCAGTATTAAGCATAACTTCATTAATGCCAAAATGCAGTAAGCAGTAATAAGCATACCTAGGCACAATAAAGAATTCAATGGGAAAAAAGAGTAAGTTTTAAATTTCCATCTGCACAGACTAAATAAAAATTCTAGCAATATTATAAGCAAGCATCAGATGTAGAACCCACTACATCACAAGACACAGGAACTACGGGGAGTGCCTGAAATGAAAGTGAGGAAGAGTTCTCTTTTCAAAGTATTTATTAAGGACTTTTCTTGAACTTCCAGGTCTATAACCCGCTCAAAGCTCCTTGAATTTCAGTGTCAAGGAAATACAAATTTATCACACAAAAAGGCATATCAAGAAAGTTATCATAAAGTCTATTAGCAGGCCTCCAGTCACATAGAAAAAGTCAAGAATTGAACAATCACAAAGTAATAGATGTAGAGGAGCCTTTGCCTTTAAGAAATCAATCAAAATCACTCTGAAAATTAGAAGCTGCTTTCATCCTCATGACAAACTCTTTCCCATTAAGTGTACGCTTGGGCAAATAAATTATTGCTTTCCCATTGTCTTAATCAGTGTGTAGAAGCAGCTAATAACAAAACTAATCACAGGAGGGGAACATTTTGATTCAAGATAGAAGTTCACCGCAGATAAGCGGAACAGGAGAAATTCAGCCAACCTCTGTTAATCGTTAGATCCCCTAACACCAGATACGGTTTAATATTTTTGCTATTTATAGACTGCTCTCTTTATTTGTGCTATTTCCAAAGCTTTAATCTACCTTTTATTAAGCTCTTTATAACTTTTCGGTGTTGATAAATGTGGGACTGGGGAAAAGAAATAAAAAAAGCTCATAAGAACCGCAGTTTGCATCTTTAGCTAAAGCATACAAATGCTTCTTAATACATGGAGGAATGCACCTGGAAGCATCAGGCACTTGCTCAGAAGCAGAAATGCACATTAAAGACAAGCTCTTAGCTCAGTGTTTCCTTTTCTTGAAGTGACATGGCTGCACAGGCAGACACTAAGCTCAAGGACTGCAGGAGACGTCTGCTCCTAGGTGAAATGCGCAGTGCTGACACCTCTAGCAAGTCAGATTAATTTTCTTCCTACTGTATTTATGCATTTCATTTCCATGTTCTGATGTGATCTTTGGTGCCTTTTGCTGCCTTGAGTGCAGCAATTAGACAGCGAGCTTGGGAGCAGAACAGACAACAGCAATCACCATGCCCAACAGAGCTGTTCAGGTATGCAGGCAAAGGGCAACTCCAGCAGTGACCAAGATCATAGAATCATAGAATGGTAAGGTTGGAAGGGACCTCAAGGATCATCTAGTTCCAACCCCCTGACATAGGCAGGGACACCTCCCACTAGTACAGATCACTCAAGGTCTTGACCAACCTGGCCTTGAACACCTCCAAAGAGGGAGCAGCCACAACCTCCCTGGGCAACCTGTGCCAGTGCCTCACCACCTTCACTGTAAACAACTTCCTCCTAAAATCCAGTCTAAATCTCCCCTCTGCCAGTTCAAACCCATTGCCCCTTGTCCTGTCATTACAAGACCTTGTCAATAGTCCCTCCCCAGCCTTCCTGTAGGCCCCCTTCAGATACTGGAAGGCTACTCTAAGGTCTCCTGGAAGCCTTCTCTTCTCCAGGCTGCAGAGCCTCAACTCTCTCAGCCTGCCCTCATAGGATTCTACTCTTAGACCCACTCCCAACTATTTTCTTCTCTACTTCCAACTGGGAACTGTAGTAACAAGTCTATTCCAATATTTTAATTCAAGGGGTTTTGTGAACTAAAAACGTTTAAAATGTAGATTAAACAGCAGAGTATTTTGCCACTATTTCTGGTAGTTTCGTCCCAGACATTTGGTTTCAGATCTGTGATTTCCTGTCGAGAACACACAAGTGTGAAATACTTGTTGATCCGTTTATTCATTTGCCTCCTGGCTGATCACAGCCATTTTGACAGAACAGATAAATAGACTTGCTCCTTAGGTTATTTTTCTGTTGTTGTTTTTTTCTTTTTCTTTGTCTTTTTCTTCCACATGCTTCTCCACCAGCCTGGAAATGCAGCCCCAACTTCCTAGATGCTGCGGTTAGGTCCTTATCACTCCTGCACCCTCACTTTACATCCCTCGCCCTCCTTTTAGAGGCTTGTTAAGCCAATTTCACACAATATTCAGCTTGTCTGAAATGCCACAAACAAACTCTCACTGTAACAGCTTCTGCAACTCCATCTGCCAGATGAAAATGACAACACAACATTTAGAGGAACTATTTTTGACCAATTCAAATCCAATGAACACTCCACATCACCCTTTAGGACTTGAGATATATCTGTGACAATTGCACTTGGTTACTCCAGGCAGCCTCTAACTGTTTTGTCTACAACACATCTCAGCAAATCATCCAAGTCATAAACAAAGACTTGCAATTCAGAAAGGGAATGACTCTTGATCATTCTTATTGAGGCAAAGGCAAAGGTAACAGCTTCAAGTGATTAGGAAAAAAGCCTTGTAAGATCAGCACAAGATTTTCAATGCAAAGTAATTTCAGCAGGCTAACAAATGAGTCCCTTTTCTCCACCAACATCTAGCAGAACACGGAGCACTTAATTGATGTGCCCTTTTATTGCAAAACATAGTGGCTCCCTCCAATTTGACTGGAGCAATGGGATGCAGCACTGCCAGGAAAGAGCTGAAGAATGCAAGCTTGGCACCACACAGTAACTAAATGTTGATTCATGGAAATTATGAGATGTTCAAGAGGACAGGTCCCAGGCTCCAAATTACGCTCCACTCTCGTATTGCCCCCATGTGATTATAGCAACTTTGCCTACAATTTGCTGCTCACTCTTCTAATTGGATTCCTGCAAAGGGCAGTTTGCTGTGCCATGAGCTTGTCACTTTATATCCTGCTTTAACTCCAAGCCACTCAATTAATATTAAATTCCATTTATTACAAAAGCATTTGTTTCCAGTCCTGTGATGCTATCAGCAGCCATCTCATTAATATTTATTTCCACAAAGCAGCCCACTGATGTTAAGATCTCAGATACAGCTAGTAACTTTAAAAGGAGAAAATATGTGGAGCCAAGAAGGTCAAGAGAGAACATGAGCTGTAACAGAAAACATGCACCCCATAGGAGCTTAACTCCTCCTTCACAGAAAACTGAGTAAACACAGTAAGTTTGGCTGAGAGAAGTCACAATGTTAAAGTTAATTCAGTCATATGAAAAAAAAATAAATAGGAGGTTGCCAATGCATCTCTCTGTAGGGTGGGGAGTTGCTGTCTGGCACATGAAGGGAAAAAGATGCTGGAAGGAGGCATGGAAGGGGAATGACTTATTCCCCCATGAGCTGAGCTGTCAACCTTCCAGGCTTTAAAAAAAAAAAGGAAAAAGGGAAAAAAAAATCCAATGAAGAACTGTGAATAACCTTAAACCCTGGCCTAGAGTTTGTTCAAAGCCTCTTCTTTTCAGCATCCTTTTCTGTGCTAAACACAGAGAGTAAAATTAGTACAGTCTGTCCCAGCTTGACAGTGCAGAAGCCAATGAGACTCCCCCCATTCACCATCCAAGGAGAGGAGGAGGAGAGGGCTGCAGATGGATTAAGGGTATCAGGAAAGCTGGTATAAAGCTCAAGGATTGTCTTGCACACTTTCAGTACAAGAAAACACTGCCAAGAAAAGAGAGGACATCCAAGTGCAAGCTCAAATCCTATAGACAACACTGCAACCCCCTGAATTCTCAGAGTGGCAATAAACCACAGACCTTTCCTTTCCCTGTGGGCCAAGTTGCAGCTTGGGTTATCACAAATTCTGGTGAAATGGGAGCATTTCTTGTATGTCTGGAAGCACCCAGCTGCTTTTCAGGCTGAATGCTCCCAAGAGTGAGATTACACATTCAGATATAGTGAGATGAAGCAGCTGCTGAGAGTGTATATCAAATACTGTGATTTCTTCTCTTCTGCTCTCTTATTCTGAGCATCTTGAACAAAACTAAGCTGCAGTAACAACAGGTCTCTCTCTAAGTAGTCTCCACCTATTCCTTTAAACTATGCAACAGGGAGCTTGTTCCACGTATCTCTATGGATACAAAACCAATGAAGTTGAACTCTAACCTTCTGCTTCCACAAAGAACTGAATTAATTCCCTACAGCACATCAGCACTGCTTTTGAAAAGGCCTAGGTTCTGCAAAAAAACAGATGGAAATGAAACTCATGGGCCTTTAAAGAAATTTCCTTGCAGTGATGGCATAAGAATCTTCTTCCCATCAATTTTTTTATTAACCAGAGCACACATGGCAACTCCCTCTGTGGCACCACTCTGTGCTCACCCCATCAGCGTAAAACCTTGCTAAACTATCACCTCAGCTTTACCACTGGGATAACAATGCTTTCATAGCTAGAATTAGAAAGATGAATTATCCCAGCTTGGCAAATCAATGTGCAAGATCAGACATCTGACTCCAATA
The DNA here is from genome assembly GCA_013396675.1 of Eubucco bourcierii. NCBI lineage: Eukaryota > Metazoa > Chordata > Aves > Piciformes > Ramphastidae > Eubucco > Eubucco bourcierii. Next base: position 83,354 of record VWZE01011211.1, read on the forward strand.
CTATTTCATTGCCCATTTTCTTCCTACACCTTGTTCTCACATTTGCTATGGGGGCTGGCTTAGAGACCCTGAAGAAGGACTCCTGTTGCAGTGCTGTCACCTCCATGCTCTTGCTTTCAGGACGATAGTTCTGGACATTTTGAAGAACAAATGCATTTTGGATAGCAGCAAAGCCAAGCCTGCAGGCTCTTGCTTTGACAGCTAGAGAGCTGCAGAGCCTTTGTAGGTCCCCAGATGCCACCACCACATCATGTGGCACAGAAGATCCCTGCTTGCCCATCTTCTTGCTCTGCTATGAGGACAGGCTGAGAGAGTCGGGGTTCTGCAGCCTGGAGAAGAGAAGGCTTCCAGAAGACCTTAGAGTAGACTTCCAGTATCTGAAGGGGGCCTACAGGAAGGTTGGGAAGGGATTATTTACAAGGTCTTGCAATGACAGGACAAGGGGCAATGGGTTTGAACTGGCAGAGGGGAGATTTAGACTGGATGTTAGAAGGAAGTTGTTTCCAGTGAGGGTGGTGAAGCACTGGTACAGGTTGCCCAGGGAGGTTGTGGCTGCTCCCTCCCTGGAGGTGTTCAAGGCCAGGTTGGACGAGGCCTTGAGTAACCTGTACTAGTGGGAGGTGTCCCTGCCTATGGCAGGGGGTTGGAACTAGATGATCCTTGAGGTCCCTTCCAACCTTACCATTCTATGATTCTATAATTCTTTGTGTGAGAAGCAGAGTCAAGTTGCTCCTTCTCCCACCAAAAGCTGAGCTAAGATTTTTACCATCAAGAGGTTGGTGCAGTTATGAAGTGCCCAGTCACTTCTGAAGTGGCACTGGGGACCTGGTGCCAGGTCCTTATTCACAGCCATTTCTGTAAGCATAAGAAGAAGGGTTCTGCCCTCCTGGTTGCAGCCAAGTGCTCCACATGAATTGGCCTTGCAGTGATAAATGTCACGCTTAGAACCAGTTTTGCGACATGAAAGTCTGTAATTTGCTTTCCAGGGACTTGTGCTTGATTATCAGGAGAGTTAGAAGCGTTCACTGAAGTCTAATGAATAGAATTAACACATAATTTAAACAGGGACTAATATGTATGCAAATGAGAAAAAGTTAAAAATAAGAGTTCAAGCCATAATTTCAGAAAATGCAGACTGCACGCTTATGAAATATAAATGTTTCAATTCACCTCCTATCTTTACATCTATGTTTGCTGCTTTGCATCTGAACAATGTGGTGCATCAAGCCCATTTTTGATTTTTATATTTGAACCTGGGAGTTACAAAATGGATTATATTGAAACATGAATAATATATATGCTAATTAAAGACTCCACTCAATGACATAAATAAAGACAAAGACCAACACAGGCTAATTTCCATTTGCAAATTTCCTAATGATTGCATTTTCCTTTGCAAAGCCAAAACTTTGTTTCCACTGTCTTAGGGAAAGAAAAAAAAAAAAAAAGAAAAAAAAAAAGAAAAAAGGAAAAAAAGAAAAAAAAGAAAAAAGAAAAAAAAAGAAAAAAGAAAAAAAAGAAAAAAAAAAAAAAAGAAAAAAAAGAAAAAAAAAGAAAAAAAGAAAAAAAAAGAAAAAAGAAAAAAAGAAAAAAAAAAAAAAAAAAAAAGAAAAAAAAAAAAAAGAAAGGTGCTTTCTTTGCTCAAATTATTTTAAAAAAACCTTTTCACCTTTTTTGTTCTTTAGAATTGACCTCCACAGAGATAAAACTGTTTTGCCTAGATAGACTCAGTGTTATATATCACCTAAGTCAGACTACAGAGACTTGTGCCTGAAAATGTTGTCACTTAATCTGTAATTATTGATAGATTTTTCTCTGTTGAAGAGTTACTCCTGATAAATAAAAAGTGCAATACCCCACTAATATCACAAAGAATGTTCAGAGTAACTCTGCCAGATGTAAACCAACTAAATGTCCTTGGTGTTTGATAGGCTGTTTATCTCTCTCTCTCTCTTCATCCACTCCTCAAAATTAGACAGAACAAGGGCACAGGACAAGTGTAGAGGGAGATAAGGGATTGTAGGAGACAAGACGTTTGCAGAAAACACAGCTACAACTTCTGTTATGCAAAGCCTACAGAAAAGCTTGCTGAAGAAGAAACAGATTGCAGGAAAAGCCCTTTTTGCTTACAAGGCCTGCTTGTACCTGTAACTGTCAGTAGAGTGGTGTCTAAAGAGGGACAGGGACCTACTGGAAAGAGCCACGAGGGTGACTGGGGGACTTGAGCATCTCCCCTATGAAGAGAGACTAAGAAACCTGGGGCTGGTTAGTCTGGAGAAGGGAAGGCTGAGAGGAGATCTCATCAATGTGTACAGACATCTGAGATGTGGGAGTCAAGTGGCTGAGGCCAATCTCTTTTTGGTGGTCAGCAGCAGTAAGTCAAGGAGCAACAGCTACAAACTGGAACACAGAAGGTTTCAGCTCAACATGAGGAGAAACATCTTTACAGTGAGGGTGATGGAGCCCTGGAGCAGGCTGCCTAGAGAGGTTGTGGAGTTTCCTCGAGGAGATTTTTAAACCCTGCCTGGATGCATTCCTGTGTGAACTACCCTGGGGGATCCTGCCTTGGTAAAGCATTGGACTCAATGGTCTCTGGAGGCTCCTTCCAACCTCTAAAGTTCTGTGATTCTGTGAAAATTTGAAGTTCATTCAAATGAATACAAAGCCTGTAATGATAGGAGGGCTGTTGTGTAAATGTTGGTTATGTGGCTAAAGAAGCCTACATTCTGCCTTAACTTGCAAACCCAGCATCTGCAGGCTCTGAAAAGCAAACTGCAAAGCAAATCTTTCAGGTTCTGATTGCAAGAGCACCCTGAATGCTTTGAAAAGAAGGAGCTGTATGAATGGGAAGAGACTAACCATACTGGTACATTTATGTCCTAGTCTTTCAGCAAAAAAAGGAAGAAAAAACATTACAAGAAATGACAGGTACAAGGAGTGCATCTTCACGGCTTTGACTTCATGTCTCTAATACTAGTGGCTATTACCAAAGAACTCTGAAATGTAGGACACTTACTTTGAATACTAAATTATGATCATTTTGAGTTATGATGTGATTGCAAGTCCTTTATGCCCTCAGTAACTGCTGGCACTGTACAACTGCTGCAATCTTCATCTGTACCAGGGTTGCCAGAGTAGCACAGCCCGGCACTGGGGGAGAAGAGGGTCTCCCTAGTTTCAGCTTAGCATCTTCTGCCCTTGTAGTGCACATCTCTCCATGCTCCTCCTCTCAGTGTTAATGGAACTGCCATGGAGAAATAAATGCCTTTAGAAAATCAGGAAGGTAGTTGGAAAGCTTACAGGGCAGCTTACTTTGATCACTTCTCTAGTGGCATAAAATTCTGTTCACTGATGAACTGCTCATTTTCCAATAAACTGTGAGGTTGACAGATTAGTTTCCTAGGAGATGCACTGCTTTTTGCCTTCCTTGCAGAGGGTTCTTCTTGCATTCCCATTCAAATCCCAAAGTCATGCCGAATATCCACCAGCAGGGGCAAACTTTATTTGCTGTCTTCACCCACAATTGTGGGGGATTTGACTTCCTTGCCTCAGTCTTCAATAGGAAGGGCTCCAACCACAATGTCCAAGTTGCAGAGGGTAAAAGTAATGACTGGGAGCAGGCAGATCTCCCTACTATAGTAGAAGATCCTGTTTGTGAGCTCCTAAGAAACCTGAATGTGCACAAGTCCATGGAGCCTGATGAGATCCACCCACGGGTCCTGAGGGAACTGGCAGATGAAGTTGCCAAACCACTGTCCATCATATTTGAAAAGTCATGGCAGACTGGTGAAGTTCCTGCTGACTGGAGGAGGGTAAACATAACACCCATCTTCAAGAAGGGAAAAAAGAATGACCCTGGAAACTACAGAGCAGTCAGCCTCACCTCTGTGCCTGGCAAGATCATGGAGCAGATCCTGCTGAAAGTCCTGCTAAGGCAAATGGAAAACAAAGCAGAGGTGATTTGTGGTACCCAGCAATGACTGCACCAAGGGCAGATCTGCCTGACAAATTTAGTGGCTTTTTATGATGAAGTCACAGCGACAGTGGACAAGGGAAAGGCAGCTGATGTCATCTACCTGGACCTGAGTAAAGCATTTGACTCTGTCCCACATGACATCCTGGTCACCAAACTGGAAAAGCATGGACTTGATGGATGGACCACTCGCTGGATAAGGAATTGGCTGGATGGTCGAACCCAGAGAGTGGCGATCAACGGCACAATGTCCACCTGGAGACCAGTGACAAGTGGTGTCCCTCAGGGGTCAGTGCTGGGACCAGTGCTGTTTAACATCTTTGTCAGTGACATGGACAGAGGAATGGAGTGCACCCTCAGCAAGTTTGCAGATGACACCAAGCTGTGTGGCACAGTCGACTTGCTAGAGGGCAGGGATGCCATCCAGAGGGACCTGGACAGGCTGGAGAGGTGGGCCCAGGCCAACCTCATGAAATTCAATAAGGCCAAGTGTAAGGTCCTGCACCTGGGTAGGCACAATCCCAAGCACAAATACAGGCTGGGTGGTGAATGGCTGGAGAGCAGCCCTGAGGAAAAGGACCTTGGAGTCTGGGTTGATGAAAAGCTCAACATGAGCCTGCAGTGTGCACATGCAGCCCAGACAGCCAACCGAGTCCTAGGCTGCATCAAGAGAAGCGTGGCCAGCAGAGCAAGGGAGGTGATTCTGCCCCTTTACTCTGCTCTCGTCAGACCCCACCTGGAGTACTGTGTGCAGTTCTGGAACCCTCAGCACAGGAAGGACATGGAAGTGTTGGAGCGGGTCCAGAGGAGGGCCACAAAGATGATCAGAGGGCTGGAGCAGCTCTGCTGTGAGGACAGGCTGAGAGAGTTGGGGCTCTGCAGCCTGGAGAAGAGAAGGCTTCGAGGGGACCTGATAGTAGCCTTCCAGTATCTGAAGGGGGCCTACAGGAAGGCTGGGGAAGGATTATTTACAAGGTCCTGCAATAACAGGACAAGGGGCAATGGGTTTCAAGTGGCAGAGGGGAGATTTAGACTGGATGTTAGGAGGAAGTTCTTTACAGTGAGGGTGGTGAGGCACTGGAACAGGTTGCCCAGAGAGGTTGTGGCTGCTCCCTCCCTGGAGGTGTTCAAGGTCAGATTGGATGAGGCCTTGAGTGACCTGTACTAGTGGGAGGTGTCCCTGCCTATGGCAGGGGGTTGGAACTAGATGATCCTTGAGGTCCCTTCCAACCTTGCCATTCTATGATTCTGTGACTTGGAGAAGCCACCACCTGTAGGCATTCAGCACTGCAGCCTTGAGTCCAGCCTGTGGCATGACAGAACATGACTCCATCCGTGAAGGCTTAAAGTGTATTTGACATGGGGAGTGAATGAGATAAGCTTGAGCTGCTACAAAACATGAGGAATACTATCAGCACTCACTGGAAACTTTCCAATGATGGTTAAAAAATTGGTCTTGGAGTGAATCACTGTGTAGAAAGACATCCATTTAACTGATAATTTGATCAGAAGGAAAATAAAACCCAAATTTGAGTCTTCGGGGAACACAACATTTCTCACCGAGAAACGTTTTGATTTATTTCCTTTTCCTTTTAACATTACCATATTTTTAAAAAAAATAAAAATTCAAACTAGGCTTATTTCTCTTACTTCATGCATGTCACTTTGTAAGAGATTTCAAAACATTTTTGTTCTGTTTTGGAAAAGACAAGGATTGCTAAAACATGAAACAACCTACCAATCATGAACCATGTAGGTAAGCCACCTACGCTTGTTTCAGCTTACAAGCTAGAACCCCAATGGATTTTAACCTGTAAGTCAACAGAGTAAAATACATGCTGTTCATAGCAGCAGAGGAAATGTTTCCTTCTGAACAAACAAACTCAGTGTTCTACAATGAACCAAATGAATTCTCTTACTTCTAATAGCAGCACAACATGCGTTGCTGTTCCAAGGGGATTTATTTCCCCCCTAAATTGCACAGGTTTTAAAGAAAATAAGATTAAGTCCACCCCTGCTTGTTATTGTTTTAGTAGTCTGATGATTTCTGCTATTAATCCAAGCAGTTAAGATTGCTAAATTGATTTAACATTCTTACCCTATAATTTTACACTCAGACCACAGCATGCTGTGAAATAGCTAGTGCTAATGTTTGTCCAAATGCTGCTGTGGGACTCAGGACAGCACAGGGCCCCTTCAATAGCTATATTTTATGGTTACAAGGAGAGAGAAAAAGATATAATTTATCTGGTGGCTGTAGTTAATTCACAGATTCACAGTAGAGGTATATACTGTTCCCTCTGGGTACATCTTCTTGTATTATAGGATATTTCATTCACAGGTTGTCCAAGACAATCACAGAATCACAGAAACATTGCAGTTGGAAAAGATCCCCAGGATCACCAAGTCCAGCCCACATCCCTACTCTACAAGGTACACCCTAAACCATATCCTCAAGCACCACATCCAGACTTTTAAACACATCCAGGGTTGGTGACTCCACCACCTCCCTGGGCAGTTTATTCCAATGCCTAACCACTCTAGTTGGGAACATTTTCTTTCCTAATATCCAGTCTAAACCTACCCAGTAGCAGTTTGAGACCATTCCCTCTTGTTCTATCACCTTTGAGAAGAGACCAGCACTAACCTCTCCTGTACCTGTGAGACCAGCACCAACCTCTCCCTGTACCTGTGAGACCAGCACCAACCTCTCCTGTACCTGTGAGAAGAGACCAGCACCAACCTCTCCTGTACCTGAGAGACCAGCACCAATCTCTCCTGTACCTGAGAGACCAGCACCAACCTCTCGTGTACCTGTGAGAAGAGACCAGCACCAACCTCTCCCTGTACCTG
>VWZE01011211.1:90456-103928 GCA_013396675.1 Eubucco bourcierii
AACCTCTCCTGTACCTGAGAGAAGAGACCAGCACCAACCTCTCCTGTACCTGTGAGAAGAGACCAGCACCAACCTCTCCACATCCTCCTTTCCTTTAGTTCTGGACCTACCAATTTCTGAGTGAGTCCACTCCAGAGGCAGTTGTATACACACTTCAACACATAGTTGTACATACTAGGATTATTACAGAAAAGAGGTAAACTATCAACAGGTTGATTGGAAACATAAACTAGGAACAGATCAAACAAGAATGGGTTAACACTGTTTCTCTGAGAAGAGGAACAGAGAAAGCATGCATCCATCTTCTTAAAGAGAAGTCTGTGGGGCTTAATTTTTTTCCCCAAGTGATATAATTTCACAAAAAGCATTTATACAATTTGCTTTTAAAGTATCTATCACAGCTTTACAGGCCAGAGTGCAAAAATTTCTGTAGCAGTTTAAGAGTTAATGTTCTCTTTTGGTTCTGAATAATACACAAGAGAGAGGAACTTTCTGGACATTGTTTTGAATGTGGAGTGAATGAGCAGGGCATTGGTTGTGAAAGGGTAACAATGATACAGTCTCTATCATTCATTGGTTTGCTAATTGGTAAAAAAAAGTCAACATATATATATATATATATATATATGTATGTTAAAGAATAAAAGCAATTTCTCACTCTGTTATTTTTGCCTTCTGCCTTCCACCTCCTCCACTGCTCCTCTGTGGATGGCTGAATATTCATAGAATCATAGAATGGTAAGGACCTCAAGGATCATCTAGTTCCAACCCCCTGCCATAGGTAGGGACACCTCCCACTAGTACAGGTTACTCAAGGCCTCCTCCAACCTGGCCTTGAATACCTCCAGGGAGGGAGCAGCCACAACCTCCCTGGGTAACCTGTGCCAGCGTCTCACCACCCTCACTGCAAACAACTTCCTCCTAAAATTCAGTCTAAATCACCCCTCTGCCAGTTTAAACCCACTGCCCCTTGTCCTGTCATTGCAAGACCTTGTCAGTAGTCCCTCCCCAGCCTCCCCGTAGGCCCCCTTCAGATACTGGAAGGCTACTCTAAGGTCTCGTGGAAGCCTTCTCTTCTCCAGGCTGCAGAGCTCCAACTCTCTCAGCCTGTCCTCACAGTAGAGCTGCTGCAGTCCTCTCAGCATCTCCGTGGCCTCCTCTGGACCTGCTCCAACAGTTCCATGTCCTTTCTGTGCTGAGGGCTCCAGAACTGCAAACAGGACTGCAGGTGGGGTCTGAGGAGAGCAGAGTAAATGGAGAGAACCCCCTCCCTTGCCCTGATGCCCACACTGCTCTTGCTGCAGCCCAGGACTCGGTTGGCAACCTTTGCTGACCAGATACCACCTGAGGCCTTGCTGGTTTTCTATCCTCGGGGAGAGCAGAAGGTGGATTTGACTCCTGGGCTTTCTTTGTTCAGGAGGAGAGGATTTGAATTCTACACTGTAAATAATCATATAGAATTATAAGTACATGTAATTATGTTTTGTATACATATGCTTGTAAATTTAGCTTGCTGTAAAACATAGCTTCATCTTACTTCCAAAGATTCTGAGCTAGTCTGGTGATTTCAATTTTATTTGAGGGGTAATTTCTCAATTCACCCCAATTTCAAAGTCATGTAAAACTTTCCTGCAGAATACCTTCCAGAAGACCTAATGGAGGAGTAGAAGCCAGTGGCACCTGGCATCCCCTTATCAGAAACCCCCACACTCCTCCTGGCACCTACAAACCACTTCTTAATGGAGCTTAACTAGAACAACTGAATATTTAAAAAACAACATTCATTCAAGCTTCTGCCTTGTAAACTACTGCCTTTAATCCACTTACTGCCCAGATAAAATCTTGTTCCTTTCTTCAAGACCTCACCATTACAGCAGCACTGGGGAAAGCATTTCCAGGGGGGGGGGAAAAAAAAAAAAAGTCTGCAATTAATCCATTTAATTAGTTCCACAGCAAGGAAACAGAAAGATCAATTGCAGCTGTGCCACAGATCCCTCCTTGCCTGACCTCAGCTGCCCTTGCCTGCTCCCCTTTGCTCTCTCTTCAGAAGAAAGCATTTCCAGAAATGGTGGGGAAATATCATCACACATCTAAACGAAGCAGCAAGGAGTTGTGTCACCAGCAGGTTTCTGACTTGCTGCCTTGTGCATATGCTTCACCTCCTTGAAGGGGTGAATTCTATCGTTCGACGACTGCAGCATGTATTCTGCTGTTGTTTGACTTACAATTGCATGCCTGACATTATCTTTTAAAAGAAAGGCGCTGCAGATCCAAGCTCCCACTGAGTTCAGCAGCCACATCCATAGAAGTGCCTGCAGGAAAGATGTTCACACAACTGACCCACATGGTAGAACCATGCCAGGAGCTGAGGAACACTCGCAGTTTCAGAACTGTAAGCAACTGTTAAAAAGAATCACAACCTGGCAGACACCAGGAGTGCCAGCACTGGATTCACAGCTGTGAAATCTTGGTTCTTTGAGCAATTCCAGTTTCCTGTCTCCTTTGCAAGAAAATACTTTCATAGAACAACCTCTTCAAGGATACCTAGGCTGAGTCACCCTGGGTGTGAGGGGTGGCCTCCTGTTGGTACTCACTACTGATGAAGGAGCAGTAATGACAGAGGCAGCACGGACAGTGCCTTAGGTAACACACAACAGGTCGGCTATACCACCCCCATCTCTGTTGTCTTGTTCTCAAACTTCAGATCATTGTTACACTCTTAACTCTTCCCTTCTTTTAGGCTCCCTGCTGCAGGAGAACAGATGGAACAAAACTCCAAACAGATTTTCTTCCACCAACCTGCAGGTCTCCTGACACAGTTGTCCTCTGCAAGCTGCCTTTGCAGTTTCTTTCCTGCCCATTTGTATCTTTCGCTCACTCTCGCTCAGTTGCTAGAGCCCTCCCTCTCTCCTTCTCACAATTTGTGGATGTGCTTTTTTATTGGTTTCACCTTAATCACTTTAAATGTGATGCATTTAAACTGTGTCTCCCAAATGCTTTTTCAGGCTTCTAAGTCTGTGATTTGCAGGACAATTTATCATGCTATGCCATTCCTTCTCCTCACACTTGCATGTCTGCTTTAAAGCTCACACTGCAGAGCTGTGGAGAACAGGCCTCGAAGCTCCTGTGCAGCATCAATGATTCCTGTGGTGCTCCTGATGAATGGCTGCTTTAACCTTCTTTTGGAACCTAGAAATGATGGACATTCTGTAGATCCCTTTTTATTGTCTCTCCTATAAGGAACCTTTTTCTAATGTCAAAGCTAAAGCTCTCTGTTGGTGCAATTTAAACCACAGACGTGTCATCTCCAGCACCATGGGTGCAGAAGATCACGGATTGCTTGCAGACCCCTTTCATGCCCAAGAACTCTCTGCTAACAACCCTGCATGCCCTTGTGGTTTGAGGAGCTTCCTCACAGCAAAGACATGTTGTACAAGAACAACCACAGCCCTCCTTTATTTACACCTGGAGATACATCAGCCTGCTTCAAATTTGGGTTTGCTTTTCACTTACAGCACAGCTGAGAGGAGAGCCCTGATTCAAACTGCAAATGAAGGTTGGACATGTGTGACACAGGAAGAAGCTGGCTTCAAATAGCTGGCAAGAAGTAACTTGCTATTGCAATTGCATGTTCTTGAGAACTCATTTAAGGTGATGCAGGTCCTTCAGTAACACAGACTCAAATGTACAAGGACAAGGGCTGATCTAGCTGATACTAGGTATTCAAAAGTCACTCTGCTAACATAGAATCATAGAATGGTAAGGTTGGAAGGGACATCAAGGATCATCTAGTTCCAACCCCCTGCCATAGGTAGGGACACCTCCCACTAGTACAGNAGACCTTGTCAACAGTCCCTCCCCAGCCCTCCTGTAGCCTTCTTCAGATACTGGAAGGCTACTATCAGGTCTCCTGGAAGCCTTCTCTGCTCCAGGCTGCAGAGCCCCAACTCTCTCAGCCTGTCCTCATAGCAGAGCTGCCGCAGCCCTCTCAGCATCTTTGTAGCCTCCTCTGGACTGGCTCCAACACTTCCATGTATTTCCTGTGCTGAGGGCTCCAGAACTGCACACAGGACTCCAGGTGGGATCTGACAAGAGCAGAGTAAAAGGGCAGAATCCCCTCCCTTGCCCTGCTGCCCACACTGCTCTTGATGCAGCCCAGGACTCGGTTGGCTGTCTGGGCTGCACTCACACTGCAGGCTCATGTTGAGCTTTTCATCAACCCAGACTCCAAGGTCCTTTTCCTCAGGGCTGCTCACCAGCCAGGGCAACTACTCAGATTTAAACCTGAAACAAAAACCAGACTGTGCTATTTCTCTGAAACAGGACATTCCTGGGTCAAAATGTGCTTAGAGATTCTTGGTGCTGCTCCTGCTCCTGTATAATTAGGATTAAAAGTACTATTTTCTGAGCTATTTTGATATCCTGATAGTTCAGTATATCACCTCTGGTCTGCAGTCAAGATTGGCAAATTCCTCTCTAACTTTTTTAGCTTCTCAAGGCAAAAAATTATTTGCTTGTAAAGTGTCAGCTCACTACTGACCTCACCAGTGAGGTAACCGAAATCTTGTAGGGCTCTGGTTTACAAGAAAAAGTAAATCTAGTGTTAATTAAAGAAGAGTAAAAGTAACAGGCATATAATGAGAGAACATGCCCCTTTCCACAGTCTAGCTCTTAACAGATCATCCAGCATGCTTAAAAAAAACAACTTTCCATCTGCAAATCTGTCTCTCTCTCTTTTTTTGTCTAATGAGCACGAGTTAGGCTGTTGAAAAGCCCAAATGGGCATCTCAGGGCCAACTCAGCAGCAGGGGGTCCGTTACTATAACAACTGACAACTCCTGTGATTTCTGAAAGGCCCTAAAGTAGCCATTTGGGAAATGGTTATTGAACAAGAAGCTGCAAAGGAATGGTAGGGTGCGAGGTCCCAGCCACCGCTGCACACAGCTGCACTCACCTACCTCAGCCCTCCATGCACAGAGGAGACCTCAGTGCCCCAGCACTCCTGCAAACAGCTGGGCTGGATCCTTTTCAGCTCACTACAAGAGAAGATAAAAGCCCACAAGGGGACACCGGGAGGAAGAGCAGCGGCACGCTGGGATTTGGCGTTAGTGGATCTCCTTGTGGGCTCTCCCCTCCTCATCCCAGGCTGTGCCTTGCTGGATGAACGAGCACAGCTGCTGTCAGAGAAGTTTTCACATTGATTCTCCTCGTAATGGAAGAATGAGGAGTGCTTAAAGAATGATACCAACAGCTAGAACAAGCTACAGGCAGCTGTCCTAAGCTTCAGGCTTGAAAGCAAACTGCCTGCCATCAACACAAAGGATGAGTTCGGTTCCCCACCTTGGGATAAGAAGGAGCTGACCACAGGAGTGTTCTCCTTTAAGGAAAAGGAGCAGCACTTAGAGATCCAGCACACAAAAGGGCCCAGTAGTTCAGTACTTCTACCAAAACCCAAATACAACCTGGATCTTCTGCAATAAAAGTTGAAATCCTTTTCCTGCATTGCCTGGGTTGAGGCAGAGAGATCAGAGGACCCTGAATCAGGTCAGGCTGCACACCACTTGCCCTGTGTCCATGCCTCCGAGAATGCCTATCATCATATAAGACTAGATGTGGCCATTCCCAGAGGAAAAAAAAGGTATGCCCTGTTCAGCATGAGCAGGGCACATCTGGTCACTAGAAAGGAGATAAAAGCTGCAGGAGGTGTCAGGCATGCCACTCACCTCCACACTTCTTGTTTCCCTGGGGTGCTGCCTGTCTGCCGGCTTAGGAAATCTCTTGCCCTTGTTGGCTATTTCTCCTCGCTGCCTGTGATGTCTCAAGTTGTGTTCTGAGGCACTACCATCCCCAAGCTGAGCACAAATGCCTGGATGTGGTCTTCAAGCATCCCTGGGGGCAGTGTCAGCATGAGCATCCCCATCCCTTCTGCTCATTCCTGCCTTGTGCTGGTCCCTCAGTTATGCTGCTAGAGCTCTGGACTGGGAGCTAATCTGTTTTAAATCAGGGCACAGAAGCCTCTCTCTTTTTTTTTTTCCTTTTTTTTTTTAANCAATCCAGCTCCTCACACAGTTGTACAAACATTTGCATTGGTATCACAGAGGGCAGAACAAGGGCAGGAATGGAGTAGGCTGTTTGAACCACTGCTGCTGAAATAAATACTCATGCAAGTGCACCCGAGGCATTCTTAAAATCAACATGCAGGCTCTCAGACACTGTTACCACCTAGCATCCTCCACAAGTAAGAAAATGAGCAGAATCACAAATATTTTGGAGTAAGCTGAGAGCAGCTTTTATCATTGTAAGCAAGCAATTTTACAATGCTCTGTAAATCTGGAATGTTCCTTTTTTTCAATCAGTACAGTAGATGAACAAAACATTGGGTACTGGTAAAATAAAACCTAGAGATATGTTCAAATAACAATTCCAGCACTTTCCACAACCCACTACAGGCAGAAGTTGAGCTTTTTTTCCACATTGAAGTTTTAACACTGTCTTATTTTTCCACACTGAAGTTTTAACACTGTCTTAGCCAGGGAGCTCTGCAAGTTCTCCAGAATTTAATACCAAAAGGTGGTTTCCCAAGGCATGGTAACTACAACAGTCCTTGGTCTGATGTTGCAGTTTTCATTTCTATATTGCAAACTGATTTACAAAGACAACTGACCAACCTTCTTCAATGCTGTTTTACCAGTGACAGACTCAGATGCTGAAATACTGAACACCCCAGCTTGCTCTTGGTGAGGTCTTTGACACAGAGTTCAACAACAATACTGTCAAACCGTAAGTGACTTGGCCCTGGGTCACAGAGAAAATCAATGACTGAGTCAGAAAAAGAACCCACATCTCCTGGTGCTCAATGTGATTTCTTCTGCACTGCCAGAGAAGTATGAGGCTCTTGCCATAGGACCCACCCCAAGGATTTTGTTCAGTTCAACAGGATGCTTAACAAAAATCTAAGAAAACTCTTAGTGTCTACTAAATTCCACAAGGTTTTGCCTAAGGAAAATTAAAGGCATCTTTTTCCCAAGCTGTCTCATATATACACATGACTATAAACAAGCAATGCAGGCTTGCTTGCTCTTTGAAAGGCAGCAGCTGTGTTGTTCCAAAAATCCCTCCTGAATGTAAACATATTAGCACTGTATAAACAGCTTGATTTAATAAGAAATGCAATACAATATTCCCTCTTTGTCTTTGGGATCACAATGTTGATGGTAGCAATAATTCAGAGGTGAATTATGGTATCTGTTCAAAAGGAAGGAAAAGAAAACTCTCCAGCTATAGTTGTGAATTAATTTCTTCCTCTCAGCTGAAAATGAGAAATAGCTATAATTTAGTTCCCATTTAAAAGTTGCTGTTGGCTAAACTCTAAAATCTTAATTGCTTCTTAATATTCTCTCCTTATTTTTCCCTTTGAAACCACAGTCTATAGCATTGTAGTGTTTAGATTAAACATCAGAATGGAAGCCAGTGGAAGGTCACCAGGCACCCCCCAAATACATTATTTTCCCTAAAATAACAGAACTTAATGTGTATCAAAGTATTTTAATTGATTTCCCATCTCTAGTCACCCTCTTGCACCTCTCTGTGAAACAGAAGGTGACACTGACACTGACCCTGGGTTTCTCCCTTGAAGTGTCAATACTCAGGACTTGGTCTATTTAGAATCATAGAATAGTAAGGTTGGAAGGGACATCAAGGATCATCTAGTTCCAACCCCCTGCCATAGGTAGGGACACCTCCCACTAGTACAACTCACTCAAGGCCTCCTCCAACCTGGCCTTGAACACCTCCAGGGAGGGAGCAGCCACAACCTCCCTGGGCAACCTGTTCCAGTGCCTCACCACCCTCACTGGAAAGAACTTCGTGCTCGCATCCACTCTAAATCTCCCCTCTGCCAGTTTAAACCCACTGCCCCTTGTCCTGTCATTACAAGACCTTGTCAACAGTCCCTCCCCAGCCCTCCTGCAGGCCTTCTTCAGATACTTGAAGGCTACTCTAAGGTATCACAGTATCACCAAGGTTGGAAGAGACCTCAAAGATCATCAGGTCCAACCCATTACCACAGCCCTCAAGACCAGACCATGGCACCAAATGCCAAGTCCAAACCCGCCTTGAACACCTCCAGGGACGCTGACTCCACCACCTCCCTGGGCAGCCCATTCCAGCAGTCAATGACTCTCTCAGTCAAGAGCTTTCTCCTCACCTCCAGCCTAAAATTCCCATGTTGCAGCTTGAGACTGTGTCCTCTTCTTCTAGTGCTGGTTGCCTGAGAGGTCTCCTGGAAGCCTTCTCTTCTCCAGGTTGAAGAGCCCCAACTTTCAATTTGCAAGAGTATAGTGGAATTCCCAGAAAATACATGTTTCAAGCCATATTACGGCTCAGTATGCTATAGGAACTCGTCTTGTTGCAAAAAAAAAACCCAACCCCAAACCCGAAGTCACACTCAATCCCTAAATAGTTTGGAGGTCACCACCAAACACACGCTGCAATTCTCAGGGCTGCTAGAAAAGGCTGTGAGAGTAACAGTGGCAAAGGCTGCAGACAATCCACATTAAATTCTAAATTGACCTTGAAGAACTGCAGAAGGATGTCATGATACTGAGTCTGGGTATAAAATCACAGATGCAAAACAAATGCCCAGAAATGCAAAAATAATGTGCTTGGGAAGCTGCACCTCACAACGCACACGTCTGAACAGGCTCTAGATGAGCTGGTAGCTCCAGCAAAAAGATCCTGAAATCTCAGTGACAGTTCTCAGCAAGACTTAGTTGTGTCCCTACAGTACACAGTTTCAGGAACCAGTACAAAAGGAATGAATGCATAAAAAGAAATAGCACTGTGCCACTGCAGAAGCAAATGGTGAAACTACATGTTGAATAAAATGAGGATCTGATCTCCTCATTTTTCAGGCTGCTAAGAGTCAGATTATCAGCTCCATGCTAAAAGAAATCACTTTCAATCACTAGAGGCCCTGGGAGCAACAGTCCTCTTCATTGTGTCCATGACAGCTCAAGGATCAGCCAGGCCAGCTTTTCCTCAAGAGGAATCAAAGATGCACAGAAGCAAACTTAAACTACAGCCATCATTGTTCCATCTGCCCAGGAAGCTCAACTGCCAACCAACCCCAGCAGACATTGTGGCTCCTGGACACCCTACGACAGTGCTCTCCTCATTGTTCTGGGATAAAAGGCAGCACCATTTTTGCAGCTTCATTATGCTGACCTAGTTTATTTTCCACTCTACCAACCTAAAATGACACAAGTCCTCTTTGCACAGCAGTGCCATTAAAAGTACTGAATTCAGAGAACTTTAGTAGAAAGGTAATTCGGGGCTGCTGCTTGCCTGCAAGTTCCCATCCATTTTCACTACTGAGATGGCCACCATGTTTAAAAGATGGAAGTGACCACTTCTCTTCAACATCAATCATATCCTTTCACCATTTGTCCAGGATCCACGTGGAAAAGAAACTGAGCACAGAAAATTACCTCTGCAAATAAGGGAGAATTGCTCAGAAACAGCACAGATCGTTCCCAAATATATTCAATTACAAGAAGCCTCTAATGAACACAGCATGGAAGCTCCACAGATAAAGACAGGAAAAGCTTCATCAAACAAAGACTGCTTCCTATCACTTTCCTTTTCAAATAAAGGGAAGAGAAAACAAAGCTTCCTTACAACAAGACATCATCACAAAACCTATTTCATTGCTGTATCACAGAAGGAGTTACAAAGGATCCAAAGGGAGATAAATGTTTTGCCAAAACTTCACAAGCAACATCCCCAGTCCTTATTTTGGTCCCTGGATAATTGGGCATCGATGCAATGCAAACAAGCAGAAGGCTTCTCTCTGCTTCATTGTTCTACTTATGTCACCTCTGGTCTCAAATCATCTAATCCCACAAATGCTCAGAAAGGCAAAAGTGAAAATATCATTTGTTTTACCCTCAGAACGTATTGCCAAAGGGTAACTATGTCTCTTTTGCATTTTCTAGTTCTCTGACTTTTGTTTTGTAATGCCTTTTCTCACACCAAAACAAAGAACTGCTGTGTAAAAAAGGACCCCTTGGTCCAGCACGCCTGTCCCCTTGAGGGTTATCCTTTCATAACAAGTGTTTCTCTGCTGTGCACTTCAGTACCATGTTTCCCTCACTGAAAAATCTGTCTCAAACTCGTTTTCATGCCATTTGCTTTGATGGTGTTATTTAGCAAATTATTCCATATGTTGCCCATTACACATTTTAAGCTAAGTATTTCTCCCTGAAAATCCAGATCACTGTTCCTTTCAAACTTGCAAATTAAGACTCCGCAGTGTTTGAGGATCTGGTTTGTTTTTTTTTTGTTTTTTTTTTCCCTCCCTTTAAAACATCCACAGAGAGAAACATTTTATTTTTCCTAAGGAAAGGCAATCACACTGAAAAGGGCACACAAAATGCTGTGTTGCCACTTCAGTGACACGGTCTGCACAACGTGAAATGTTACTGTGGACAATTTGTGCTCTATTTGCTTGTTGATTTATCCTTAAACATAAGTTTACTTTTTCTCTACAGCTTCTGAATTTGCTCAGAAAATCCTCAGAACTACGGAGGTGGACCCAGGAGTATATTTTGCTTATTGTTCCTCAGCAAACAAACTTGATTTGTTTTGCATCTTTAGCAAAAAACTTTGATTCCTGCATGGCATACTTTCTAAATCTGTATTAAATTTTAATCTCCACCTTTTTTTTTTCAGTATCAATTATACACAAAAATTGATCCACTCCTGTCAAGGGTATTAATGACAGAGCTCATAATTCTGCCCAAGCCACTGATGGATGTTACATACTCGTGCATATAATGGAGAGCAGATAAGGATCAATTCCTGCCCATATGCAAAATAACAAACACTGCTGGAAAAGTAATTTGGTTTCAGCTGAAGTCTTTGTTCCTGTATCTTCCTGGATTTATGTGCATGTTGGTTATCATGAAGCAAATTTTTATGAGGTAGATAGTTAAGAATTTTGAAGATAAAAGGTATTTAACTTTAACTAACACACCATGATTTTGGACTTGACTGATGCTATGATCTACAGCAGAAGGCATTTTTATCTAACTAGAAGTCTCTAACTCTTGGTCACTATGCCAGTAGATACTTCAGGACAGGCTGGAGGGGTGGGCAGGGAAAAATTGAATGAAATTCAACAAGGACAAGTCCAGTGTCCTGCACCTGGGAAAGAACAACCCCAGGGATCAGGATAGGTTGGGGACTGATCCGTTGGAAGGCAGTGAAGGGGAAAAGGATCTGGGTCCTAGTGGATGAGAGGTTGAGCATGACCCAGCAACGTGCTCTGGTGACCAGGAGGGACAATGCCATTCTGGGGTGGATTAGAAGGGCTGTTGTTAGTGGGTTGAGAGAGGTTCTCCTGCCCCTCTACTCTGCCTTGGTGAGGCCACATCCGGAGCACTGTGACCAGTTTTGGGCCCCCAGGTCAACAGGGACATAGAACTGCTTGAGAGAGTCCAGTGTAGAGCCACAAAGATGACGAAGGGAATGGAACATCTCAGTTATGAGGAGAGCCTGAGGGAGTTGGGGCTGTGCTGCTTGGAGAGAGACTGAGAGGTGACCTCAGTGATGCTTGTAAATACGTAAAGGCGAGTGCCAGGAGGCTGGAGCCAGGCTCTGCTGGGTGATGCCCAATGACAGGCCAAGGGGCAATGGGTGGAAGCTGAGGCATAGGCAGTTTCATTTAAACACGAGGAGGAATTTTTTTCCCTGTGAGGGTGACAGAACCCTGGAACAGGCTGCCCAGGGGAGTTGTGGAGTCTCTCTCTCTGGAGATATTCAAAACCCGATTGGACATGTTCCTGTGTGATCTGCTCTAGGTGATCCTGTTCTGCTAGTGGAGTTGGACTGGATGAGCTTTTGAGGTCCCTTCCAGCCCCTGACATTCTGTGATTCTATGATTCTATGATTTTGGACTTGACTAATGCTATGATCTATAGTAGAAGCCATATTTATCAAAAATCAGTCTCTAACTCTTGGTCACTATGCCAGTAGACACTTCAGGGGTGGTATTGCTGATTGTCATGGGTTTAAAGAGTCGACAGAGTGAAGCTCTCAAAGAAAAACAGAAATTGTATTTGGAGAGAGTGTTACAGATAGAAGTAACAAAGCAGATACAGAATCCATAAGCAAACCCCCTGAATTTTCCCCCAACCAAAAACTAAATCTATCACCCCCAGAGCTCCAATCTTCCCTCCCCACCATGCCACTGCCATCCTCCAGAGGCCTAAGCACAGCCTCTGGAGGCCCCAAACGAGGCCTATCCTTATATGTTTATCCTGATAACGCAGCTCCTGCCTGGCATAAGGCTGGAGGGGGAGCAAAGGAGAACAAGCTGGCCTTGCCCTGAGCTTATGAAGAGATAGCAGAATTATGGGATTGAATAACAATCTTCCAGTCCCCAGAGGACTTTTTTTAACCTTATAGTTCCCAACCTGGGACACTGCTCTTTGAACAAATTAAACACTAGTTTTGCAGTTCCTTTTCTAGGATCCGTTAGTGATATTTCAGAGAATGGAAATGTTTTCCAAACAATGAGAGGTACCAAGATTCTTCTTGATAACAGCTGTTAGCATTTTACTTCAAAACCTTCCCTCCTGAGAAAAGCATTTAGAACAGCGTTTTGCACCAATGCAAGAGAAGTATTACCAGCTTGTCATTACAGTCCTTCAGGATATACCACATCCTTCAAGGGCTTTCCTGGTGTAGATATGACCAAATTTAATCCTTCAAATGAAGAAAACATATTGAAGGACAAGACACTACAATGGGATCTTCAGAACCTTTTCAATTTCAGCTTCTGAACTCCTATCACTGCAATTTTGTTAGCTGCCTTACTACAATGATGTTAATTACTTGCAAATATTAACAGAAATGATTTTCACAAGACTATTGTCATCTATTTATTAATATTCTTTTGAATGTTCCCAGCCTCAACAATTTGGCCAATCAATTGTCAGTGAAATGGGCATACTGAAAACCAGCTTGGTAGTTTTAAAATTGATTTTGCAAATACAATGGTTGTTGGACTGCTATTTCTCGTCGAGGATGCTTTTTTTTGGTTTTTTTTTTTTTTTGGTTTTTTTTTTTCCCCATTTAATCAGATTTTTAAAAAAATCCTAAACATCTTCTATGAGACTAATCCCTGACTAACTTTCACTACCAGACAAATGAGGTGTCTTTGGAGTTCTGAATCTGGCATGAAAAGTTGCTGCAGATTTTCATTTACACTAAAGGAAAGAGCAGCATGGCCAGCAGGGCAAGGGAGGGGATCCTGCCCCTTTGCTCTGCTCTCCTCAGACCCCACCTGGAGGCCTGTGTGCAGTTCTGGAGCCACCAGCACAGGAGGGACATGGAAGTGTTGGAGCCAGTCCAGAGGAGGCCACGGAGATGCTCAGAGGGCTGCAGCAGCTCTGCTGTGAGGACAGGCT
>VWZE01011211.1:104064-127464 GCA_013396675.1 Eubucco bourcierii
CGAGGCCTTGAGTGACCTGTACTAGTGGGAGGTGTCCCTGCCTATGGCAGGGGGTTGGAACTAGATGATCCTTGAGGTCCCTTCCAACCTTACCATTCTATGATTCTAAATCAAGTGGATACACTTTTGTTGATGTTGATCCCAGTCTCAACCACTGCATCAGTGCCCATTGGTGTACAGCACAGTATCTCTTTGTGAGAGGCAACCTGGAATGGGCTGCCCAGGGAGATGGTGGAGTCACAGTCCCTGGAGGTGTTCAAGGTAGGTTTGGACGTGGCACTTGGTGCCATGGTCTGGTCTTGAGGTCTGTGGTATCAGGTTGGACTTGATGATATTTGAGGTCTCTTCCAACCCTGGTGATACTGTGGTACTGTGATACTTTCAAGATCTTGCAGGCTGCACTTCTAATTCTTCACTAATGCTACAGAACTCCTCCTCAGAGCATTGCTGTGCAATGTGAAACTAACTTATCCTTCTTTCTTGAAGCACAGCTGACGGAAGAAAAGAACTGCTTAAGATCACACAGGAGGTCTGCAGCAAACCATCCGCAAAACCAAGCCCAGTCTCACTGGGCTTTTCTCCCATGATGACCTTTCCTGAAGACCAACACAAAGATACCTTTCTATAGGTATATTAGAGGGACTAATTGTGAAAATATCTGCCAGCCTTACAGCTGGTTTTACTATTGCTGGAGCTCTATCATGCTCATTTTCATGACACAAAAATCAATATTTAAGTCAGCAGAACGGTTAACCCCCAGAGCCATTCTAGCATCCAGAGTTATCCAATGCATCTATCACTGTAACATCTAATGAACTAAAAAACACAGGACCACATTAAAAAACATTACCTGAAATGTGTTTTAAATTATAATCATTTTCCAATCAAAAAGAAACATGCTCACCTCCAGTAGACAAGCACAGCGATGAGAAGAATGAGGCACACGAAGGTCAGTGCTGAGACCACAATAAGAGGGATGATCCATTCCATTTTCCCAGGAGAAGGTCTTGTGGCCATGCTGGAACTGTTCTTGTCAGCTGCACGTTAAACACATAACAAAAACCAATCACTAAGTGGAAAGAGAATTACTGGATGGAAAAATGTGTAAGAAAAACAAATAGATTGTCCATTTTACATGGTATGAGTAAACAGAGCAAGGATCTTCTAGATGCAGGGTGGAACTCCATTTGTCTTTAGTCTGAGACATGAGAGCACAAAAGTATGGTGTTTATTGCCACATATGGCTTGGATTTTACTGCTGCCTTTAATTACAGTCTCATAGAAAATTTTAGGACTCTATTGTGCAAGCACCTATTATCAGGTGTGAGGTACCCCAACAAGTAATTTAACCCAGGTAAGAAAGTAATCACCTTGCCTGGTCATCAGTGTCTGCAGAGAAATGCACTCCATTCCTCCACACTACAGGACAGCCCTGTTTGCAAAGCTGAGTGTAATACTTCAGAAATAACATTTCTTGGTAACCATCTTAAAATAAAAAAGCCTCAACATGTTGGGTGTCATGTCACATCATTTGCAGAATTGTCACAATCTGGTGAGTTACTGCATACGAAAGCGCTTTTTTAGCATATGGATTGTCAAGATGGATGGAAGAATGAATGGATAGGATGTGTTGTAACTGACAGAAGAAATCATTATGCCACAGCTTTTGAACAAAATTAAAGTTGGTCAATACCCTGAGATTTGGCCGAGTAGCTCTGTTTCACTCTCACATGACATCTCGTTAAAATCACTGTATCATATGTAGGATGAATACCTAGAGGTTCTCTAAGTACTGCAGCCAATGAGCACAGACACAGCAACAACATATTTCAAAAGAGACCTAATTTGTGCAAATTAACGTAGACTTGACGAACAAATTGTTTTAGGCAGAGTGATAAAAGAAAAATACAGAAGCGGATCCTGTATCTTGCTCCTGTTTCCTAACAAACAGGCAGTAGTTGATCAATACCTGTCAACAGGATGTAATGGGAAAGGATTAGTGTAAACAGCTTCAGATTTCAATGAGGATTGAAACATACACGCTTGAGTTCTACCTTTTAGCCCCTGTGAGTCTTTCCTCACCAATGTGCTCCCTTGCCCTTGTTCAGTATTGTATTATCATATCTTCTGAAACTGCTGCAAATCCTACCAGAAGAACATAATTGCCTTTTCACCATAGGCAGGCAAAACACAGATAATTGGAAGTCACCAGATGTCACATAATATGAAGTCATACTCTATTTTAATAGCATTTAGATTATACTCCTCTATAGGCAGGAGTAAAATTCAACTAACATGGAAGTAAAGGTTAATTGTAAATGCTTTTGCCTGACTGCTGAAAACAGAGCAAGGCTGCAGGCTACTGCAAGCCCAGCAAGAAATCTCTCTAGTTTTAAGAAGTAGGCTGATGGAGGCAATGCCCTTTAGCAAGCAGCCTAAATGAGGTGCTAATCAGAGGGATGTTTGGGGGAAGTGAATGTGCACTGAGTAAAGAATTGATCAAAAGAGAGATGAGTAGCCAGTTGGCTCCAACTTCTCTAAGAACGGCTACCGAGGTTACCAACAGTGCCACTTTGTGGAATGGGCATACAACCCTGTGCCTGGAGCACGTGGTGAGCTTTCCTCTTCACAGCTTAGTA
Source organism: Eubucco bourcierii (assembly GCA_013396675.1). Lineage (NCBI taxonomy): Eukaryota > Metazoa > Chordata > Aves > Piciformes > Ramphastidae > Eubucco > Eubucco bourcierii. Next base: position 106,704 of record VWZE01011211.1, read on the forward strand.
ATGATACACAACATTTTTTAAAGACAGGTCTTTGATTTCCTTGACTAGNTTGCAAGAATCATAAGCCTTGAGGCATCTTTTTTTTTATCAGTGCATTTCAAAACACTTAGGAGCATAAAAAAATGAAGCCTGTGAGGTGCTACTAATCAGAAAGGTACAAAGGACAAAGCAAAAAAAAAACCAAAAACCCAAAAAACTGAAAACCACCATGCAGCATAATAAAAACTTCCTTAGGAGAGCTAAACACTACCAGCACCTTACATCCATGAGGGTGTTGCTTTGTTTCTCTCCAAGGACAGTATTCTGTTTAGTTTCACCTCCACACATTTCAACACAAAAACATATGTTTCTGTTTGCATGAGAAGAAAATTAAATTCCATTGTAAGCACAGAATGGGCCAGAGTCCCAACACACACTATTAAATTCTGCAGTGCTCACAATGCTTCTCTTAGTCAGTCTGCTGTGGAGAACGCACTTATCTGACCCTGCCAACTCCCTGTACCACAGATGTGAGGATAAGAAAACATTCAGTAAGCTGAGAGCCAGAATAGCAAATGTCATTCCTGCATGCTGATGCCTGGCCCTTAAATTCCATTTGGGAATGTCCAACCGTTGATGTGCTTCAGAAAAAAAGAGACTGCTCCTATGTTGGCTTTGAATAAAAAATCTCAGGTGTTTTCCACTGCTTAAGTATAGTGTTGAGAGAGCTTAAACACACCAATGCCAATAAAAATTGTAATAGAATGATGCTTAAGACAGATACAGCACCGCAGCCAGAGAGCTAGTGCCTGTCTCTTGAGTGACATAGCAGAAGAGTCTAAGAAAAGGCAGCACACTGAGTAGCTTGGAGAAAGAGCTGAGGAACATACAAATGAAAAATAGGACAAATCTGGGCCTTTATGGCCTCTTTAACAAAATATTACAAATCAAAAAATAGTCAGCAATTCACTCTTTTCCAAAACAAGAATGCTGAGCCTCCATAGTGTCAGTAGCATAGCCTTGTAACGGTGCCCACCATATGCTGTACTTTGGAGGGGTGGAAAAGCTTAAAAAAATGGACCAGGAAACTCCATTTTTGCTAAGAAATGTAAACAGTTTCCAGTGGCATATGCCTTCGTTGAATTAATTCAGTTTGCCTTTTACTGGCTTGGAATTCATCCCAGTAGGAAGGAATAAAAATTATTACAGTATATCTGTTTCAGGAGGTCCCACACAATACAAACCCTGGCACTGCTGAATCCATTCCTGTGTCTGGAAAAATCTGTAACTCCTGTGAACCACCCACTGAGCAGTTCCATCCAGGTCCTGGACAGATGAGGCTCTAACACAGAGTATTGGAGGGCATGAGGCAGCGAGGAAGGCTTTGGCAGCGCAGCTCTTGCACAAAGGTCAAGGCAAGAAAGAGGCATTCTCCAATTTGTGCAATGTACTGTTTTCCCCTGTATTCTTGGTAATTGGTTCCTGAGAATGGAAACATGTTTATTTCCCTTTAGTGACACTGCTTGCTATAATAAGCAGCCAAAGCCATACTATATAACCTAGCTACCTTTGTCACCCCTTGCCCTTGCACAAGCCACCAGGCCAAAGTCCTGTTTGTTGTACCATTGCAGATACTGCTGCCTACGACAGTGCAGGTGTTCTGCAGACCAAAAGAAAACCCCTGATGCTCGGCTGTCTCCAACCACCCAGGTTTTTAGAAAGTCAGCAGCTCAGTTTTCCTTTGAGGAAATGAAATTATGGATTTACACAAAGGTATCAATTCATTCTGCAAAATAGTACTGGCCACATTATTCACCTATGAAAAGACAAATACATGTGCTTTTAAAAAGAGTATTACCTCTGGCACAAGCTCATGTCATTGAGCAGCTGTTTTCTTCCTATTTCTTTAAAGGCATTCCTGCAGCAGTCATAGGCACAGGCTGTGCACAACTAAGCATGGTTTTTCACTGCTTTGTAAACAGATGCCAATCATACTTAATCCTGATGTCAGATAGCTGAAATTCATACTTGCAAACATCAGTCCTGTTATTTTTTAAGCCATTCTGCCGTTTGCTCCTGTAAGTTGCCAGGCAAAATGGCTCAAGTGCCACATGAAAATACAGCTTAATAATCCTTGCCATCTATGGAGGAAGAAAGAATTACACAGATGTTTAATTATCTTAATGAGGTTATCCCCAAAAGGTTTTTGTAACCTCAGACCTGGCGAAGACTGTTCTGAAAACCAGAATTCAGCCTCTGCTAAAAGCATACTCCGGGGCTGAGGTTCATCCCTGCACATCATGGTGTCTCTACAAAGCCCTCTCACAGAAGGAACTCAGCAGCAGCGGGTGAGTGCTGAGGGGTGGAAGGACTTGACTGAAGTTTGGATAGAGGGCCAAACCCACATCTCTCTTCTCAGCTCCAGCTCACAATACAGGCAGAAGCCCCAACCGGACAACTACTACTTTGCTCACAACAATCCATTTGTCATCTCCTGTCAAAGGATCTCTTTAACCGTCCAGCCAAGCCAAAATTCTCTGATCTAGTATCTACTCTAGCCCGATTAAACTGAATCATGCTGGGCTTCTGTTTTTTTTTTTTTCTTTCCTTCTATTGTTTTCTTTTCTTTTTTTCTTTTTTTTTCTTTTTTTTTTTGTTGGGTTTTTTCTTCCAGAAGACATCACTTTAATTGGTGTTTTTCTAATTTTCAGGTTTCAGAGTCACGGACAATGCTGAGCAGCTGCGCGTGTAACAGTTGCAGATCAAAGGTACAATTAGTCTAACGTGGGCACCAAATCAGAGGAAAGGATGATCGGGAGAATGAAAGAGGAGAATGCAAGCAAGCGTTCAGTGACAGAAGAAAATCATTAGCGTTGGCCGATACCACCACACAAGAAGAGGCCAGTGGCATTTGGAAAATAATGACATGGCCTCAGGAGAGGTGTGTGTGTATGTGCCTGTGAAATAAGCACTAAAAGAAAATGAGCCTTGCTGTACTAATTGGCCTCGCACTTTCCCTGTAATTTCTCATGTGTTCCCTGTTCTCCTCTAATCATCCACGCTCATGAGTACTTCCCCATTCAGTTATCTCCTTACAACTGCTAATTTGATGCTATACAATTAATTTTACAAGTGTACATTCTCATGAAACAATTTTCTACTCTTCAAAATGATTAAACTTTCTACTCACAAATACATTTTTCAAACCTGGACAGCTTTTAAAAACTGCTTTCCTGGGGAAGAGATGCATCCAAAGGAGTCTCTGCCCAATACAGGATGTAGGAAGCCACTGGGGTTCTTTCTGCTCACTTTGGAAGTGGTCTTCAGCCTCTTTTCAGCTGTCCTGACACTCAAAAATGCATTCAGTTACAACCTCTTGGCTTTGCTGGTCACTGTACTGATTTTCAGGTTTACCTTGTTATGGAAACCTTTAAGTCCCTTTCTTGTAGGAAGAGGTCTTGCTTATGTCTGGAGTTTCACTGAACTCAACTGCTTGTGTAAGCTGGGTCAGGTACGGCTGTGTGAACCTCAAATGTCTGTATTTCTGTGGAAAATAATTAAGCTGAAGCAACTACTCTTAGGCTTTGTGCTAGTGTTTGACTGATGAGCCAGTACACCAGCTGTGAGGTTTCCTGGAATTGGCTTTGGAAACCTATATGCAGCCTGGTAAGAAAGCTCCTTCTGCATTCCTAAGAGTCTTCTCACAAGAGTAGCACTTTGAACAGGCCATCCAGGTCTTACTCAGACACCTCAAGTGAAATATTTAGGCAAATTCTAGATTAGGCAGACTTCAACTATCCACTGCAGAAGCATGGTCAGATGAGCTGCAAAGAAAAGGACTTGACTGAAGAGGCTGAAAGACAAAGTCCTCACACCTGGTAGAGATTCACATTGCAAGCCTCTATCCCAAAGTCAATAAAAAACACCTCAAAACGCTGAAAAACACTGGACAGTCCCAATGTCTGGAGAGGGAGTGGAGTCACCAGCTTCACAACCTCTTCCACCTGAAGGTGAAGGACAGGGAATGAACCTCTACCCTAAGGAAAATAGCACAAAGGAGCCCTCCTTCATCTCTGAATATCCATTCCCAGACTTTTTGCTGCTGACTGTACTCTTCTGTACCCTGAGGGACCTGGGAAAGGGTTGCCTGGGATGCTGAAAACGTGGTACACTTTCTTCTCCTCATCTTGGGTATGTCACCAGAGATTTAAGGGAGATTTAAAGGTAAATTTGGGTTACACAGGTGACTTTTTCACTTATCTTTTCCCTTAGCTAATGCATGCTGGTTATTTCAGATGTCATTTCCTACACATGGAAGCCATTTTTGTAAAAAACAGTGATCTTAGTCTCCGTATAAAGAGATGGAAAACCTAATTTGCAGAGTCCTTTCAAGACCTGTCTTTGTATGCAGTCTTCAGGCAGGGTCATTTCAATCCTGGAAGCCTGCAGGTGAGTGGAGCTTTTAAAAGAGGCTGTCTAGTAGGAGGCAAAGTTGTGTTGAACCACTTTCAGTGGACAGTTCTCTGCATACCAAAAAGAGAAACCACTGCAGACTAAAGGGATACAATTCACAATAATCAGTAAGCATTTCTTAGCAATATTAACAATATTTCCCCATCTCATCTCATTGTTTTTCATCTTTTTCATCTTACCTTCAGCACAGAATAAAATCCAACCTAATATATTTGTTGTGAGCCAAGAAACAAGACCAACTACCCATCCTGCCTCCAACTTATTAGGCTGAGAATAAGCCATGAGGCTCTTTCTAGGTCTTACATGAGTAATACTGTATCATACAGTATCACAGAGTATCACAGTAGCACTAATGTTGGAAGAGACCTCAAAGATCATCAAGTCCAACCCAATGCCACAGACCTCAAGACCAGACCATGGCACCAAGTGCCACGTCCAAACCTGCCTTGAACACCTCCAGGGACGCTGACTCCACCACCTCCCTGGGTAGCCCATTCCAGCAGGCAATGACTCTCTTGGGCAAGAACTTTCTCCTCACCTCCAGCCTAAACTTCCCCTGGCACAGCTTGAGACTGTGTCCTCTTGTTCTGCTGCTGCTTGCCTGAGAGAAGAAAGCAACCTCCTCCTGGCTACAACCACCCTTCAGGTAGCTGGAGACATCAAGAAGGTCTCCCCTGAGCCTCCTCTTCTCCAGGCTAACCAATCCCAGCTCCCTCAGCCTCTCTCCATAGGGCTGTGCTCCAGGACTCTCCCCAGCCTCGTTGCCCTTCTCTGGACACACTCAAGCACCTCAATGTCCTTCTTCAATGGAGGGGCCCAGAACTGGACACAGGACTCAAGGTGTGGCCTAAGCAGTGCAGAGTCCAGGGGGAGAATGAGCTCCCTGCTCCTGCTGGCCACACTCTTGCTGATGCAGGCCAGGATGCCATTGGCCTTCTTGGCCACCTGGGCACACTGCTGGCTCATGTTCAGGTGGGTGTCAATCAGCACCCCCAGATCCCTTTCTGTTTGGCTGCTCTCCAGCCACTCCCACCCCAGCCTGTAGCTCTGCATGGGGTTGTTGTGGCCAAAGTGCAGCACCTGGCACTTGGATTTGTTGAGCTCCATCCCCTTGGACTCTGCCCATCCATGCAGGCGGTCAAGGTCCCGCTGCAGAGCCCTTCTGCCCTCCAACCCAGCAACATCAGCCCCCAGCTTGGGGTCAGCTGCAAATTTGCTGTGACTGACTCGATGTCCTCGTCCAGATCATCACTGAAGATGTTACAGAGGATGGGGCCCAGCACTGATCCCTGGGGCACACTGCTAGTGCCCGGCCTCCAGCTGCATGTGGCACCATTCACCACCACTCTCTGGGCTCTGCCCTCCAGCCAGTTCCTAACCCAGCGCAGAGTGTTGGCATCCAAGAATCTGACATATGAGAAACAGGGAAGTAGAAGGCAGGAAGAACTGAGGACAACTATGCCAGAGTCAGATTCACCCAGAGATTGAATTGCTGGGTTCTGAACCTAAATGGTGCTGAATTCTTACCCTCAACATTACAAAGCATGGCTAGGACAAGTTCTCCCATTCCTGATAAAAAGGTGATTAGGCCAAATGACATGTTGAAAGCTGCCTGACAGGCATCTCAAACCATATTCAGTGGAAGCATTGGAGTTTGAAGAATATTTCCAATGTAGGAGTAAGGCAAACAGCAGTAACAAATCAACTCAACCTGGTTCAGGTTTCTTGGTTTCCACATTGTTAGTCTGTTCTCTCACAGAACAGTTATGATTTGCAGCATTAGAGTCAGGTCAGCATTTCTGTAACAAATGTTATTAAAGATTGGATTTAGCTTTGTTTTTTAAATTGGTTCTGAGCTGTAACTGAGTGCACAGTGTCTGCATTTTTGTGTTTATAAATGTGGGGGAAAATTAACATAGGTTTTTTTTTCACACTACTCTTGAGTAGCTTTGATGGAAAAACAAAATTACAGAATAGTCTACAGATTAGCAAAACAAACAATGACAGTAAAAAAAATAACCAAGCAAACAAAGAAAAAAAGTGCACTGTCTTATAAATGCTGTGGTAATACACAGAATCACTCGACAAACTCATCACAGCATCAAAATCTCAGCCCTTACTCTGCAGATAAACCCATACACATGTACTCCATTTGCTCCTTGCAGTTATAAGATCTGTTTTCCTCATCAGTGCCTGGAGCTCCCCAGGCAGAAACATGTGCACATGCAGTGGACTTCCTGCACAGCAAGTTGGGAACACCATGAGATACCTGTTTACATAGGCCTGTGCAGCAAACCCTGACCACACAGGGCTTGGTGCCCATGCAGATCATCAGGGCATGCTTCCAGAAGGTCATATTTGTTGTGCACATACTGTGGAGTTGGTACATACAACCAGAGCTGGCATGTACAGGAGCACTGGTAATTCTCATTAACAGAAGCAGAAAATTCTGCCTGGTTAAGGTTTATTTTTCATAGGGGAAAAAAAAAAAGTAACTTTAGTGTAAAAGGTGCCTCGTCTTGGAAGATCATAGCATGTAGGTTTTGTAGTGAGAAACAAACCAGTGCAAAGTGAGGCACTGGAACAGGTTGCCCAGGGAGGTCGTGTATGCTCTCTCCCTGGAGGTGTTCAAGGCCAGATTGGATGAGGCCTTGAGTAACCTGTACTAGTGGGAGATGTCCCTGCCTATGGCAGGGGGTTGGAACTAGATGATCCTTGAGGTCCCTTCCAACCTTACCATTCTATGATTCTAAAGCTGGCAGACCATGGCTTGGACAGGGGCACTCTGTGCTGGGTTAAGAACTGGTTGGATGGCTGGGCCCAGAAAGTGGTGGTGAATGGAGATGCATCCAGCTGGCAGCTGTCACCAGTGGTGTGCCCCAGGGATCAGTGCTGGGCCCACTCCCATTTAATATCTTCACTGATGATCTGGATGAGGGAATTGAGTCCTCCATCAGTGAGTCTGCAGATGACACCAAGTTGGGAGCAAGTGCCAATCCACTGGAGGGTAGGAGGGCTCTGCAGAGTGACCTGGATAAGCTTAACAGATGGGCACAGTCCAACGCCAGAAGTTTTTGGAAATCTAAGTGCCAGGTTCTACACTTTGTCCACAACAACCCACCACAGCACTACAGGTTGGGGACAGAATGGCTGGAGAGTAGCCAGGCAGAAAGGGACCTGGGGGTGATGGTTGGCAGCCGAACATGAGCCAGCAGTGTGTCCAGGTAGCCAAGAGGGCCAGTGGCATCCTGGCCTGGATCAGGAACAGTGTGGTCAGCAGGACAAGGGCAGCCCTTCTGCCCCTGTGCTCAGCACTGGTTAGGTTACACCTTGAGTGCTGTGTCCAGTTCTGGGCCACTCAATTCAAGAGAGATGTTGAGGTACTGGAACATGTAGAGAAGGGCACCAAGGTTGGTGAGGGGCCTGGAGCACAGACCTGTGAAGAGAGGTTGAGGGAGCTGGGGGTGTGCAGCCTGCAGAAGGGGAGGCTCAGGGCAGACCTCATTGCTCTCTATAACTACCTGAAGGGAGGTTGTAGCCAGGTGGGGTTGGTCTCTTCTCCAGGTACCCAGGGACAGAACAAGAGGATACAGTCTCAAGTTGTGCCAGGGCAGGTTAAGGATGGATGTTAGGAAGAAGTTGTTGCCAGAGAGAGTGATTTGCATTGGAATGGGCTGCCCGGGGAGGTGGTGGAGTCCCCATCCCTGGAGGTGTTTAAAAGGAGACTGGATGAGGCACTTAGTGCCATGGTTTAGTTCATTAGAAGGTGTTAGGTGCTAGGTTGGACTCGATTATCTTAAAGGTCTTTTCCAGTCTGGTTAATTCTGTGATTCTGTGATGATCCCGTATTTGGGAGAATATCTCAAAGCCAAATCAGGGACAGATAAATTAATGTAGCTTACAGCACACATAGGAACCTTTCCATGAAATACGAGTTTGGCACAGCACCTGGACTTCCAAATTAATTTCACAGTTATAGTTCACTGCATTTCCCTTTGGTTTTTTTTTAAACTGAAATCTTAATTCATCATGTTGGGGGGTTAACACTTTTCCAAATTTTGTCTTCCCATAAGCAATATAAGGAACAGGAATCTGCCCCAATAAAGTAAAATGAAAGGAAGGAACTGCTGAGCTATCTGGACAGGTTAAATTGATGGGCTGAAGCCAGTGGGATGAGGTTTAATAAGACTAAAAGGCAGGTCCTGCACTTTGGTCACAACAACCCCAAGCAATCCTGCAGGCTTGGGGAAGAGTACCTGGAAGGCAGTCTGGTGGAAAAGAATCTGGGGGTGCTGGCAGATGGCCAGCTGAATGTGAGTCACCATTGTGCCCAGGTGGACAAGAAGACCACAGACATCTTGGCCTGTATCAAAACCAGCATGTCCATCAAGAGCAGAGAAGTGACTGTCCTCAGTGCTAGTGAGGCTACACCTTGAGTACTATGTTGAGTTCTGGGTGCCACAGTATAAGGAAGATACTGAGATCATGGAGGGCATCCACTGAGGCTGGAGCGGGGTTTGGAAGGCATGCTGTATGAAGAACAGTTGAGAGAACTGGGGTTGTTTAATCATAGAATTGTAAGGTTGGAAGGGACCTCAAGGATCATCTAGTTCCAATCCCCTGCCACAGGCAGGGACACCTCCCACTAGTACAGGTCACTCAAGGCCTCCTCCAACCTGGCCTTGAACACCTCCAGGCAGGGAGCAGCCACAACCTCCCTGGGCAACCTGTGCCAGTGTCTCACCACCCTCACTGCAAACAACTTCCTCCTAACATCCACTTTCAATCTCCCCTCTGCCACTTCAAACCCATTGCCCCTTGTCCTGGCACTGCAAGACCTTGTCAATAGTCCCTCCCCAGCCTTCCTGTAGGCCCCCTTCAGATCCTGGAAGGCTACTCTAAGGTCTCCTCGAAGCCTTCTCTTCTCCAGGCTGCACAGTCCCAACTCTCTCAGCCTGTCCTCACAGCAGAGCTGCTGCAGCCCTCTGAGCATCTTTGTGGCCTCCTCTGGACCCGCTCCAACAGTTCCATGTCCTCCCTGTGCTGAGGGCTCCAGAACTGCACACAGTACAGAGAATAGAAGGCTAAGGGGAGATTTTATCGCTCTCTTCCTCCTCTCTTCCCCCAGTAACACTTTGTGGGGTGGGTCCTGTGGCAGCCTGCCCATCGGATGAAGCCATGCGTCACAAAAATACTGTGTCTACTGGAAACCACTAAGGACTTGGAACTGTGTCACCTCCCACCAGTCTTAAAAACAGCTTCCCCGAAGGTCACTCACCTGGGTTAATGGTGATGAATTTATTATCTGAAGGGTATTCCTCTGGAAACCTCTCCTCCTTTGAAGGAGGTCTTCTTGTTGCCTCTGGTCTTCTCGGGATCTTCCCCAGGTAAAGTTCGTTGGTGAAGGCTGGCGGCACTTGGGTGGAAGGGAGCGGTTGTGGCTGAGCATCTGCTTCGGCAAAGCTCTCCTCCTCAGGGCCTCCAGTCGTGGGGGCGACGTTTTGGTGTGACTCTTCACGTGATATGGTTTTATTCCCTCCCTCCTCCGCAGTCCGGTTGGGGGAGGTGGTGGCCACGCTGGGCTCCGTGCTGTTGTGTGCCTCTGCGGCTGCCGTCGCCCTGGTTTTCTCCTTCTTCTCAGCATCCTTTTCTTCCTCTTCCTCATGCTCCCTTTCCCCATCCTCGCTTTCGCTCTTTTCGTCCTTCTCCCCCTCCTCGGCTCCCTCACTGTCCTTGGTCAGTGCCGAGTCCCGCTCCGGCCCGGGGGAGGCGGCGGCAGCAGCCTCGGTGGCAGCCACCAGTGTCCTGCCTGCCTGTTTGCTGGGGGTGGCTGCTGCAGGGGGCCGCGTGGGCCACACGCTGCTGGGGAAGGAGGAGATGCCACCGCCACTGAAGCCCAGCCCTGCCAGCAAGGTGCTGGTCACCACTGAGGCCACGGTGGCCTGGCTGCCACTGGAGGAAGGCCCCATCCCCGTGGCCATGGACACAAAGGAGAAGGGGAGCCCTGAGGAGGTCCAGGTGGAGGAGCCGGAGCTGATGGGAGCCATGTCGGCTGAGGAGGCAGGAGATGCTGTGGGCTTGAGGAGGTCACCAGCAGCAGAGGGGAAGAAAACACAGTAGAGAGCATCAGTGGAGATCCCAACATACCACCTAGTGTAATTGTTCTTTTGCTTTTCCCTCCCTTTCCACGCACATGCCGCTTTGGTTGCTATTCTCTTAAAATCAAGAGACTTACACCAGCTGGATGCAGGACCAAGTCAGTCATGGGACATGTCACAGAGCTACACGGAAAGCCAAGGAGAGAAGAAACCTCCCTGCCATCACCCCTTCCAAGCTATCGTTATCATCAAAGACCTCTTTATCCTTATCTGTACTTTACAGCGAGATCTTCTCTGCTCACGTCACTGGTGACTTGTGAATAACATCTCCTTTCAGGGGTGAGAAGGATGCAAAGGAGTTTAATGAGTTGAGCTGCATTACTCACTGTGCTTTAATCCTCAGAATACAGAAGTTTAAAAATACAGCGTTACATAAGGGCTGTCCCAAAATAAGGCTGTGCTGCCAGTGTGAGCATCCGTGGCTGCTGGCTCTGCTCTGACGGGGAACTCTGCCTCTTCCCACACACATTGTCAAGGCCTCGAACATTACTATTTTCATATCCTTAATTTACCCACTGGCATCATTCTCCTAAGGGTTGGTGTTGCAGGGAGGTGTCACTGTCATTACAAAAGACCTGCAGCACAGCCAGCTGGGGACTCACAAAGGACTTGGAGAACATCAGTAGGCCTTTGGCAGGTCCATACAGCCTCTAACCAGGACCACCAGGCTATGGCACTCAAGTATGGACTCAGCATTCTCCGTTACTAAACAAGTAATTAACCTTCCTGAAGCACACATGGAAAAAGACACTGAAGTGAGTCAACTAAGGACAAGGAGTAATTCTGTGGAAGACCTGGGACAGTAGTTCTGCCTGGCCAGCCTGACCATGCTCCCTCTGGCTTACTGAAAAATGTCTCACCTTCCTGAATTGATCAGCCAGAGGAGCATTAGCTGGAGAGTTACACATCAGGCAAGGACAAAGGAGGGTTACTTAGGTGCTACTGAACACTGTAAAGCGCTTCTTTTTGAAACTGAATTTGTAACTTATTTCTGCATCTTTCTGCAATTCCTGGTTTTAGTCAGGCTGTGTAGCTGACATGTTGCTACAAGCCAAGAAAGGTTGTTTTTCTCACATCACTTTTGACCCTCTGCAATCACACAGAACCTGTGCTTTAGAGATGTCAAGCCAAAACTTTAAATAAGCATCTAAACTTTCAGATACTTATCAATGTGAATCCCTAAGGCACTGTGAGATTTGCTGTTTGCTGGCATGTACAGTCTCAAAGCTGGACCAAGTATTAGAATTTGACAACAGATTTTATGTCTAGAATACCACTATACATCATTAAACAAGCATTAATCATTTAAATTTAAGCCTTGTATGTGTTATTTGTTTACCAGGGAGTGTATCTAACTGGAACAGAATGAAACTAGGAGCAGTGTACTTAAGAGCAAATTCTATAGAAGCAGTGTACTTTAAGACTACGTTCTATAGTATGAATTCAGGCCATACATTTGACTGAGGAATTCAGTACACCAAGGGCCAAGAATTTCAGGTTATGGATAGGTTATGTTAAACAATCTAGCAAAGTTTTCAAAACTGAACCAATGTATTCCAGTTTTACTGTACATGTATCAACATTTCTGATTCTGGAGTATAAAATCAGTGTCAGTGACTCATTACAGTCTCACTTGAAGTAAAACTAAAAACAAAGAGCTTCTTAAGGCTTTATTCACACAATAGCAGCCGTCCTTAAAGCACCAGAAAAGCAAAGGTGCTGTGCATGGAGGTTTATTCTTACTGCATATACTTCTGCTCACACAATTAATAAAATTGAATTTATTTCCATAGTCATCATTAAAATTCCTAATCCCCTCTAAATGATTTCAATACCTACACGGGAAGATTTTCTTAGTACTTGACTCTGCAGCGGTCAAAGCCTCTTGGACTATGAAGCTAGAAAAGCCAAACCCTTCCAGTAGTAGGTTACAGGACCTTCTCGTGGCAAGTGTCCATCAGTATCTCTCAAGGACAGCTCAGTCCTGCCGCAGATTCCCAGCCCCGTGCTGCCACCTGGTGGGAACACCGCCCTCCCGGAGCCACCGCCCCCGGGACCACCGCCCACCCGTGCTCCCCCTGTCACTTACCACTCCTGTTTTCACAATTCTGGTCCCCTCGAAAATTCGAGTAGTGTTAGCTGAGAAACAAAGAACAAGGGTGTGTCAGCGTGCTGGGGGGAGCCACTGGTGAAACTGCTGCACAACTGCTGAAGGGGGCTTCTACAAAACGGTGTGCACACAGGGCTCTGGATTAAAGGCAGCTCAGTTTGTTTGGAGTCACCACCTCACTTGGTGCTTGTATCTAAAGGCAAATTTGTTTGTCTTTAACAACTCGGGTCTGACAACGCTGCCTCAAGTGCACTGCTGTAAAACACACACCCTCCTTCAAACTCAAGCTGGATCAAATGTCCTTAACTTGTCAATGTCTTTGTCTTATGTGACAAGAAGAAATGACCTCAAGTTTAAGAGGAGGTTTAGGATGGATATTAGGAACATTTATTCACAGCAAGGATTGTAAAGCACTGGAACAGGCTGCCAAGGGACGTGGTGGAGTCAGCGTCCCTGGAGCTATGTTAAAAAGACGTGTTAGATGCGGTGCTGAGGGACATGGTGACCTTGCAGTGGTGGATTAATGGCTGGACTTGATGATCTAAAAGCCTCTTCCAACCAAAACGATTCTGTGGCTTACACAAGAAGCATGAGCACCTGATAATAGTTTTTTCTGCCCTTCTGCTAGTACTATCATTATTTATTGCTATTTGTCTCAATTACAACTATAATCAGCCTCTGAAGAATGCTTTGAAACTTGAAGTGGATTTTTTTTTTTCTAAGTTAGACCTTGAGCACAGCCAAAAGTCAGAAGAACAGTTCCTATTGGGGAGATACAAAGGGAAATGCAACATCTACTCCCATTGTATGTGTGTTATCACTTCCACTGCTTTGAACACCAGGCTGGAGTACTCATGAGAGTTATCTGGCAAAATTGTGAATACCAATTCACTCTTAACTGTAATTAAATAAGCATCATGGTCAAATCTCAAAGAACTTTTCCAACCTGTCAAAAGAGGCCATGATCAGTCATATACAATGTTCTGAGTTCTGTCTGGCTCTTAAAAATGAAGCACAAAACTGTGCTAAGCTAGTAAGAAACTGAGAGCTACATGTGAGATGTTGCTTGGACAGGACCTTTCTTGTCTGCAGAGCTGCTAGCACTGTGCATGACACTGCCACAGAACTAAGTTTGGTCCAGTGCTTGATACCCTTCAGATGCTAAATATTAACAAAGCAGGATTAAAGAGTTCAGAGTTTCTAATAATCGCTCTGAAAACCATTTCTGCTATTTTGTTCCATATACTGTGGGTCTGTTCCATCAGACCCAAGTAACATAATGCTTTGCTTCATCTCAAGGATTGAATTTTTAAACTCTCCGCTTCCTTTGTTTTTCCACTACCCATTCTGAGGTTTCTACATCCGTAAACTGGAATGGGAGTTCATCAACATCACCTACCAAATCTCAACTTTTTCTCCAATAAACTTCATGACAGAGGACAGTTTTTCCTTTCATTTAAATATGCACATCCTGGAAAACACTCAAGTTACGTGCATGGTAAAACCTGAAGGTCTCCACATGTGATTTATCAAGGTAGGACTAATCTCCTTTCTTCTTTACATTAAACGGACACTACTCAGATTCACATGCCACTACAAATGTGGCTCCAATGCATAAGCATCTGAAAACTAGTAGCAAGAAAAGCTCTGAATTCTCCTAAGCCCTGACAAACCCTCCTAGCAGTGGCTTAGGTAACCCTCCCCAGCACTAGAAATAGGATTCTGACAAAGTCACTGGCTACAATCTGGAATGAGCATTGTCTACATGCATTCAAACATCTTCTGAAATCATTCCATACCATATTGCACTCTGCAAAGAAAATGTTAAACCAACAAAGAATCATTTAATGTAAAAATAGGTATATGTTTTTTTTTACCTTGAAAGAGCATAGTCTGGCTAAAGTCACTACGCATTTCATTTCGGCAAACTGCTTGAACTCTGAACAGATAAAGGATGTCAGGTGAGACATGGCTAATGATGGCCTTCTGTTTAAAAAAAATAGATATTATTCAGTTTTTTACCCCCACAGTACTGTCCACGATCAGTTTGAAATATATCAATAAAGCATTGTGCTAACACAGGACATTTATGCCACGTAAGACAAACTTATTTCTAAAACAGAAATATTCACAAGGCCCCTGGGAGAGGGCAATGCCGAAGTGACGCACTCAGACTCTGCCCCTGAGAAAGAAATGAACACGTCCTGCATATACTCTTGTGACAGTCTTCACACCTGAAAGACTCTGCCTAAAACCTAAAATCAGCTGACCTTGCAGGAATTAAAATAAGATTTTTATAGATGGAGATCCAAGTCCCAAACATGGGATAAGGCGAGAAAAGTTGCTGCATGTTCAGACTGATTACTTATTTTGCAACAGACCAGCAATGGCAATTTGATGCTGATGGGACTCTGTGACATGATGGCACAGCATCCTCGGCTGGGCTATCCCTGTGTATTCTTAGACCTGAGACACTGTCCTGATGCCTTCTAGATACTCTTCTGTGTTTCTTTTAGTCCACCATCGCATCAGTTCATGTCTTGCAGCAGACATCAGCAGTAGTTGTGTGGGTCACTTGAAATACCAGTGATTTGTTTAGCTCTGCTCCAAACAAGACAGCCAAACTATCTCTGCTAGAGCACTGAAAGCAAATCACACTTTCCTCTGAAAGAGAGTTTCCTTATTCTCTTGCCCCTAAAATAGACTAAACTAGCATTGCTTTTTTAACCTCCAAGCTCTGCTGCACAGCACAGGGTCTCACTGCAATTTATTTCCAAGCTATCACTTCATCACATCCCCTGCATTTTTAATTATTTCTTTTACACGAAACAGGATGCTTTCACTGTGCCCACCTTATTTTTGCTGATTAAGGCTCTCCTCATTATACCTGATTAAAAAAAGTCTCCCTTAAGAGTGTAAAGTTATGACAAGAGAGAGGTTACAATGCATCATAACCTTGGGTGCCTTTCAATAGATTCCTTTCTGATTTCGTGAGGCACATCGTTCCCTAATGTGACCCAGATAACAATGTCTAGTGGGGAAATTGAAAACATAAATGGAAATGAAGTAAAAGAATCTTCATCTAAGGGAATAAGAGAAGTATTATTGTATAACTGATTGAATGGGCCCAGAGGACTGTGCATTTGGAAAAAAAACCAAACGATAACAGTCATTAGGAATAACACTCTGTGCTGCTGCATTTTTCATGTGCATATACAATTACTGGTTTCATTATTCTAGAGGTTTTCTTTGATTAACAATAAACGGAGGCCTTTCAAACCTGAATATGTCACTTTGATTTTGTATGCAGAGAATGTTAAAGACTAGTACAATACTTGCTTCCACTTAGACAAGAATGACAAGCAGATCAGATCCTAAATGGAAGAGTAGATGGGGGTTTCCATCAGTAATGGAACTGTCCTGCTCTTCACTCTTCCTTCCACTGCCAGACTTAGGCAGGGTTTGTACAGGGCCACTCCGCAGTAACCTTTTAGCCCTGGACTGTGCAACTCCTACTGCTGGTAGCACTTGCTGCCAGAGACTGCTCCAAAGACTGCAAAGGGCTATGCACAGCGAAAAGCCTGAGCCTAGGAATAACTTTGGGGGATCAGGCTTTTCATGTGAAGATCTGTGAGCTGAACAGAAGCCAAAAGGTATTCACAGCCTAACTATTTCCCGAGGCAGCCGCTTCTCGGCAGCAGCACATGAAAAAGTGTCTGCAGATTTAGTCCTTTATGCACTCACAAACTATAAATCCAAACCCCAGCGTTTCAGATAGTCTGTTACACAGTGTTCAACTAATGCTGAAGATTTTAACAGCAATTCATTGTGAGTCAAGCACTAGCCTGTCTATAAGGTCACAACTGCTTTTCTCCTCTAACTCCTTCTACTGAGCAAACAGCAATGTGAAGATAGCTAGATACAGATGTCTGTGATTGATGCTGTGGTTTACCAGGTCCTTGTCACTGTCCTTGGTGAAAGTCTTCTCCTTTTCATCTTCATTTTTAGTCCAGCTATATGAGATCATGTAGTTCATGATTGGAGGGTGGTAGATGGTTTCTGGTTGGTTCCAGGTTACAAGTAATGCTGTCCTGTTCACAGGCTGCACTTTCATGTTGACCGGGGGAGTGCTGCAAGCTAAAGAACAGAAGGAAAATATATTAAGCGTTCTTAAATAACGGAGAGAAAACAAACAGGAAGAACTGTGCCTCACTGACTCTAAGAGCCAGGTTTTTTCTTTAATGCCCCTGCCTACAGTAATAGCTTAGACTGCAATCCACTGCGACCAATGGGATTTAATATCACCTGCAGCTGCTTTCTGCTCTCCAGAGTGAAGAGAGCAAGGCAGGTTGCTCAGTATTCAACTTATTTTCAGCCCCGATGTTTGCACATACACTTTACCTTGGTCACTTAAGAGCTCTGCAATGTAACATTAAGAACTCAAACTGAACCTCAGCTTCTCTGGCCCACAATTTCCTGCCATATGAAGAGGGTAAGTACACCCCAGTGTGCTCTGCAGGCCTTGCAAGTTGTTTCAACCTCTGAAGAGTTTGACACTATCGGATCAATAATTACTTCCATCATAACCTAGTACACTGTTCACATGAGAAGTTACTTTACACTCCTCTTTTCAGAATCATAGAATCATAGAATGGTAGGGACACGTACCATAGGCAGGGACACCTCCCACTAGAACAGGTTACTCGAGGCCTCATCCAACTTGGCCTTGAATACCTCCAGGGAGGGAGCAGCCACAACCTCCCTGGGCAACCTGTGCCAGTGTCTCACCACCCTCACTGCAAACAACTTCCTCCTAACACCCATTTTCAATCTCCTCTCTGCCAGTTCAAACCCACTGCCTCTTGTTCTGTCATTACAAGACCTTGTCAATAGTCCCTCCCCAGCCTTCCTGTAGGCCCCCTTCAGATACTGGAAGGCTACTCTAAGGTCTCCTGGAAGCCTTCTCTTCTACCAGGCTACAGAGCCCCAAATCTAGTAACCTGTCCTTATAGCAGAGTTGCTGCAGCCCTCTGAGCATCTTTGTGGCCCTCTTCTGAACTGGCCCCAACAGTTCAATGTCCTTCCTGTGCTGGGAGCTCCAGAACTCTACACAGGACTCCAGGTGGGATCTGACAAGAGCAGGGCAAAGGGGTAGAATCCCCTCCCTTGCCCTGCTGCCCACACTGCTCTTGCTGCAGCCCAGGACTCGGTTGCTGTCTGGGCTGTGTGTGCACACTAAGGCTCATGTTGAGTTGGTTTTTTTTGTTGTTTGTTTCATAGATTGCCAACTGTTTGTCAGCACAGGGGTGAGTGGCTCTCAATGGCCCTTGGCCATCTCCTTCTTCTGACAAGCATGGGAGCCCACTAGCCAGCCTCTGAAAGCTGTGCCTCCCTCGCCCTGCCTGCGTCGAGGCGGCACCGGTTACTTCTCATGCAAGCTTAAGTCGGTGGCCACATCAGCAGAGGAGCTGCTTAATCAGCAGGCAACAACGCAGCTTGTGCTTGCTGCAGACACCAAACCCCGATCTTCTGCAGGGAAGACCAAGGCCAGGCACAAGCCCAGCAGTTGCAGTTGCAGCTGCAGCAGGAGCAAGCCTTTTTCGAGGCACGGAAACGTGAAGGTCAGGGTGCCCCTGCGGAACACTAGATGGCACTCACATGCTATCGAAAAAGCACATCAGGCACTTCCCATCCGCGCAGCGCTCAGAGCCTTCCCCAGCTCCAAAAACCGTGTTTTAAAATACACCATTCGAGACAGATTCTCACATTCTCTTCCCCAATATAAACTCCGACCCCGGGAAAATCACTTGCAATGACACCTAAAAACATGCGCCGTGGCAAAGGAGCCTGTCTCTTCTGCCAGGGAAAGCCCAAGTGTCACCCAGCCCATCACACTGAGACTGTTTGCAGACTTATTTCTCCCAACAGGACTTTTCCATTTAAAGCCAACACATTCAGCTTGTTTGTGCTCTGCAGGTATGTGACTGCATGTATATTCGGCCTTTATTTCACTTCTAAAGAGTCCTGACAGTACCAAAGGGGAGAAATGTCTGTTCCTAATGCCTGGGCTTGCAGGCTGGTCATGTAGCTCTGCTGTTCCATTGCTGAAATAGCTACAGTTCCTAAATAAAAATGATTAAATGCTGTAAACAGCAATATTACCAGCACAATAGAAAAATACCTGTCAAATATATTTGTGCAGTTGTAACTCAGATTTTGTAGCTAGCCTGGTCAAGAGAACATTTGTTACAGGAATACAAGTGGGCAGGAAAGGTCTTTGGCATTTGCTTCTGCCATGAGTGGTGACAATCTTGCAGTTTTGCTGTAGCACTTTCTGTGTGAATCAGAAGGATGAACCAGAAAAGCATCTGACCATCAACAAAATAAGAGCTTCTACTGGCACTGAGTTGAAGGGACCAAAATGGCATTCTGCTGACAACATCAAAGCATTGAAGCAACACCTTGGTCTGCTGCCTGCAGACTCCTCTCTGCAGGGCCATGGAGCTGTAGAGCACAATATAAAGGTGGCCAGGGCTCAGTCAAGAGGGTACAAGCTGAAAGAAGTTGTTGTCACTGTTTACAGAGCTTCACGACTCTTGGTATGCCTCTCCATGCTCACCTCTTTCCGCAGAGATAGTCAGATCAATTCTCACTGACATCACTGTTTATTGATAACTGCACCAATAAATCATAACTGCCCCTCTTGAAGCTCTTTGTCATCACAGAATTATGCTTCAAAATGCCAGGCCAGCCTTTCTCTCTCCACCTAATCAAATCCTATCAGAGACAGGAGTCCAGGGTGAAGGACTACCCAGACCTATAAGTCTTACCCAGTCCTCCTCCTTCAGGAAGACATGCAAGGATTTATATATTTAAAGTAATCATACATCAAATTGTTTTAGTAATAATTCAACCAGGTAACCTTCACAAGAGACTGAGAGATCCACCTTAATTGCAACCCCTTTCCAAACCATGGCTAGCCAGATAATTTTCAGTAAGGACCCCAAGCCACCCTAAGGAGGGGGAACTTTCACATCCTCTATCCCATGCCACCCTTGGCAGCCAACTTGGATGCCATTCAGAATAGCTCATGCCAGTCAGAGGAAAGTGGTTATTTCCCAAAGGTAAACAGGAGACTGTCAGTCTTAGAGTTAGAAGACCCTCCCTGACCCAGCACCCTGATCCAACCCAAGGTCAGGAGCACTTTCAAGCAGCTGAGTGACTTCAAGGACTTAACCTGAGAAGTTTTGAAGAGGACAAACCTCATTGACAGCCTGGTAACGGGAGAATGAATTTACAGCAGTGCTATTTCACAGTAAATATTACACATTTTTCATGACTTGGTATGACTTTGTTCCAGTTACTGCAAGGCACATAGCAGTACCTGAAGTAATTAAATAATAACCAACCATTTCTGTTCAGCCACTTCTCTCTCTCTCTCTCTCTCTTTTTTTTTTTTTTTTAAATGGCTTACAAATGGTCAAAAAAAGAAGAATTTTTTTCTCTAAAATGAAATACATGGTTTTATTAATTTAACCAAACCTGCTCAGGACACAATGGAATTAAAAAAAAAAAGAAAAAAGAAAAAAAAAAGCCCCACTTGATCTAATAATTCAATGTGATGATTTAATTAAAGTGACACACAATAATGTAGCAATGTATGAAAGGGAAGAAAAGCAGTGTAATGATTTGACCATCTCTAAAACAACTGGCGTTTTCCAGACATCTAATTTTCCTTTCAATACTCTGTGTGCCTTGGATTTTGGAAAGAAGATTAAAAGAATCACAGGTTCCTTGCCTTTTTCTTTCTTTTTTTTTTTTTTCCCCTCTCAGATTTGCAGCTGAAGGACAAATAGAAACACACAAAGAGGTTGGGACATGGAGGGAGAAGTCTGCATCTTCCTCTAAAGTGAAAAAAGCCCTACTGAAAAGAAAGGTCAGAATTTCCTTTTCATTCTTGTTTTCTAAACTAGGCTAAATAAGCTAAAAAAAAAAAAAAAAAGGCCTGTGAATCTGGGATTGCTTAAGAAAAAAAAAAACA
>VWZE01011211.1:127488-160954 GCA_013396675.1 Eubucco bourcierii
ATTGATAAAAAAAAAAAACAAAAAAAAAACCAAACAAACAAAAAAAAAAAGAACTGAACCCACCAAGCAGCATCATTTCACACTTGAAATAGCAGACCTCAGCTGTTTTTAGAAAAAAAAAAATTACTAGTGCTCTCTTTTAAATTCAGATCCTAAGGGATAATAAAAATATCTGGCGGGCTTTTTTGTGGTGTAGTCCAACATTGAGCATATACCTGACTAGGCCCCACAAAGCTCTACTAGGACACTAAAGCCACCATGCCCTGCCTAGCTGACTATTGATGCCAGGAGTCCTGCAGGCAGAAGAACCTCACGGGGGCCACAAGAGTAGGTGCACCCAACAGGCAAGTACCATGGACATGCCTCACAGTAGGTAGCAACATGCTGAATGTGATACACCTCGGACCTCTTGGAGCAAAAAAAATCTCCCCTCACCCTCCTGTTGGGGATGACCTGAACAAGCACACTGGCTCCTGTCTTATGGAAAAGTTCTGCAGAACAGGGAGGGTTGCATGGGTCCATCTGGAGGAATCACAGAATCAGAACGTCAGGACCTGGAAGGGACTTCAAAAGCTCATCCAGTCCAAACCCACTGCCAAGCAGGATCACCTAGAGCAGATCACACAGGAACACATCCAGATGGGTTTTGGATATTTCCAGAGAGGGAGACTCCACAAGCCCCCTGGGTAGCCTGTTCCAGTCTTCTGTCACCTTCACAGGGAAAAAAATTCCTCCTCATCTTTCCATGGAACTCTCTATGCCTCAACTTCCACCCAGTGCCCCTTGTCCTGTCATTGGGCATCGCTCAGCAGAGCCTGGCTCCATGTTCTTGGCACTCACCCTTTACATATTTATAAACATTAATGAGGAAGCCCTCTGACCTGCTCAGGGCAGCCTCAGCCAGCATTTCCAGCTGCTGGCTATGTGTGGGGCTATCTGGGAGTTCAACATAGTCTTTTCTCTGCCAGGGAAGGCAGGGGGCAAGCCAGCATCTTGGCTTAGCTTTGTCTTCCAGGGCTCACTCAAGCCTGGAGAAAACCTGTTTGCCACTCACAGACAAATGTAGCATGCTAATATAGTCCTAAGCACTGGCCAGGCCAGCCACACAGCAGAGAATTATTTTCTTCATGTTAAAAACATTCCAACGGCCTGGAACAAACAAAATTAATTTAACAACTCCGCATTCATCTCCCCCTTAATTTGATTTGTATGTTGTATTTGGCTACGTAACCTCCATGAGGCTTTCCTAACTGAAGCCTGATAAAGCTTTATCCAAAAGCTCCTGGCAGCTTCATTTCAGAGAGATGAAAGACAAAAAAAAAGGGCTTATTGTTTTGCAAAAATTAATCACTGATATTAAGATACACCCAGAAAGGGCATATAAGAAAACATGACTGGGTTTTTGTTTTGTTTTGTTTGTTTGTTTTTCTTTTTTATTAAATCAGTCTACTTTTCTCTTTCAAAGACAGAAGTGCAAACCCAGCCACACTGCCTGGGTTTCACGGTGCTTTTTGAATCTGCTACCTGTGGTTATAAAAAGAGCTATTCAGGGAAATTCTGAGAGAGCACAAGAATCATGTATTTGGCTGTTTCTGGAATACTTTCTCCCTGTAAAACAGGTGCCTCCTATGATGAATCCAGTGGCACAGGGCTCAGAGGCATTTATAATATTCTCTGAAACTGTTCTAAGTTAGCTCTTCCATACATAAAAATGTCAACACTTTTAAGGTAGTTATTTCTAGCTGTGCTATGCCCTCTTTTGGAAAATCTCTCCCTCCTGCTGCATGTCTCAGCAATGCAAAACTGTCTTCTCGGTGCTGTGGGACATACGTTGCGTGATGAAACCCTGGCAACTTTCAGCATGGAGAAGGAACATGCCAGTGGAGTCCTGAATCCCTCACAGTGAGATGAGCAGGGATCTGCTAAGGCAATTTATATCTGAAAGGAATAACTATTGGCATCAGCATATACCCAAAGGTCATTACCAGATCAGGATCTTATTCAGCTGCAGTTCCTGGCTGTAAGTTGAGATGTCAGTACATGGGTTTCATGCCCTGGACAAACTTGGTGGCCAAGCTTTTGGGGGAGAGAGGGTGCTGCTTTACCTACTAGGCAGCTGGAGGTGCCAGTCCTGCAGGACAGGCCACTTGCTGCTGTTGCTGTAGTAAGACCAAACTCAGCCACAAGTTTCTCTTCTCATTTAAGAGAAGCCTGAAAACTGTGGCAAAATACTGTACCAAGTTCACTGAGCTTTGTAGTCCTCAGGAACCCAACTGAAGACAAGATGAAAGTGATGCCATGAACAGAGAAGGGAAGAAAAAGACTTTCAGCTATATAAGCATATATAAACACATACAGATACATATGTTCCTTCTCATCATTAGACCCTCAAAACTTCAAGTAAGCTCTGAAATGCAGAAAGATGAACTACACTGAAATCACAGAACTTGCACTTGCTTTCAGTGCCATGGTAAGGGAAGTGGTACAGTGCCAGATTCATCTACCTTGCACTGGTGTGATTCAGTGGAGATGTGTCAGAAGAGACTCTGATCCATGACAAACAACAGCAGTCTTTGGGCTGTCGGATTCGATCTCAGAGTTCAGCTAGGGCTGTACTCTCAAGAGATAATAATAGACTATGAGGATCATACACAGAGACAACACAGGTTTCAACACACAGAAGTGCTAAGAGGCATACTTAGAACATTGTCCCCCCCCTTCTCCTTCTACTACATGTTTGCAATTTCGGGGCTTTACTTTAGTGTACATTGTTAACTTCTCAGAGTGCTTCTAAACAACATTATTAATATATAAGGACAATTGCTTTAAAGTGAAGCATGCATTTTTTCCTTTACCTTTGCCTGCACTTTGCCAGCAGGCATTTGCAAGCTCGGGAGCATGCCATGCACACAAATATTTGTGTTGATCTACTTCAATCCACAGGCAGAATGTAGCTAGGAGACAGACTATTTATCTTCCCTGCTCCTACCTTCCTCTATGCTTCAAACAGACAGGGTTGTTTCTAAAGGTGTAAGAGACACTGACAGCCACTCACTTGTTTTATGAGCCCAGGGAAAGAACTTCATGAGCAAACTGGCATGTGGGGCATTTCTGATACAGGGGCTCTGGACAAGCTGGGGTTTGCCCCTGTGTTGCCTGTGAGGTGAATGCACAGCCAGCATTTGGATTTGTTCCTGTATGGTTTTCCTGGCAGCATCTGAGTTTCCATGGCATCACAGCAACAGTCCTACTGAAAGGCATGGATGGAGTCTGTGGGGTTGGAGCCCAAATATTTTATATATTTCATAAATACCCATTCCACAGTTGTGGCCCAAATCCTTGGCACGTGCAGATCAGTCTCACGCCATCAGGTGCCACAGTGGGGTAAACTGATGTCTGCCAAGGATCTGCCCTGCAAGTTTTGTGTTAGTACTGCACACAAGCAGGCAGGCACGCAGAGGGTGACCTGTGTTTAAAATGTACACTTGTGTCCTTATTTACACTGTGCCTGATGCAACATGTGTGGACCACATTCAGTGGCATGTGCTGTGTCAACAGGGAGACAGGAGGAGCTCCTGCCAGAACAACATGTATCTACCATGTTAGCCAAGCCAACCTCTCCCAGGGCCTTGGCGAGGGCTGCTTGGACTGTGGAAGTGTTGGAGCAGGTCCAGAGTAGGGCCACGAAGATGATCAGAAGGCTGAAGCAGCTCTCCTATGAGGACAAGCTGAGAGAGTTGGGGCTCTGCAGCCTGGAGAAGAGAAGGCTTTGAGGGGACCTTAGAGTAGCCTTCCAGTATCTGAAGGGGGCCTACAGGAAGGCTGGGAAGGGACTATTGACAAGGTCTTGCAATGACAGGACAAGGGGCAATGGGTTTGAAGTGGCAGAGGAGAGATTTAGACTGGATGTTAGNCAGGAGGCTGAAACTAGATGATGCTTGAGGTCCCTTCCAACCTTACCATTCTATGATTCTATGATTCTATGACTGGGCAGCAAAGAAAGTACAATGCTGGCGGAGCATCCCAATGTGTGGCAGAGGGATGCCCAAAATCAGACCAGGAAAACAGCTTCATTTTCATAGCTTCTAGAGATTTTTTTCCAACATAAGGGATGGGCTGCAGGCACTCATGGTCTAAAGTAGCGTCAAGACTGAAATTAAAATGAGTTCTTCTGCAGGCCAAACAGCTGGACTGGAAGGTAGGCAGTGCAGAAAGGAATCCCCTGCAGGTGTAAATGGAATAAATCATCAAGTTCCCTTACAACTACTCAGCTCCTCCAGCTTCAGTGGCAGCTGTGAACTCAAATCATACTTAAACTTTCACACTGAATTTCTCTTGCTCTTTTGCTTTGGGGTCTTTATAATCTCTAAACAAGTGCAAGTTTTCATGAATAACTCTACTGGCAAGCTGTCTGCTACACTCAGGTGCAGACACACATGCTGCTCCCATTACAATCACACAGAAGTTAGTACTGGTGAAACCAGAACCTTGCAGAACAGAGTCACATCAAGGGGAAGCACAAGAGCTATACTAGGTCTATGTACCACATATTTTTGTACCTGATTTCCCCTTAAAATGGGTCATTTTTTTAAATCCTGCAACACTTTGCCTTCCACCTAACTCATCTGAGACTCCTCAAAAGGCAGCATCCTGTCTTTCCTGCTGTTGCACGATGTGCTCCAAGACAGCTGCATAGATGAGGACCCAGCACTGCAGAACAAGATGTGGATGAGATGGAAGGGATGAGATGTGCAGAAAGAACACACTGATTTCTGCCTAAAATGTGATTATAGCAGGTACTTGAGGTGCACGATAAAAGAGACTCTCACGGCAACAGGTCAGTACATTTCCTTGGAGCACTGAGGCGCAGTGGCAGCCGGGCAGGTCTGCAGTGCAAAGAAGATGCAGGGCAGGCAATTAGCAGCATGGTGTTAACCAGCCTCAAGTGCAACCTTTTGCACTGAGCCAGTCTGCTGCAGCAACAGAAATCCTAATAATGATCCAGAGATTTATCTGCACCTGCACACTGTAGTAGGGTGCTGGCCTGATTAAAGGGGAATGGGAATCAGGAGAAGATAATCTTCACAACAAAATGAAATAAAAAGGAAAGCAGAAGAAGCAGCCCAGTTAACCAAGGAAACATGGGAGAAGTTGCTAATTTATAAAGAAACCTTCCAAAAGTCTTCTAAAGGACAAGAACAATCAGCTGCAATAGTAAACATATTGTAAATTAACCAAAAAGGTTCTTGCTTATTTCCATTTCCTCTAAGATATTTAAAGAAAAAAACCAGTTCTTGTTTTGCTCTAGCAATCCCAAGTTAGGAGTTCAATAATGTATCATTTAACATTTCCATTTACTGTGTTGTTGTTTTGGGTAGATTACACTTATTGCTAGAGAGCGTTTTGTGGCCATTTGGGTTTGACTGAAATATATAAATGAGATTCTGCAAGAGCAGAACTTTTCTGCCTAACGCTCTTTTTTTGGCCTCCCAGAGAGAACCCGAGGGCATGAAGAGACTGCAAAGTTGTTTTGAGAGAGTTCTCATAAAACATGGACATTTAGAAAGCAAAACCAAATTACTGGGAGTAATAACGGAGGCTATAAATGAGACAAAGAACTTATTCTCATTCAGAAACACTGCTGCCAATGCTCTAATCTATCTGCCTCAAAATGGTGATGTCACTGCTCTGTATGTCTTTGGATGCTGCTGCACTGGAGGTGCACTCCAAGGCGACGGTGCCACAACTGTGCAGAAAAGGCTTGTAAATTGTGCCAGCTGTAAATAGAAAGCTTCACTTCTTAACTTCCAGCTGCCTTAATTAGTCTGGTTAACCTAGGGGAGGGGGGAAACTCCAAAACCACTACAACTATGTGCCTCAAAATGGTGATGTCACTGCTCTGCATCTCCAGAACTTTGGATGCTGCTGCACTGGAAGTGCACTGCAAGGCAACGGTGTCACAGCTTGCAGAAAAGCAATACCTTCATTGGAGGCCTTACTTTAACTTCTGACATCAGCAGCTGTGAAATAGGGAGAAAGAACTGAACTGCTTTGCTGGAGCAGAGCTGTACCTTTGGCTGCAGGTGGATAGCTGGAGCTGCAAAGCATGCAGGAGGTGAAATCCAAGTGTCTTTTATCCACATTTTAGTAGTGTTGAGTTACGAGGACTTGCAAACTGTGTGTGTCATTACTGCGCAACAAAGAACCACAATCATCTGTACACTGCTAGAGAAATGTCCCAGCTGTTCATTTAGAGTCCAAAGCTAAGGAAGTTTTACTAGAGTGAATTTATGACTGCTCATTATTTAACTTAGTCTAAGATCATAATTAAAGATGGTACTCTAAGGCGAATTCCCACTGATGGGAAACAGCATCATTTGAGACTCCAGCGAAGAGTAATCAGACACCTTTGGGGAAGTAATCAGGCATCTGTGAAAGAAAACTCTGATGTCAAGAGCCCCTCACATGGGATGCTTGTTTAAGTGTTGTAAGGCTTGCAGCACATTTAATGAGACTGAAAGGTTAAAGGGGTTGTTTTTCAGCATTAAAAAAACATAAAGAGAAAGAAACATTTGATGGTGGTAATCAGCAGCAAAATAAAACGGGCAAATACTGTTGCATATGAGGTACATCCAAACATGGAAATGAAACACCTTTTCCTCCAGACTTTCCATGCCTACACCTTTACTGAAGCAGGTAGTATTTTGTAAATACGTCTCTGCTTGATGGGGCAACATGTGAAAGTAGTAAGGAACAAGCAGACTCGGGTCCTTGAACTGGATGGAGTTTATGTAAGAACTCTCTCTGGCCCTGAAGAGCCACGTACACTATTATTTGTCAGTTTAATTAGCAGTGCCTCTAGCACAGCTGCTTGAAAGCAGTCCACCAAAAGACTGGAGCACATATGTGATGTGACAGAGTGACACAGTCCTGAGTAACAGAGGACAGGCAAGAAAATAAAAGTCTGGAGAAGAGAAGACTGTGAGGAGATCTCATCAATGTATACAGATATCTGAGGGGTGGGTGTCAAGTGGCTGGGGCCAAGCTCTTTTCGGTAGTCAGCAGCAATAAGCCAAGGAGCAACAGCTACAAACTGGAACACAGAAGGTTTCACCTCTACATGAGGGGAAACTTCTTTACAGTGAGGGTGATGGAGCCCTGGAGCAGGCTGCCCAGAGAGATTGTGGAGTCTCCTTTTCTGGAGACTTTCAAACCCTGCCTGGATGCATTCCTGTGCGAACTACCCTAGGGGATCCTGCCTTGGCAGGGGGGTTGGACTTGATCTCTGGAGGTCCCTTCCAGCCTCTAAGGTTCTGTGATAGGAGGCAATTTTAATGGAGATAGTCACGTGCAAAAACTGAATCACTGTCACTGATACTTAGAGTAGCTGATGAATATTTTACTGGTTTAATACATCTGTACAGAGAACCTCTAACTTCTCAACACTTCATATAAATCAGTACTGTAACACTGGTGAGCTCTCTTGATAAAACTTCACAGGGCTGATGAGTTGCATGATTTTGCAGCTTGATCCCTGTATACCTTAGAATTCCTGAAAGTTTCATCTTGAAAAATATTCTGTGATGGTTTATTATTCATCCACCAGTCTCTAAAATGACATAGCTTAACAGTATTTACCCTGAGTGCTATATTTCAGAAATAAGGAACTGCATGTTTTTTTGAAACAGCTCCAGGGTCAACTTAAAAATTAAGCTCAGCTCATGGGCTTCAATTGAGTATAGGTCTTAGGCATATCCTTCTATCCCAGGCATACAGGCAGTCCTCATGAGAGCTGCTTGAAATCTGCTTTTGTCAACAGCAGGAAAAAAAAGAGATAATGAAAGCAAAGCAAACTCTTCTTGCTAAATTGCAACACAAAAGGAATACTGGTGTTTTCACCCCCAAGTGAAGAAATAACCCTCTATACTATTGCAAATTAGATAAAATATCACAGAATCACAGAATGCTAAGGGCTGGAAGATACCTCAAAAGCTCATCCAGTCCAAACCCCCTACCAGAGAAGCATCACCTAGAGCAGATCACACAGGAACACATCCAGGCAGGTTTTGAATATCTCCAGAGAGGGAGACTCCACAACCCCCCTGGGCAGCCTGTTCCAGTCTTCTGTCACCCTCACAGGGACAAAACTCCTCCTCATCTTTCCACGGAATTCCCTATGCCTCAACTTCCACCCACTGCCCCTTGCCCTGTCACTGGGCATCACCCAGCAAAGCCTGGCTCCAACCTCCTGGCACTCCCCTTTTACATATTTATAAATATTGACACCATCTTGTATTCTAAGGATTGAAAACACTGCACCTTCCTTCATGGCCTCTTGAAAAGAAAATAAAAATAATTAAAAAAAAATTAAAAAAAGAAAAAAAAAAAGGATGAGGGAGAAAAGAGCAACTGCAAAACAAAAGGCTGGTAACATTCATACCAACTAACAAACTGGATCCAAATGTACTGACAGTTTGCTTGACCTAGAATAGCCTTTCCCAGAAGACATTTTAGTTACCAAATGCCACCACTTACAGGGCTTTACTAAGGAAATACTCAGAAGACTGACATCAAGTGAGAAACAGCTTTCCTCCAGTGTATCTGCAGGTTATGCTACTGGTCACAGCTCTGTGACCTGAGATAGCTTTGCTAGCTGGGAGCTGTTCGGTGCCAAAGTGTTAAGGGCAGCGCGTTTGTCAACGGACAGTCGCAGAGCCGCACCGCTCTCTGCTGAGCTGAAATTCCCTATTCACCAGGGAATTCTGAAAATTATACTCAACATTATGCAAATTGTTCTGGGCACATTTTCCTCCAAAATAAAAAAGACTTACATAACGAACGCTACACTGTTTTCTAGATTAGCCATACTGCCCACAGACTTAATAAAGTGTGACAGAGGAAACAAATTGCAAAAATTCACACCGACAAACCAACCCAAACTTCCCCTCCAGAGTTGAAGACCATCACAAACCATATCACCTTGCAGCAAGTAAAAGCCATTTCCGTGACCTTGCCTTTTTTTCTGCAACACGCGGATGTAAGCGCAGGGAGGGTAGACGAGAGGCAAGGCATGACAGCCAGCGGTCACGTTGCTGAACGCAATGTGGAAAGCACTGAGATGCGACCACGAGGTGTGCAGAAGAATCTGCATAAAGTACATTTGTTATGCAACCCTACACTTTTATATTTGCATGCTAGACTGGCTGGCTGGGAAGCGCTCTGTGCGCTCAGCTCCTCAGTACTTTGGCATGAATGACACTATATAAAGAAGGACTGTATTTACTAGCTGAATAAACAATAGGTTTTGCTTTCACTCAAGTATTATGACTTCAACTCATTTTAGTTATATGTCAGTAGTTCAGAATGTGCAGTGGACCAGGCACATCATCACTGTTCACCTTTGTCAAAAGAGAGGCCAGAAACGTCCACGCTGTTCTATCTCTGGAACAGCTATAACTCATCCCTGTAACCTTTGGAGAATACGCTACAATCCATTTTCTGTTAGCGACACAGCAGCAACCTATTTATTTTTAAGTTCATGAACAAAATGCACCTATTTTCAGTGTCCCCTGGTGTGCACACAACCCAAAAAGTGACAAGTTGACAGAGCCGTTACGAAAAGGCTGGTTGCCCAGCCATTAGCCTCCTATAGCAAAAGCTCAAGGGGACAAACCAAATCACATCCCTGCCATAGGATGGCATGTTCTGTGTTGTGAGACCACAGGCAGAGCGTGCCCACCACCTGAGGGGATCATCTCAGCACCCATAAGCTCAAATTCCCTGCAGGCAAAATCACAGAGCATTATGGGACCTGGACATGGGAGATGACCTAGTGAGAACCTGCTCAGGAAATGAGTCCCCAAGCATGTAAGATGTCAAGTACCCAGGGACTGAGTTATCAAAACAAATGAGTCCCCAAGCATGTAAGATGTCAAGTACCCAGGGATTGAGTTATCAAAACAAATGAGTTTGCAGTTCTGGAACCCTCAACACAGGAAGGACATGGAAGTGTTGGAACGGGTCCAGAGGAGGGCCACAAAGATGATCAGAGGGCTGAAGCAGCTCTGCTATGAGGACAGGCTGAGAGAGTTGGGGCTCTGCAGCCTGGAGAAGAGAAGGCTTTGAGGGGACCTTAGAGTAGCCTTCCACTATCTGAAGGGGGCCTACAGGAAGGCTGGGAAGGGACTATTGACAAGGTCTTGCAATGACAGGACAAAGGGCAATGGGTTTGAAGTGGCAGAGGGGAGATTTAGACTGGATGTTAGNCCCATGTGTGCTAATTGGAATATTTTAATAAAAAATTATATTATAGGCTGTGAAAAAGAAAACAATGGTGATGTCTACTTCACTCATAGGCTTGCTGAGATGTATAAGAACAAGAAGACAAATATAGATAAGGTAGAGAGTCTCTTGGTCTCTCTAGCTCTCTCTAGGAGCTGCTGCGTCTGCTGGCCTTTCTGCTGAGTAGCCCAACTAACCACTCTGCTTCTAACTCCCCTGGCCCATCCTCCAAACTCACCTTGCACGTAAGGCAGACCCTGGGGTAAGGTACAGGGGTGGGGAGAAGGTGGAAGGGTGGTTGGGAGCCCCTCCTGGGGTCTCTGATTTCTGGGAGGGGAGTTGTGTTTCTGTATTACCTTTAACTTGTATAACTTTCTGTAACTATTCCTGTCTATTGTGTCTATCTCTGCTTGCACATTGTGCTGAGCTGTAAATAGAGCTTCAGTCCTTAACTTCCAGTTGGCTGAGTCTAGTCTGGGGGATTTTCATAGTGGGGGAAGGAGGGGGCTGGGGAACTCCCAAACCATCCCACCAGGGATTGAGTTATCTAAACAAATGAGTCCCCAAGCATGTAAGGTGTCAAGTACCCAGGGATTGAGTTATCTAAACACAGACTAATGTTTGCAGATGACACCAAGTTAGGTGCCACTGTCGATCATCATGAGGGTAGGGAGGCTCTGCAGAGGGACCAGGATTGACTGGATCCATGGCCAGTGTTAATGGCATGAGCTTCAACAAGCCAAATGCCAGCTCCTGCACTTGGGCCACAACAACCCCAAGCAAGGCTACAGGCTTGGGGCAATGTGCCTGGAGAGCTGTCTGCTGAAAGGGACCTGGGGGTTGTAATGGACAAGCAACTCAATATGAACCAGTAGTGTGCTCAAGTGGCAAATAAAGCAAATGGCATCCTGGGCTGCCCAGGGAGGTGGTGGAGTCACCATCCCTGGTGGTGTTTAAAAGGAGACTGGATGAGGCACCTAGTGCCATGGTTTAGTTCATTAGAAGGTGTTAGGTGATAGGTTGGACTCAATGATCTCAAAGGTCTTTTCCAACCTGGTAAGTTCTGTGTGGCTGTGTGTGTGATTCTAAGGAAGCCAATGGCATCCTGGTTGGGATTAGAAATGCTGTGTCCAGCAGGAGCAGGGAGGTGATTGTCCACTTGGACTCTGCTCCGGTGAGGCCACACCTTGAGTGTTGTGTTCAGTTTTGGGCACTTCATTACAAGAGGGATGTGGAGGTGCTGGAGCCAGCGCAGAAGAGGGCAACAAAGGTGGTGAAGGCCCTAGAGAATAAATCTTACGAGGAGCAACTGTGGGAGCTGGGGATGGTTAGTGTGAAAAAGAGGAGGCTGAGGGGAGACCTCATCACTGTCTACAGCTACCTGAAAAGATGTTGTGGAGAGGTTTGGGCTGGTCTCTTCTCAACCTGAATGTTTCTGTGGTTCTGTGATTCTGTAATAGCTGTGCAGCTCCCTGTCTCCTGCAGACTATCTCCCATCATGATAACTAAGCCATGTGTGCTTGGTTGAATCTGCTCCCTTAATCTGAGTTCTTAAAGACTGAAGTCAATGAGAATCTTCCCAGTTATTCAAGTGTTCCTTTGGCATCAACACTTCTGATTTCAGTATCAGCCCATTTGTTATGCTCTGGCAAAATCATGAAATTCAGCTATTTACTCTGGGGCTGAAAATCACCTAAAGCATTTTTATAATCTTAAAAACCATCCAGTGAGGTGAGGAATATGCAGGCGTGTGGCCAAACCAGTAAAATCTTCTTGAATATTACACCACATATACCAGAGGTACTTTGGCTGGCACTCAAAATACAGACTAGTTGGTTTTGTCACTTTTAACATAATGTAACCTATTAACTTTCATCACTATTTTGGGTAAGCAATAAGTGCACAGGATAACTGCAGAAATAAATATTGACACGTGTTGCTGTTAAAACACTGATTGAAACCTGCAGGCCAGAGCATCAAAGCATAGTAGATTTTCTTCATTCCCAAGATCTCCCTCTCACCTTTGATGTAAATTCTCTGTCCCAAGGCTGCCTTTAATGTACATGAGGTTTGTGTACGTGTATATTACATATATAAAAATAAGCACGCTCACAGAATAATGAGCCCTGAGAAATACACTCTTCCAGCACTCTCCTGGGAGGATGAGGTTGCTGAACGCAGCTGTTTTCACATTTCATGTCCTCTAAAAACTACACTCTCTGTGCCTGGCCAGGTGAAAATGCCAGCTACAAAAGGGAAGCTTGTAAATCTGCTTAGCTGTTTCCTTCTGGGAAACTGCTCCTCTCTTCCTTACCTCTATCCAGAACTGGTTAAGCACCAAGCATTTATGAAATGGGATGAGGAAGGCTCTGCAGAGGGACTTGAATAGACTGGATCCATGGCCAGTGTTAATGGCATGAGCTTCAACAAGGCTAAGTGGAGGCTTCTACACTTTGGCCACAACAACCCACCACAGCACTATAGGTTGGGGACAGAGTGGCTGGAGAGCAGCCAGGCAGAAAGGGACCTGGGGGTGATGGTGGATAGTAGTTGAAGATGAGTCAGCAATGTGCCCAGGTGGCCAGGAGAGCCAAGGGCATCCTGGGCTGGATCAGGAACTGTGTGGCCAGCGGGACCAGGGAGGTTATTCTGCCCCTGTATTCAGCACTGATCAGGCCACAGCTTGAGTGCTGTGTCCAGTTCTGGGCCTCTCCATTTAAGAAAGATGTTGAGGTGCTGGAAGGTGTCCAGAGAAGAGCACCAAGGTTGGTGAGGGGCCTGGAGCACAGCCCTGTGAGGAGAGGCTGAGGGAGCTGGGGGTGTGCAGTCTGCAGAAGAGGAGGCTCAGAGCAGACCTCATTTCTCTGTACAGCTACCAGAAAGGAGCTTGTAGTCCAGGTGGGGTTGGGCTCTTCTGCCAGGAAACCAGCGACAGAACAAGAGGACACAGTCATAAGTTGTGCCAGGGGAGGTCTAGGTTGGATGTTACAAAGAAGTTTTTGACAGAGAGAGTGATTGGCATTGGAATGGGCTGCCCAGGGAGGTGGTGGAGTCACCATCCCTGGAGGTGTTCAAGAAAAGCCTGAATGGGGCACTTAGTGCCATGGTCTGGTTGATTGGATGGGGCTGGG
This sequence comes from Eubucco bourcierii, assembly GCA_013396675.1. Lineage (NCBI taxonomy): Eukaryota > Metazoa > Chordata > Aves > Piciformes > Ramphastidae > Eubucco > Eubucco bourcierii. The sequence continues at coordinate 140,901 of VWZE01011211.1, forward strand.
TGCTAGGTTGGACTGGATGAGCTTGGAGGTCTCTTCCAATCTGGTTAATTCTATGATTCTAAGCACATGTCATTCCTCCTACCTATAAATAATACCATTCAATAAAATAAAGGCAAATAAAGGTAGCAAACAGTATTTGTTTCTAGTCTTATTTTATCCAGCATGCATTTCTCTCAATTTTTGATATGCCAGACACAGCCAGGCCTGTGTCACTGCAATGACTGCAACCTCCCTCCCACCTCCCTCCATCCAGCTCATCATCCAGCATCTGACAGAAGCACCAGCTGCTCTACAAAGTCACTGAGCAAGACTTTAGAAAACAGCCTGCTTGTAAGGAAGAGTTCTGCCCCAGTCACCACTACCAAGAGACTGATACAAATGTTAAATCAAAAGGTGGACAGTCCTTCAAAAGTCTTGTTACTGTAAAAATGAAACCAGTAATCACATCTGGACACTCTATTCCCATCTGAACACTCACTCAAGTCTGTGCTAATGGGGCCAGAATTTCACCTCTGACCTTGCCCTTTCATGTTTCCCTTTTGTCAGGCATCTCTAAGGTCCTACACATCCAGCTGGAAGAAACAAGGACATTTCCAGTTTGAGCCTCACAGACCTTGGGGCTTTATTGCCATGGCTCCTTTTGACAGCAAGATTCAAAGATGGTTTCAGGAGCCCAGAGGATTTGTTAATTTCCTGACACATTCCTACACGCAATACCTGTATAGCCTGTGTTATTTCTTTGGCAGCTCACAGTTATCCTCAACACTACCTGATGATAAAACAGACAAAACCATTTCTCAAGTAAACAATTCTTAAGTGTAATCTACCTTTGGAAGCTTCTGTGCCGAGTGGATTTTCCAAGATGTCTGTCATATCTTGGCTCCAAGCATCCTTCACAGCAGACTTCGACACCTTCCTTTTGTTCAGGCTTTGCTGTGGTCTGAAGTTATTCCTCAGGTACTCCACAGACTTGACATGGTCTTGCTGCTCAGTGGTGAAGATGGAGTAGAAGGCCTCCAGCTGATTGCAGCCATCATGGCAGGAGAGAGAAAGAACATTAATTAGGAAAACAATGTGGTGAAGTCTGGGTGGTTGATAAGAAAGTAAAATGGCAGGAAGTAAAACGTTGATGCCAAGACTGATAAAGCACACAGGAACTCAGGCTGCCCACTGAAATCACTGCCAACCGCCTTATCGCGGCACAGCGCTTATCCTGCCCAGCGAGGGACAGGGCCTTCCAGAAACCTCTGCACGTCTGTAATGGGCAAGGAAACATTTCAGACCCATTGTCTGGAAGGATTTTGTGTATGACACAGCCATGCCAAACCCTCATCACCATTGGCACCGTTCTGCTTGGCAGCACTGCAACAAAAAGTGCTTCCAGATGATTCCATCCCAAGAGCCTTCTCCAGGACAGTGCAATGGAGATCCAAAACCAGGAGCAGGTCAGTATCTAGATGGAGCAATCTCAGGACTACTTGATCCAAAAAAGCCCTATGAAGAGAGGCTGAGGGAGCTGGGATTGGTTAGCCTGGAGAAGAGGAGGCTCAGGGGAGACCTTCTTGCTGTCTACGACTACCTGAAGGGTGGTTGTTGCCATGGGAAGGTTACCTTCTTCTCTCAGGCAAGCAGCACCAGAACAAGAGGACACAGTGTCAAGCTGTGCCAGGGGAAGTTTAGGCTGGAGGTGAGGAGAAAGTTCTTGCCTGAGAGAGTCATTGCCTGCTGGATTGGGCTGCCCAGGGAGGTGGTGGAGTCAGCGTCCCTGGAGGTGTTCAAGGCGGGTTTGGACATGGCACTTGGTGCCATGGTGTTTGGACTTGATGAGCTTTGAGGTCTCTTCCAACCCTGGTGATACTGTGATACTGTGAAATGTCCTGACCTCCCTACCAATCACTGTTTCCTCTGATGCCTAACTACAGGAGGAGAAAAATGTAGTAGAGAAAGAATTTATTTAGGCACAGTTAGCATATACTCCTCTGGGAATAAGCCCTCCTGTTGGATTCAGATCCCAGCCATTTTTAATAAAATGCATTAACCTGTGAGAAAGAGCTGTAATTGGAAAACTTTTCTGTTACTTCTTATCTTAGTATTTCTTAGAAAGAAATTCCTAGCAAGCTAAGTTGAACGTATTTTCAGCTACTGTTTTTTCTCACAGCTCTGAAGGTCTGTATAGCATTTACTAACAGCTTGTTATCATTCAGGTCAAGAACCAGAATTAGTTGTATTGCTGCTGGAAAAACTGAGCAAGATGTTGCTGAGGAGGAGTCACTCCTGACATGGTTCACATCAACATCAATTACTTTGGGAGTACAGCACCTGGCCCAACACTTTATAAGGAAACTTCTGGCTAAACTGAGGCAGTGTGGTCTGAATGATCAGGTGGATATGGAACTGGTTGAAGGAAAGAAGCCAGAGAGTTGTAGTCAATGGGAAGGAGTCTAGTTGGAGGGTTGTGACTAGTGGGGGTCCCACAGGGGTCAGTACTAGGACCAGTTCTGTTCAATATATTCATCAATGACCCGGATGAGGGTACAAAGTGCACTGTCAGCAAATTTGCAGATGATGCCAAACTGTGTGGAGTGACTGCCAACCCTCAGGCTGTGCTGGCATTTAGCCAGGCTTGGACAGGCTGGAGGGGTGGACAGGGAGAAACTGAATGAAATTCAGCAAGGGTAAGTGTAGAGTCTGGCATCTGGGAAAGAACAACCCCAGGGATCAGGATAGGTTGGGAACTGACCTGGAGGGCAGTGAAGCGAAAAAGGATCTGGGGGTCCTAGTGGATGGGAGGTTAAGCAGGAGCCAGCAATGTGCTCTTGTGGCCAGGAGGGGCAATGCCATTCTGGAGTGTATTAGAAGGGCTGTGGCTATCAGGCTAAGAGAGGTTCTCCTGTTCCCCTACTCTGCCCTGGTGAGGCCACATCTGGAGTACTGTGCCCAGTTCTGAGTCCCCCAGTTCAAGAGAGACATAGAACTGCTTGAGAGACTCCAGCAGAGAGCCACAAAGATGATGACGGGAATGGAACATCCCTCTTACAAGGAGGGTCTGAGGGAGCTGGGGAATGCAGCTTGGAGAGGAGGAGATGGAGAGGTGACCTCATCAATGTTTATAAATATGTAAAGATGAGTGCCAGGAGGTTGGAGTCAGGCTCTGCTGGGTGATGCCCACCAACAGGACAAGGGGCAATGAGTGGAAGCTGAGGCATAGGAAGTTTCACTTAAACACGAGGAGGAATTTTTTCCCTGTGAGGGTGACAGAACCCTGGCACAGTCTGCCCAGGGGAGTTGTGGAGTCTCCCTCTCTGGAGACATTCAAAACCTGCCTGGATGCATTCCTGTGTGATCTGCTCTAGGTGATCCTGCTCTGGCAGGGGGGTTGGGCTGGATGAGCTTTTGAGATATCTTCCAGTCCCTGACATTCTGTGATTCTGTGACTGAATTACACTGACAGCTTAATGAGAGGTTACTTTGAAAACTACACTCTTTTCAGTAAGTTCAGCTGCTCCAAAAGAAGTCTGTGAGTCCTGAAACTTGCAACTGGTCACAATGATTATCGCAGGCTCGGTTGATAGCACTGATGAGGACTATCGAAGAGAAGTGTAACAGAGCAGTTGTCAATTTTTACAACTTCCATTTCTAAAGTAAGTCTCTCTGGTCTGGGTGGTGCTGATGCAGATAATTATCAGAAAGTTATCACTGGGACAGTGGGAGGGAGAAAGGATGGAGCTCACAGCACTAATCCTGAGTTTGGCAGCTTTGTGCTAAAATGAAAACCAAGGGAACTGAGTCCTGCTACATGTAATCACCTCTGAGACAACAGCACAACTCGGGCCTGCACATTTTTAGCAGTAATTTCCCCTAATCACGACTATTTTTACTGTACAAGCAGAGAAACCTGGTCAGAGGGGTAGCAGGTTACCAGCAGGAAGGGGTGACAGGAAGCTCAGGTACAGCTTCCAGCCTTGCAGGTACTGATGGTGGAATTTAGATTATACTTTTTCTGCATCTTAGTCGAATGCTCTGTCCCCTGGTTCTCAGCTACAATTCTGTTTCATCAGAGAAACATCTTGAAAACTTTCAGAATTATTAGCAGGAGCCTCTCATGTGCATTGACAGGTTCTGAAAGGGGTAAAGGGACACATTTATCTTAAGAAAAAAAACCAACGAATGATCCTGCTGTGCCCTTCTATGAAAGCACAGACAAAAACTCTGGTGAATACTCTGGTCACACTTCTTTTGATACAACCCAAAAAACCTTTTCTTGGAAATGAAGCAACCAAGAAGCTGAAAGGTCAGAAAACAAAAATTTCAGATGTCCTAAGCTAAACAAAAAAAGAAAAAGCAACCCCATAAGGTTCTGCACCCCAAAATTGTTAGGTCATTAAGCTAATTAACTGAGGGGCACAGTTATGTGGTGGTCTGGCAGTGCCAGGTTAATAGTTTGACCTAATGATTTTAAAGATCTCCTCAAAAAAAAAAAAATTACCTTGAGTACTGTGTCCAGTTTTGGGCACCTCAATTCTCAATTGAAGAAGGACATTGAACTTGAGTTACTTGAATGTGTCGAGTTTTGGGCAACGAGGCTGAGGAGAGGCCTCAAGCACAAGCCCTATGAAGAGACGCTGAGGGAGCTGGGATTGTTTAGCATGGAGAAGAGGAGGCTCAGGGGAGACTTTCTTGCTGTCTACAACTCCCTGAAGGGTGGTTGTAGCCAGGAGGAGGTTGCTTTCTTCTCTTAGGCAAGCAGCACCAGAACAAGAGGACACAGTGTCAAGCTGTGCCAGGGGAAGTTTAGGCTGGAGGTGAGGAGAAAGTTCTTGGCTGAGAGAGTCATTGACTGCTGGAATGGGCTGCCCAGGGAGGTGGTGGAGTCAGCATCCCTGGAGGTGTTCAAGGCGGGTTTGGACGTGGCACTTGGTGCCATGGTCTGGTCTTGAGGGCTGTGGTATAGGGTTGGACTTGATGATCTTTGAGGTCTCTTCCAACCTTGGTGATACTGTGATATCTTTTGCCCTTGATGCACTTGAAGCAGTTTTGATGAAGCCAGCTAACAGGGCTTAAGGTTACTTCATAAAAGCTACAAGAACTTGGTTAGCAACTGCTTTTTCTGAAGTCAAGTCTCTAGGCTTACACACAGGCATGACATTAATTGAATTTTCAAACTTTCAGAGAGGAGTTTTAAAATATTTTCCTCTGCCACACTACCTTGGGGAGGTATAATTGCATTTTAACAACTGCCAATTCAAATAAGATTTTTAACCTTACCCTTTTTATGTGTCGAAGTACATAGAAAGTAATTTCAACTTCATTTTTACTATAAAAATATTATCTACCACAAATGAGAAATTAATTTATCTATAGCTGCCAGAAAAGAAAACGGGAAAAAAAATAATTATAAGAGCTGCAGTCAAGGAGCTACATTTGTCCTCCTCAAGGAGTACAAGAGCTCCCATTCAGAAGAAGAAATGAAAAGCTGTTGTAAGCCTATTGTAGATACAGGGAAACCCGATCTAAAACTCAGAGTCATGTAATTACAAAACATTAAAGCCTGATGTGCAGTTTTCTAAGGGCTGGATATGCAAACTGCAATTAAAAATACTGAAACCATCCTAAGCACAATGAGAGAGTCTGAGGTATGCATTAGGAGAGATAATGCCCTGCTGTGGGTCATTGAATGCACTTAGCTTTACAATGCATCTGCAGGGTGACACAGCTTGTCTTGTTTTGTTGTCTAATTATCAGGGAAGATGAGGATGATGAAGCGCCCAGAATAAAATAGAGAAGCCTCTGCAAATGGACCACTTCAGTACTGTTCTTTTTTACAGCAAAGTATTTTGCACAAAAGCAAGGATTTAATTGGAACAGCAACAAAGCTTAAACAACATCACTTTCCTCCTCTGGGATTACAGACTGCTTCACCGGGTTTGTGATAAAGAAGGTTAAACTATGGCAATGGATTATATTGCACTGTTTCTGTTAGAAGAACAAATAATAATCATAGCAATGGCAGGGTGGCAGACTCTTAAAATACACTCATCTAGAGCTGCCAAGGGGAAGAATACTATTAATTATTCTACATGTGTTGTAGCATCAATGAAAGTCTGTCTACACACAGAATTCCCAGCCCTTCAACCACACGTGTGTGCTATAAGGCAGCACAACGCCAAATTTGAAAGCCTTGCTTGACACAGTTACTATCACACAGCAAAGGAAAGAAGCTGTGCAGGATAAAGTACTTTTACACCATTATGGTGATGGCCATAATCTGTGTTTACCAGTTCATCTGCATTTGTTAAAACGGAAAATAAAAAGCAGTCCTGACCCACCTGATGCCTACAGAGGGTATACAACTGAGTGTGGGTCAGGCCTCCCAGCCACCAAATAATAAACAGTAAACTTATTGATGTAGGGAAAAGCTACAAGGGACTGCAAGTATTCCTCAGGCAAGGGTAGAATTCAAAATGATCTTGACAATCACAGAAATAGTCTGGAAAAACACAAAGGGTCTGATTCAACTGGGACCATGTGCAGAGAGTCCCACGCTTCAGCCAGAACCCTCCGCTGCACCAGCGCCTCATGTGCCCAGCACTGCTAGAGAGTGCTCAGGGGAAAGCCTCTAGCGAGAGGCTTCCTGCTCACCAGGAGCTGAACATGAGCAATAATGTCATGTTTTTGTGAATAAGGCAAAAATAACACCAGCATGGGTGGTTGGATGCAGGAATCCTGCCATGTCCATCAGCTTCGGCAGGACCCCTGCTGAAGTGATGCAACCAGTTCTGAACACGGTGCTCAAAAAAGGATGAAAGAGTCTATGGGAGAAGAAACAGGAGCTAGAAAACAGGAAAATCATAGAATGGTTTAGGTTGGAAAGGACTTCAGAGATCATCTAGTTCCAACCTCCTGCCATAGGCAGGGACACCTCCCACTAGTACAGGACACTCAAGGCCTCATCCAACCTGCTCCTGAACACCTCCAGAGAGGTTGTGGAGCACAGAATCACCCAATGTGATCTTGTTGGTCATGTTGGGTGATTCTGTGCTCCACAACCTGCCTGGGCAACCTGTGCCAGTGTCTCACCACCCTCACTGTAAAAAAGAAGTAGTCTGAATCAGGGGCATGGTGATCCCTTTTCATCCTTTTGCAGTCTTTGAGGACCAGCATCCATCAGCTGGGATCGCCCAGTGAACTTTTGCTTTACAGGGTAAGCGTATTTAAAAAGTTTGTTTTCAGTGGCTTATCCCAGATGAATAAAAGGAAAAACTAACTCCAGCAGGATAGCTTTCTAAAGACAACAGTCTTCCAGTGTCAAAGTACACTTAGCTGGGAAACATCTGACTCCATCTAGCCATTACTTTATTGGGAGCGTTCCTCTCCAGACAGATCCCAGACATTGTGTCTATTTGCATTAAAAGCTGCTGTGTGCTAATTTTAAAGATTTGTGCACCAGCTCTTTGAGCACATAATGGCAGCTTTACTGTGTTATAAAAAACAGTTAAGCATGGAGAATTAATGGAAAGATGTCTTTTTCTAATGTAATTAGTTCAAATGACTAAATCTGAGCAGAACTGAAATCACTCACTTTACTTTGAAAGTTTCAATTAAAAAGAATAAAAAAGAACTCCATGTAAATATTTACATCACAGCTTAATTTAATCTTAACTAAAACAATACCTAATAAATCATTGAAAGGAAACTGGGTTTCATGTTATACTGTCTTCTTAGGACTGATGGCTCATGTTCAGAAACAATATTACTTAAGAGACAGAAAAAAAAATACCAAACCCCACCGACACTTCCTTTTTTGTCAACAGAAACATTATTTTTTGCTCTTAAAAATAAAATGCCAGGTTTTGAAAACACTGTCTTGAAGAGGGCAAATCAAGGGATGGACTTTGCTAGCAAAATAAACACACCTGGTGGTAAGAAATAGGAACAGGCTTCCGAAAAACGATCCACTCCACGATCTCGCTACAGGGAGGTGTTGTCAGAGAACCTGCGTAGCGGTAGTAACTCCCCAGCGAAGTCGGCAGAAGGTCCCTCAGCACAAAGGGATCCAGAAAGGTCTCCTTCTCTGCAGGGAAGATTGACAAGTAGAATTACACTTTTTTTTTTTTTTTTTTTTAACCATGTCTTTAAAACAGACATCACATTGATAGGCAGCCTAACAAGGTGTAATGGCAACAACATATTTTATCGTATATATGTATAATGAAAGAGGAAAGCACCCGATTGGGAAGAGCTGTACGAGCTGATTGTTAAAAGAGCAGCCAAAATGTTAGAGTCAATCCTACACCCAACAGGAGAGCTCCTCCTTTGAATGTCTGCAGGTGTGAAAAGCCCTTGCTGTCCCACGGGCTTATGCTAACATAGAAATAACACCATCTTCAGTGGTTTCAGCACTCAGTAAATGGCTCTTCAGCTTGATGGCAGCCAGGGTCTGCCCCGACCCAGCCTGCTGCTCCCTGACCAACATACATTGGATAATCATAGAATCATAGAATCATAGAATGGTAAGGTTGGAAGGGACCTCAAGGATCATCTAGTTCCAACCCCCTGCCATAGGCAGGGACACCTCCCACTAGTACAGGTTACTCAAGGCCTCATCCAATCTGGCCGTGAACACATCCAGGGAGGGAGAATAATAATAACATACATATATATATATTATGTATATATGTATATGATATGTATCATGTATATATATATACAACAATATAAATAATGTACCCATCCCATTCCCACTGGCGCGGCAAAGGGATGCGAGGACGGGCTCGGCCCCTCTCGTGCGCTGCTGAGATGGAGCAGGCAGAGCAATGCTGCTCAGACAAACTTCTCTGGGAACTGCCAGGGTGGTGAGCTGAGGAGCATTGCTAAAAGGCACTTCTGAAGTTCAGTGTGCTGCTTGAAGTAGCATCCAGACAGTGCTCATTTAGGACTGCCTGCATCTGGCCGCACAGGCATTAGCAGGGTAGATTCAGACTGGACATAAGGAGGAAGTTCTTCACCATGAGAGTGGTGAGACCCTGGAATGGGTTGCCCATGGAGGTGGTTGAGGTCCCATCCCTGGAGGTGTTTAAGGCCAGCCTGATCTAGGGTAGGTTGTCCCTGCCCATGGCAGGGGGGTTGGAACTAGATGATCCTTGTGGTCCCTTCCAACCCTGACTGATTCTATGATTCTATGTTCCAGTCCAACCTATCACCCAGCCCTATCCAATCCATGGCACCGAATGCCCTACCCAGGCTTTGCTTCAACACCTCCAGGGATGGTGACTCCATCATCTCCCTGGACAGCCCATTCCAATGCCAATCACTCACTCTGTCAAGAACTTCCTCCCAATATCCAGCCTAGACCTCCCCTGGCACAACTTGAGACTGTGTCCCCTCGTTCTGTTGCTGGGTGCCTGGGAGAAGAGATCGACCCCGACCTGGCTACAACTTCCGGGTCCAACAGTTTGGGAATAAATTTTTTTCCTCTGAGAAGCTTCTTGAACAGCCTGAAATCCAAACCTAAGAACTGAAAGCATTTAGCTTCAAACAACAGTGATAAGCTGGTAATATTTAACACTGTGAAGAAAAATAAATAAATGAAAGGAGGGAAGAGCTGCAGGCGAGACAATTTCCCTGCCATCCCTCAGCATTTATCCTCTGCAATTTATGTTGACTCACAGGCCAGAGTTTCTTCTCAGCCTGTGCAAAGGTGTTCACTGCCTCAGGGCATGCTGACATGCAAGGCTCTCCCATACATCTCTATTCCTCACTTTCTACATTCTTCGTGCCTCGAACAAGAATTCACATTTGTGTAGTAGGAACTCACTCTTCTCCCCATCTCATCAGAGCTGCTGAGCAAGCCCACTCCCCCTGCAGCAGAGTGGAGAGGCAGGTAGGCTGGTGATTGACACACACATCTTCCAAAGTCAGAAGAAAAAGAAAAGGGGTGAAGTCTGCAGAATTAAATTTCACAGCATCCCACAGTTTCCTAGAAGTCTTGATCAAATCGAGAGTTGCCTTTACCTCTGTGAGCAGCAGTCAGAGAATCAGGGGGATTTTTTTTTTTTTCCACTGCTGCTGTGAGGTGCAAATACCTGATGCACTTCAGACATCCTCTATTCTTCTGAACCACATCAACAGGTGTGTAACGTTTTCATAGCCTTTAGCATTCCAAAAGGTGAGTAATTAGAATAAAGCCAAAGTACACACTGTAACAGAACACTGCAACCTCTTCATTTACAAATTCTTTCCTTCTAATCCATGCAGATATCACCTACTTTGCACCTCCAAAAAAGAAACAAATAATAAACCACTTTTTTTTTTTTTCCCCCCTCTTCACAACCTACCTTGGTGGGGGGAATAAATAAAGCATGTTTAGATAATAAATAGTAAAATATATATGATTGGCCAAAGTTCAAAGAGATTCTAATCAAGAAGTCCTAATCACAGCAAAAGGTCGTATTTAATTTGATTGGCTTATTTTTATGCAGGAAAAATTGGTTAGAAAACCTGCAAACTCAGGCACAGGATTGGATTTGCAAATGCAGCACACACACATCCTCACAGCAAAATGACAAGGGGGGTTCTATTTAAGAAACTGCCTCTCTCCATATGGAAGCTGAGCACACAGTGGACTGCTACAAAGCTGAAGAAGTGTTTGAACTTGCAAATATCCTCTTTGCGTTAACAGCCAATGACTACACATGGAATAAATGGGAGGCAGAGTCACGTTTTGAAGAGAGCATTCCTCTGGTGTTGAGGAAAAACTGTTTCAGTTCAAATTAACAACTTAACTCTGTTTAAACTTTTATAACATTTTATTTAGAATGATGGAATCACTTGAGATGCTGGATAAACATTTCGTGAGAAACTGAGAGTCTGGAGTGTCCCTTTATCAAAGGATGGCAGGAGAACGAAGCTCATTTTACACTTTCAAGGATTTTTGGGCCATATGCTGACAATATTATATTTTAATAATTAATTGCTCATCAAAGGAAAAGATGAAGAACAGGGATGCTAAATTCAAAGTTATTCAAATTGCAAGCATGAATAATGCATGACTTTTATATTAAATACACACTGTATTAAGTAGTCTACATTTCATCCAACTCTGTCTTTCATTTTTAAACATTCTGAACTACAATATGAATAATCAACCAAGGGAAGCTTATTTAGACAGAGAAATACCTTATTTGAATGCAAACTGGAAGTATCCAGCTATGATTAAATTTTGGTTATCAATTAGGGTGGTTTTTTTTCCTGAGCATTTGGAAAGTCATAGTCAGCTGTGGAAAAAAAAAAAAAAGGGCATTTCTTGAGGAAAAAGTNAAAAAGGTGCATTTCTTGAGGAAAAAGTAGCTTTGCTAACACACAGTTAAAGTAGGGCAGGGTGTAAGTGAGTTGATTTTTCATGGCTATGAGCGATGCTCTAAGTTTTCATTAATGAATTCCAAAGATGAAAAATTAAAAAAAAAATACATATAATTGGATTAAAGTGACTCCTAAAATAGATTATGATCAATTGATTATGCTTTAACAGCGTAATACTTTTGAGAAGAGACCATTCATTTGTATCAGTTCCATCTAGATGCATAGTGCAGAGTTAATAGAACCATAGAATGGTAAGGTTGGGAGGGACCTCAAGGATCGTCTAGTTCCAACCCCCTGCCATAGGCAGGGACACCTCACACTAGCACAGGTCACTCAAAGCCTTCTCCAACCTGGCCTTGAACACCTCCAGGGAGGAAGCAGCCACAACCTCCCTGGGCAACCTGTGCCAGTGTCTCACCACCCTCCTGCAAAGAACTTCCTCCTAACATCCAGTTTCAATCTCCCCTCTGCCAGTTCAAACCCAATGTCCCTTGTCCTGACATTGCAAGACCTTGTCAATAGTCCCTCCCCAGCCTTCCTGTAGGCCCCATCAGATACTGGAAGGCTACTATAAGATCTCCTTGAAGCCTTCTCTTCTCCAGGCTGCAGAGCCCAAACTCTCTCAGCCTGTCCTCATAGCAGAGCTGCTGCATCCCTCTGAGCATCCTCGTGGCCTCCTCTGGACCCGCTCCAACACTTCCATGTCCTTCCTGTGCTGGGGGCTCCAGAACTGCACACAGGACTCCAGATGGGGTCTGAGGAGAGCAGAGCAAAGGGGCAGAATCCCCTCCCTTGCCCTGCTGCCCACACTGCTCTTGCTATAACCCAGGACTCGATTGCTGTCTGGGCTGCAGTCACACTGCAGGTTCATGTTGAGCTTTTCATCCCCCCAGACCCCCAGGTCCTTTTCCTCAGGGCTGCTCACAGCCTTTCCCCACCCAGAGTTCTAGAAACCAGAGTCAGAAAACAGCTCATGTGAATCTTAAACAAAAAGGGAATTAGGAATTTGGGAGTCCATGTCCCATGCTTTCAGGGGTATCTAAAATAGTACATGTCATGACATTATCTTCCTAAGAGCTTGAGATGGTTTTGAAAAAGGGATTTGGAAGCCATGATGCCTTTGAAATGTCAATTTGAAATCAGTTATTGTTGTGGCAAAACTGTAAGGAGAGTAATTGTGAGCTAAAGCAACAGCTTTCACTAAATATGGTAGAAATATTTTATGTACATATACATACACTCATATGTGTGTATATATAATTCCTACCAAATGGGAGAGAACAAGCTTGGAAATAATACCAAACTCTTGACTTCACTGTCTTTTATAACCAGCTCTTATTTTCCTTTCTCATGGAATGGGCACGAACTGTGCCCAAAAGGCTGGGAATAGATTGAGCAGGGTAAGGAGTTTCTAGAAGGGAGAAAGTGGACAAGGCTGGGAAATACACAATCTACAAGACAGGATTTCCTGACAGGAAATAACTAGCAGAAGTAGGAAAACAAACCAATGGAAACATGTTTCCACCTGCAAATACCTGTGAAGCACTGCAATCAATGCTGCAAAATAGATCCATGAGCCACCTACTCGTTCTACATCTACTCGTTCACATCTACTCATTCAGAACAAGAGGACACAGTCTCAAGCTATGCCAGGGGAAGTTTAGGCTGGAGGTGAGGAGAAAGTTGTTGCCTGAGAGAGTCATTGACTGCTGGAATGGGCTGCCCAGGGAGGTGGTGGAGTCAGCGTCCCTGGAGGTGTTCAAGGCGGGTTTGGACGTGGCACTTGGTGCCATGGTCTGGTCTTGAGGGCTGTGGTAATGGGTTGGACTTGATGAGCTTTGAGGTCTCTTCCAACCTTGGTGATACTGCGATACTGTTCTTACACAGAACCCAAAGCTCACACCAAAGCAGCCTCTTCTGCTGCTCCCTATCCTACTACTATCTCAGCACACAAATGCACACGGTACCCAAGCATTAAAATAAACCACCACGAAATCAGAACGCCAGAGATCATGACCCTAATGATATACCCTCAAACTAGAGAGCATTGCTCTGGGAAAGCAGCAACAAAGGTACTGCTGTGGCCACCGCTCCCTGGCAATGCAGGGAAGAGCAGTGCTCAAAATATCCAGAGGTGCTCCACTAAATGCAGTGCAGCCAATTGTATTGACAGTTAACAAACAGCAATACTTTGTTTACAGCACCAAGGCTCTTAAGAAAGCCTTCACTCTAATATTTCCAAAGGAAAAATTAGCAAGTACTGCAGACTCATTGCTGGCAATTAAGACAATGAATGTGACATTTAAGCTACTGAGTGTTCCACGCCATAAAAGGACAATATTGTGTTTTAACTCTTACATTCATAAAAAGACAATTAGCAGAGCCAGCTGTTCCATATCTGACCTTCTGAGGTCTGCCTCATAGTCTTTCTGCCCTAACAGCAACATGAAAAGTGACAGCCTATATATTCTTTGGCCTGGTTTATCTCCCACTGTTTTGCGTGGGACCAAGGGGCATTTTCCATCCAGCCCAAAGGCAGAGCAGTTGCAGGCTAGCTTTAGAAAGCTGGCCTATTTACACTCTTTATTTGACAAGGCATCACCACTACTTGTAAACTAATACTGAATTGTGCACAACAGTTTTCCAAGCAGGGGAAAGAAAAAAAAAAAAATCTTTAACCAGATACCAGTAATGTCCAACAGCTACTGCACTTTTCATAAGCTGATGCCCCCAAGTGGCAAGGGCAAGGGATGTGATTCTGCCACTTTACTCTGCTCTTGTCAGATCCCATCTGGAGTCCTGTGTGCAGTTCTGGAGCCCCCAGCACAGGAAGGACATGGAAGTGTTGGAGTGGGTCCAGAGGAGGGCCACAAAGATGATCAGAGGGCTGCAGCAGCTCTGCTGTGAGGACAGGCTGAGAGAGTTGGGGCTCTGCAGCCTGGAGAGGAGAAGGCTTCCAGGAGACCTTAGAGTAGCCTTCCAGTATCTGAAGGGGGCCTACAGGAAGGCTGGGGAGGGACTATTGACAAGGTCTTGCAATGACAGGACAAGGGGCAATGGGTTTGAAGTGGCAGAGGGGAGATTTAGACTGCATGTTAGGAGGAAGTTCTTTCCAGTGAGGGTGGTGAGGCACTGGAACAGGATGCCAAGGGAGGTTGTGGTTGCTCCCTCCCTGGAGGTGTTCAAGGCCAGGTTGGAGGAGGCCTTGAGTGACCTGTACTAGTGGGAGGTGTCCCTGCCTATGGCAGAGAGTTGAACTGGATGATCTTTGAGGTCCCTTCCAACCTTACCATTCTATGATTCTATGATCCCTTAAGTATTGCAAGAGCCATCGGTTGAACGCATTGCGCTTAAGGACTGACCTGCCAAAAACACATTCTGTAAAACGCTGGATAAAGACAGATCTGAAGAATTTTAACCAAATCACTGTAGATTAAGAGGCTTCTTGAGATATTCAGGTAAACAGCACACAACTATCTGTGATCAAAATTCTCTTTAAATCTAACAGAAGCTTGGATTGGAGATCACAAGAAAAGAACTACAATGCCAAGTCCATTTATATCTCATAGAACGCTTTGGGACTTTCATCATGTTTGTCTGTAAGAAAACAGGAACTTGGCTGCATTGAAAACAATATCTTAAAATGAGCTTATTTCCAAAATTAACGTATGTGCAGTGCCTGATAGGTGGAAACGTTACCCAGATACACTCTGAATCACTGAAATTTGCAATACCAATACGAAGAGCTTTGAAAGTCTCCCAAATTCGTTAAACAGTCTCGCTGCCAATTTCATGTTCACAACGAGCCAAGTCATTCTAAAGCTGCTGCATTCAAACATTTAAAAAGCAAACACACAAAAATAATCAAAAGGACACCATGCCACACACCCACTGAGCCAGAACTCCCTAGATAAAGCAGGCTGCACATGAGAGCCAGAACCCAGGCTTATGGTGGTGACTTTAAAGATGAGATTACAAATATTATATGTTACTTTAACTGAAAAGGTCAGCAGATGAGTACTTGCTGTGTAAATACAGCATGAAGAGCAGTTTCTGTCAGTCCTCTGGACCCAGGGTAATTCTTGTCATTTATTGTGGAATTACTTTTTTCACTTTTTTTTTTTTTTCCCTTTTAAATAAAAACCAGAGCCTCTGCTGAACAATATTAAGGTACTGTAAGGACAGAGTAAGCACAGCGTGGTGGGGAGGAAGGGAATGAGATAATAACACAAATCTGCAGACTAATTTAGTATGAGACAACCAGTAGGTGGTACCAAAATGAGGAGGACAGAAAAAAAAAAAAAAAAGGTAGGTTTCCTGTGGGGGGAAAAAAATAAATTAATATTTCCATGCCTGGTGCTGGTCTCAGGATTAATTATTCTCACTCCTCTTGAAATAGTTTAGGAGGGAAAGGTTTAGTTGGGGATGACAGGACTTAACTCTTTAAAGTAAAATAAAATTCTGAACTTTTACTGCTTATCATTGTTGATGCAGAGCTTGGCAGAAAGGTTGCTGCCATTCTAGGCTGGGATAAGGATACTCCAGGTTTCACAAAACCTACCCTGAGGCAGAAGTACACACAGAGAGCCAAGGCTGGAGGGACATACAAACTAAGAAATAGAGAATGGGTTCCAGTGATAGGAGGAAAAGGAAATTATGACAAGATGTTTAGAGGAGAAAAGCATCCCTGGAGCAAGCTACACTCTGGCAGAGCTGGGGTGAAGGCAGAAGCGGCCAGAGGAGCATGGGCTGCTCACAGTTGCTGCAGTGGAGCCAGAGCAAAACTGCATGTTCTGAGACTTCATCACCCCTCTCTTCTCAGCAAATACCCTCAGAACCCAGCAGCAAAGCACTCAGTTCCTCTCCTCTTCAGGTGTTTTGTTCACGTTCAGCATCAACCTAAATTTTAAACTTTAAACAACTACAATCTTCTTTTTGATAGTTTGAATTACTTTCTGTGTTCAGCATATTAATTCTATGTCAGCTCAGTGGTCTTTAGTCAGCCGTGACCAGCACTGCTTTCTGCAGAGCAGACAGGTGAAGGCCCAGAGATTTCCAACACTTCCATCATTTGTTCTTTTAAATGTTACAGACCCCTGCAGCTATGCGCAGAGCTGCCCTATATAAAGGTGTGAACTTATCACCTCTGCTCTCATCTTCATTTCCCACTTCCCTCCTCCTCCCCTTTGCTCCACAGCAATCATGTCCTGGCTTCTTTCACTTGGCTACTCTGACTGTGAACACAAGAACAGATCGGAAAACAAAAGAATATATCCAGATCATCCCTGAGGAAAAAGAAATGCTCCTCCACATTTCCCTCCCAGTTTAACACATCGTGCTGCTCTCCCGCTGATGGCCTTCCTTGTTCCAAATTGGGTTGCTTCTTTCTTCAAAGTTTTACTTTAGATGTGGTCCCATGATATCACATCTCACCTCTCTCCCCTCTTCCCCCACCTTTCTTCTTTGCAACTCCTGGGTATTTGGTGTAGAAAGCAAAGAGCTTGTCAGGTGGTGTTATGGTTAAAGTTAAAAACAAAAGCAAAAACCTGTCATGCTGCTAATGGTGTTTTCTTGTTATTACGCCTGCTGGAGTGATAGATCCACAGGGTAACTAACACTGTCTAGATTGCTTCATTTTCAGTGCTGATTTGTTTTAACAGGTTATTCATAGGTTTGTTGGGGTTTTTTTTGCCTAGAACGGCTGGAGAGATGTGCAACATATTTGTCTTCTATCTTTTTTCATTATTAAAGCAGAATTTCTCTTTCCATTCTACTGCGCTACAGGCTCCCCAGTAGCCCCTGAAACTTTGCTGGTCGCTACCAGCTTGCCCATCTCAAGAGAGACCTAAGATAACACTTTGTTCCACACTGATCTTAAGTTATGGCATCTTAATAATACAAAGGAAGAAGAAAAAAATATTTTTTCCAACCCCCCCTTTTAAATAAACAAAGTTCTCCTCTCTTCCCCTCACCCCACCCCATGTTTGCAAACAAACAACAGATGCCATCGATTCACTTTGTACCTAAGCTTTTGATCCGGCTGCACTTTGATTTTCAGTGCTCACTTTTGACACGGAAGGGAATAAGAGCCCCATTTTTTGTGACATTAATAGAGTCTTTTCTGCTGTGGTAATTTATTTGTGCTCTCCTAATAATCTTCTGCTGATCCGTGTAGATTCTTGGTGACAGAGGCAGAGAACAGGACGGAGTGACAAAATACGGTTTCCATCACCATGAAAGATTTTTCCCAGGGTCTAGGGGTAGGGTGGGCTGCTGCTCCTTCTGTCAACCAGTTGCCTACGTGGTGCAATAGGACCGTGCAGAGCATCTGTGCTCTGGCTGGGAGAAGGCAAATGCTGCATAGCAGCCAGCTCTGGGCACTGCCCTCAGAACTGACATCAGGACAGGTGACTCATTTTAATGCCTTTCAGGCAGTTGGTAAGAACATGGAAAAAGCATTGCTAAGAGGCTTACATACAAAATGGTACCAAAAAGGGCAAGCCAAAGACAACAGAAGTTGGAAAAAGCAGTGTTTTTGTGTTACAGCTCCATCCTGCTACGTGTTTCTCTGAGATCCTAGTGAAGCAGGCAGCAGACAAAAGCTTCAGTAGCCATTTTAATGTAAATCAACTGCATAAGACATAACCTGGTATTTCACATTCCCCTGTTGCCACAAGGGCACGATTAGTCTCCCTGAGGTCTTTGGGAGCCTCTTCCACCCTTGTACAAGAGCAGCTCTGTCCTGCCCTGTGCTCCTGGGCATTATGAAGAAGGACAAGGAGAAGAGAGAGGCTCAGGGAACTCAGTTGACCACGTCGGCAGCAAAACAGAGGCTGTCTGATCTGCAGCACCTAGACTGTCCCATGTGTAGTGCAAGTGCATCCAGGTGCCAGTTATTTTATGCCTTTACCTAATGAGACAACTTCAACTAAGGATATGCATCACCCCACTAGAACCAGCACTGATGGAGATCTTTCTCATCAGCTTTTGCGATGAGAAAAGCATTTGAAAGGAAGCTAAAAAAGACCTGCAGCAGTCAGAGTCGAAAGATGCTAGCAAGTCAGCAGGAGAAAATTCCTGTCACGCCTGCCCATGCTCCATCCCTTCTGCAGGGAGAAGGCTGCACGCTCCCAGCTGTCAGTCCTCGGCGGGCCCCGTGGCAGACGTGAACTCAGGGTGCGCTTTGCAGCAGGGAAAGCAGGAGTGAGAATAGCAGGCACCTCGCTGGCGGGAGGTGTGACAAATCCTTGGCAGAGCACAAAACCGAAAGCAATTTTGAAATCAGCAACAGGCTTCTGACAGCTCTGAACAGAGCCTCCTCGGCGCTCGTGTGCCTTTACAATGCTTTGTGAGGGTGGATGCGGGAGCTGGGGACCGCTGATGTGATGGGAACATACTGTTCGGCAGGGAGACGAGGGGCAAACCCGAAAGCATTACCATACATCCAAACATTTTAGGTGGTTTGGTGGTTTTCCCTCCAGCTAAGAAACTTTAAATGGATGCTCATGTAAAATTGAGCTTAACGTGGCATTAAGAATCTACAAAATTATGCCTGAAGAAGAAGAAATAAAGCAAACTCTGAGCAGCGACTAAGCCTGTATTGATTTTTATGTGTGCACTTCTCTATCATCGTTACTAAGCTGGTGACACTGTGAAGGGCATAATTATTTATGTTCCATCAAATTAGTAAGTAATTCAAATCCCTGACGAAATCTCAAGAAAAAATTGCTTTTGCTTCCACAGAAAGTCCTTCTGACACTGAACTGTTCACTTACCCTGGAAGGACACTGTAGGAATACAAGAGCTTCAGAGGAAAAATGAAAAGCCGTGCAAGAAAAATCAAAACCCAGCTCGCAGCTTCTCAGTACTAGCCCCACATCCAACTGGGGGTCATTGGCTCTATCACCACTGTGGGGACAGGCAAGTGTGGTTACCCTACACAGTGTAGGGAACACTTTGTATTAAATGTGAGCAATTCAACCTGTGCTAACTGCTAATTGTGAACTGAAGAGTTTCACAGCCTGTATGAAGGTTCATCTGAAGGGCAAGGACACCAGTTGCATTAGAACTGGACAACAACAGGGTGATCAAAGCAAAACAAAGACTCTCCTGAAGCCCTTTGAACAGATAATGAGGAACCAATTGCTAAATGCCCCAAGAGTTAGTGCCTTAACGATTTACACCAATTGCCTAATGCTACACAGTTTGTGCCTTAACGATTTAGACCAATTGCTTAACACTAAACTAACCTGCATAGTCTGTTAGAAAGTATGGAAGTGCATGATCATATTCAATAAATGGGCACTGCTTGGATCATATTGGTCTGCGTACAGCTTTGACCAGGATCTTTTGCAAATGTGCAGAGTGCACTCCCCAATAGGACCAGGCCTTCTAGTACCACCCACGAGGCAAATGAAGACACGAGGATGATGATGAGTGTTTTTAAGGGTGTGTGATTTCCTCCTTGAAAACAGAACGACTGTGAATAAGCAGTGACTGTCTAGCATAACTCAGGAAGGATACTCTGCAGGTTGGAAGGACTGACAAAGG
Organism: Eubucco bourcierii; assembly: GCA_013396675.1. Classification (NCBI taxonomy): domain Eukaryota; kingdom Metazoa; phylum Chordata; class Aves; order Piciformes; family Ramphastidae; genus Eubucco; species Eubucco bourcierii. The sequence continues at coordinate 160,809 of VWZE01011211.1, forward strand.
AAATCTTATTTAAATAAGTGCATTGAGGCACATGGGAGAAGCAAAGCTGAGGGGCTGGTGATGTCTCCATGTCATGGAAGATCCATGTCCCAGCTAGCCCAGGCATGATGCTATGGTCACCTTCCCTCTGCTGGGCATGGGGGGGG
>VWZE01011211.1:169226-191038 GCA_013396675.1 Eubucco bourcierii
AGGACAGGTTACAAGAGTTGGGGCTCTGCAGCCTGGAGAGGAGAAGGTTTCAATGAGACCTTAGAGTAGCCTTCCAGGATCTGAAGGGGACTACAGGAAGGCTGGGGAGGGACTATTGACAAGGACTTGCAATGACAGGACAAGGGGCAATGGGTTTGAACTGGCAGAGGGGAGACTGAAACTGGATGTTAGGAGGAAGTTGTTTGCAGTGAGGGTGGTGAGACACTGGCACAGGTTGCCCAGGGAGGTTGTGGCTGCTTCCTCCCTGGAGGGATTCAAGGCCAGGTTGGAGGAGGCTTTGAGTAACCTGTACTAGTGGGAGGTGTCCCTGCCTATGGCAGGGGGTTGGAACTAGATGATCCTTGAGGTCCCTTCCAACCTTACCATTCTATGATTCTATAAGTTACAAAAATGAGCAGATGTGGCACTCTGGGACATGGTCGAGTGGTCACAGAGGTACTGGCACTTTGGGAGATGCTGTAGCGCTCGTGGAGGTACTGGGTAGAAGGTTGGACCTGATGATCTTGGTGGTCTTTTCAAACCACAACGATTCTCTGATTCTACTATTCTACATGCCTGCCAAAGCTGAGCAAAGTTTTTCTTTTCCTTGTGGGAGATAGGTAATGAGTTTCCTTCTCCTCCTTCAAGAGGCTAACACAGAAAAAACATCATGAATGCCAATTTCTCAAGCACAGGAATTTCACATGCAAACACAAACCTGCTATGCTGCTGGGCATGAGCATGCTGCACAGAGTATTAATGGACAGATGGAAAACCATCCTGAAATTGCCGTAAAATACCCACAGATTCACTGCTACAAATGTTTCCTGAACAAGATGTTTTTGCTCAAGACTGACTAACACTCTACAGGTCTGCAGCAAACAGGATAAATAATGCTTGCGTGCATCATTTGTAATTGAAAAATGCCTGTAATCCTCTCCAGCAGAAATAAACAGGTAACTACTATCATGCTAAGCACAAGGGGAAAATAAACACAGAGATATCATTAAGCAGTTTCCTGTGCTAACAGAGCTCTCACCATAGGGTAAATACGGGATGAAAATGACAAGAAGCAACAGAATCTCTTTGTTTATCATATCCTTTAGGTGAGGTTGGTATCTGGTGCCCATGCCATACTGAGTGAAATGAATGGCCTGACATTAAATGCAATGAATAAAACAAGCATTTACAATGTAGGGGAAGGTAATGCACAAGTGACCCCATTCCCCACTCGTAAAATAGAGATGTTCAAGTGAAGTCATCACAGAAATTATTACTCTAGACAGGTTGCATTTACTTACAGCTCCTGTATCTAATGCAAGGCCTTAGAAATGATTCATTCCTCGGCGAACAACAAGGCTGATCCGTCATGAACTCTATCGACAACAGCGTTAGCACCTTTCAGCAGCACAACCCCTTGCTCCTTTGCTTGAAAGTTCTGTTCCTACAATCTTACCCTCAGAGTCCATAGGGCAGGAGGCAGGTCAGGGAGCGAAGCACCTTCTCAGGATAGTTATTAATACTCCAAAGAGGAAAGCTCCAGCGAAGGAGTGAAGAAGTAGTGTGACAGGAGGGTTGGCGGCACTGCAGCCAGGCACAACACGCTGGTATGGGCACCGAGCCACAGCAGGCAAAACCAGTCTTTGATGGGCAAGGTACTACTCTACAGAAAGCCTCTGAGCTGTGGCAGTAACTCAGCTCAGCATGTTCCAGTGAGCTAAAAAACCCCAGACAATTCTCATTCTCTATCCTCCACTGTACATTAAGCAGCTGAAGCATTTTGTTCGTCTGATTATTTTATAGGACAAGCTCAGAACCTTCTGAATCTTACAGAACCAGCAGAGCTGTAAAGTGTTAAAATTTATACCACATGCTATATAATTTAAAACACATGCTAAAGTCAAATAAATAATCCATGGCCTGTCTTCCTGATGGAAACCATTCTAAAAAGCAAGGGAAAAAAAAAAAAAAAAAAGAAAGGATGTCTCATGCAAAAAAAAAAAAAAAAAAAATTTAAAAAGCTTATTTTAGAAACAGAAAAAAANATCCTGTGCTCTACAGTAAAAAAAAAAAAAAAAAAAGGAGTTACAATCAAAAAAAAAAAAAAAAAAAAAGAGTTTACAATGCTTATTTTAGCAACAGTAACAAAGAGAAAGAAGGAATCATAGAATGGCAAGGTTGGAAGGGACCTCAAAGATCATCTAGTTCCAATCCCCTGCCATAGGCAGGGACACCTTCCACTAGTACAGGTCACTCAAGGCCTCCTCCAGCCTGGCCTTGAACACCTCCAGGGAGGCAGCAGCCACAACCTCCCTGGGCAACCTGTGCCAGTGTCTCACCACCCTCATTGTAAAGAACTTATTCCTAATATCCAGTTTCAATCTCCCCTGTGCATCACCCTAACAGACATTAGAGAGGCTATACAGCAACATTATAGCTTACCTCCAAGACTCCTAACTAAAGGGCCAGACTCTCCCTATTTCCCATTGCTCTGGGCAGCCTCTCCAAAACTAAGTTATCCTCCCATCAACCAGAACAAGAAGGGCTGGAGGGAGCACCACAAGGCTCTCTAATGACCACTGGTACCAGCCACCTTGTGAGAAGTAGGTGAATATTAATAGCTTGAACATCTCAGGAGTAAGGAATGTATTTTTCTCTTTTAAAATTATGTTTAAATAAATATGTTGCACTGAAAAAAAGGGCAGAGGGAAAAAAAAAAAAAGAACAGAAGAGCCCTCATCTATCTGGGGTGATTAAAAAAATAGAAATTTTCCTTTCCACCTTAAAAAAAAATAATCTGGCATTCAGACTTATTAAACTATCATAAATTTGCAGCAAGTGCTTTCAAGCTCATTAAATGGGCTCACAGACAGTACTGCAGAGCATCTCAGAAGGCAGGAGAACGCTGTAGTGAGAGGCACAGCAGCATGCATTTTGTGCTAGTCAAAGGAAAATGAATGGCAACAATTTCGTGATACAGTACCTGAGCCTTTCCCCTCCGAATAGTGATATAATTTACTTTTCTCTCCCTCTGCAACATTTGGCCCTTGACTTGGAAACTAAATCTTCAATCTATCAAGCCTTACCCATCTGCTAAGTAAAATGGCCAAGACAATCTGCATGCCTTGAATTCGATATAGCCAGCTGCTCCCAGAGTGCTGTGGCATTAACATCCAGAGACCATCCTCTTCTGCTCTAAAGGACGGTGTCTGCCAAGGATGAATGACTACATACTTAACCGTGGCAGCTGAAGCCAGTGACAATGGCTGACACAGAGAGATGCCAATGTGTCAAATTCTACTTTCAATTACAGCAGTGAAAGTCAGGGGTAATATTCCCCCCAGCCACATGCCTTCGGCTCCCATTCAGCCTGCAGTTTGGATCTACAAGCTCACCAGCCAAGTGCTCAAGTCTCCAAACACTCTGTACAAACAGCTATGAAGAAAAAAGAAAACTATTCAAAATTAACTAGGTTGCAGAGATTAAATTGTCCTGTAGGGTTTCAGGACAATCAACATGGTTAAAGAATTTATTCTCTTATCAGCTCAGCAATGTTGGACAGATGCCAGTCCTCAGTCTCTATGGGAAAGGACCTGATTTTCACTATTTTAGAAGAGAAATGAGAAGAATCCTATTAATGCAAACATTATGCTGCACAGTATGTATTTTAACAACACTGCCACAGGATTTCAAAAAATCCAAGATAATCACAGTCAAAAGAACCATACTTAGCAAAGGGGAAGCACTTGGTGTATCGCCTGTTAAACTCTGAGGACACACTGCTTCAGACCCCCCTAACAGCTGGGGTAGGTCCTACTCTTAACCCCTCTCAATGACAATGCCTGAACTCTCCACTGGTCTGCAGCACTGAGAAAAGGATCCACATCCTGACTTCGTGGTATGCACAAAGTCCATTATACCACCTCCCTCTTCTCTCCCTTTTTTAAGTCCACGTTGTAAAACCTGGAAGTGTATAAATGTCTCATTTCTTAAACATTTCTGAGTAAAAGATTTCAGCCAGATCTGGAACGTGGATGAACAGATATAAAAAGTTTATGTGTGCTTTGCTTTGAAATACAGTGGGAAATATTTGCTCGGACCTTTTCAGGAGAACTGAAGGTAAGAAGAGATATTGGTCGGCACTACAGCACACTGAGCAATCTGTGAAGCTTGAGAAAATGCCTACAGAGCCCCCAGCAGTGTTTTTCACCTTCACAAGCACTAAATGATCCAAGAATGATATATTCCTGCTCCTCCACAGATGATATTTTCTTCCATCTCCCCCATATATGCTATAATTGCACATCTCCCATACGAGCTGATGCAAAAGGACAAACCTGGCCAAGAGCCTGCAGCCTGACAGAGGTGAGTTGGGAGACAGAAAGCATTTGCCGTGTAATGAATGGACTGCCCAAAGGAAGTGTTCTGTAGGGTATGTTTGTAAGGGAAAAAACAGAAATGAGAACAGCCCCCCTAATACTTCAAGTTGCTGCTCATGTGTAAAATCAGAGAGAATAACAGGGACCCAGGCAAGATGTGACACTAAACCTTCTGCTGGCACACATGCTACTTCACACAGATGCTGCCATGACCTTTGATTTTTAAGAGTGTGCATTAGAGCTGAGTCTGCCCTTGCCTGCAGCAACTGGTTTCAGGTTCAGTGATTTGAAGGCAAATTCTGCTGAGTTAAATCTCAGGTTTGGCCTTCAGGTGTTAATAATCTTGCTATGAATGAAAATATATTGAAGCCACAGAGATGCATATGCTGGTGGAAGGTGTGTTCCTAGATGTCTCATTCACTATGTTGTTTGAAGAGGAGAGGAAAAAAAGAAAAAGTTAATGAGTCTTCCAATGATTATTTTAAATAGAGTAATGGGTGTGCATTGATCCTTCTAGCTAATTCCACTTTGAATAATAGATCATTCTGACTGAAAGCTTGCTAGTGATGTATTAACTTCATATTTCATCGCAGCTTTGGAGGGTATCTACAGTGAGATATTAACTAGCGGTGCCAAAGAGGAAGCTGCACTTTTTCCTTCCTTTATTTTTACTTTTAAATTCCAAAAAAAGGCTTTAAAAGCTGTCAAACTGACTTTAAGGTCTGCTGTTCTGGCTGTCACTCATCTTTGCCTGAGTGCAATGCAGTTGTTTGTAGCCACAGTTCCTCTCAGTACTAGTTTGCCCCCTCCCTCACTTTGTACCTGCTGCCTCTGGGCCTGAGTTACTTACAGACATCCTGGGACAAGGATGGGGGCAAACTGGCCACAGATCAGCAACTTCCACTTTCATTATGTCCAGCAGGTATACATGAAAATGCAAGAAGCATAAATAGTCACTTTTGCACCAAAGGTTGGCTGAAATATCAGTGTCATAAAAAGAGCAAAGGGACAAGGACAGGCTACCTCAGAAGAATATCCAGCAGAATTTCACCAGAATGTTGCAAGGCCACATGCTGATGTGATAGACTGTCTCAAAAAAAGGCAAGAGCACGAAACTCAGAGGCAGAGTTAAGTACTGCTTAATAACTCAACTCAGAGTATGTTGTGTTTGTGCACACTGAGTTTCTTTGTTAGCTGATAGTAGCATTGATCGTGCATTGTACACAGGCTGGCAGCTGACGGATCAGCTCACCGGGCTGAGGAGGACTCTGCAGCCTCCCCCCACCCCGCCCGCAGCACTACCTCCATTCACTACCACAAGATTTGCAACCACCAGGATGGCAAGGAGCAGCCAGCAATGTATTTTCCTTTCTGTCTGTAAGCCACTTGTCAGCCTAAACTTCACACACTCCATTGATAAGGCAGGCATTAATTTCCCTGAAGCATTCTTGCATTTTGAAAGCACGATGCAGCTAATGTACTGCAAGTGAATAGCACGTTCAATTAACAAATTATTGAAAGACCTTAATGCGCATATATCTGAGCAAAACCAAAAGATATCTGCGGCCCAAAAGCACAATCTGATTAGCAGCAATAGTCTATCTAAGATACAAAGCTCTGGAAAAGACAGAAAATGTAATTGCAGCACAGAGGAGAGACAGCTTCAGTGGCAGATTCTCAAAGCTGGGAAAGCTTGATTGATAGACTGTACCATCTGCAGCTGCGCAAGGAAGGAAAAAAAAATGTCTGGAGTAGCTGCAAGTTTATTTAAAGCAATTTTGGTGCACTGAGCCTACTTGTTCTCCTTTGAGAAAATAATATGATTTCTTCGTAGAGCATGTAGTCTACTTATTTAAGCAGCAGTGTGCAAGATCTCTCAATCCTACCAGCAGTTCAGCTGGAAAAATGACACACCAGGGGGTAACATTTTATCAGGATGGAGGCTATTTTATAAAAACTGCCATCAGTTATAAACTGTTCTTCACCATCTGAGTTAAAAAAAGAAAAAAAAAAATAGGAGTCCCTTTTACGCTTCCCACAATTTGCACAATTTACAGAAGTTTTTAGGTTAAAAATAACCATTCTGACCTAAGTAGGGAGGAAAACGAAATGGTGCAGTGAAAAGAATATTTTGAGCCCTCCAGTCAGATCATCCTGCAGTACCTGCTCTTTGATATACAGCTTCACACATTTGGAGAGGCTAAACTCAAAACTGTGAAACCAAGAACGGAAGTCAGCTTTCTTTTTCTTCTCCTCCTGGCTTGAATTTGGTACAAATGTTGGTAGCTGACAAAAAAAAAAATCTTCAGTTATTTTTGTTGGTTTTTTTGGTTTTTTTTTTAAATGAAACAATGAAACCTGGTGGCTAAACAAGAAAACATGCTCAGCAAACTGTAAAGGGTAGAAGGGAACAGTTCAGGTGGGTATCTGGAACCCCAGCACTTCACAGGGCTTTGTAATTTAATTGTTCCAGCTAAGCTTGCCTAGAACGTAGTAGAGATTTCCAGCCTTTCCCTCATCTTCCAAAAGACACAGAGGATTTTGGTAAAAGGTCCCAACAATCATCCCTTTAAAATGAAGAGAAGGAGTTGCCTCAGCTTGACATCTTTTATCCATTCTGCATGAAAAACTATTTTTTTTCACCCCCTGTCCCAGCATTGCCCTCGCTTCACGTCCCCACAAAAGCAGTGGTTCCCTCCAGCCCGCCAGTACAAGATGACTCAAGCCAGCATCTATGAGTCACAAACACAAAGGATGCAGAAATGTCAATTAAGTTACAGAGCCACTTCCCCAATGACTACCACACCTCAGTTCACAATTAAATCACAAAGCCAGTGAAAACAAATTTTTGTCGGGCAGATTTTCTTTTTCTTTTCTTTAAAATTAATTTCCTGCTGTGAAACATCAGGCTCCAACCTACTGTGCTTGCCATTCTTTTTACTTCATTTTTAAGGAGGTTGGTGTGAAATGATCGATTGAAACTGCTGCAGGAGTTTTTGCTACAACTAATTCCCCACATCTAATGCAGCAGCCATGGGCCAGGAGGGCTCTCAGGCCTCTAGGCATCTTGTAACCAGGCAGTACAAGAACCCAGTGTTAGACCAGTGGTGTTCATTAACAGCTTTCTGGCACGAGGGGATAAATCTGTCAACTATGATACAGTTTTGTATTTGTAATTCTCTTTCAAGCAAGCACTTCGATTTTTACTTATCTTTTATATATTTTCAGCGTCATTTAAGTTCTTGCAGATGTGTGCAGCTTTGCAAAATGTTATGAACTTGCACGGTGCTTGCAGTGCCTAAGGCAGAACGCAGCAGCTAATCCTCAGTTTCCTCACTTCTGCCTCCGCTCTCATTTCTGAGTTGCCTCCTTCTTCCATCACCCACCTGCCACATCCTCCTCGCTCCCCCTTCCCACCCAGTGAGCTGTTTCTGTCTCCTCCAACACTACAGCATCCACTCTTCCCAAAATGTTCCACATATCTTCTTTGCACACCCTTGCACAACTCTGCTACCTCCTCCTCTCCACCCACCACCTCCTGCATCACCAAGGAAGTTGCTCTGCACTGCCACTCTCATTTGGGCATCCTTAATTAAGACAAGAAAAAGAAGTAGCCTTGGCTACTGAGGGTGGCAAGTGGGCTTGTCCAGGGGAAACTTGGGACACCAGCAGCTGGAGTGTCATCTGCACCAGCTGCAGGACTTGTCAAGGCCTGTCAAGCTTATGGGCATGAAGTTCAGGTGCAGCAAGACCTCCACCCTGGAGTCAAGGTGGGTACCAGCAGCAGGGAGCTCACAGCAATAGAGCTCTGAGGAGTAAAGTGAGATGAGACAGTCTTCTCTCAGTCTCCTTTAAACCACTGAATTAAGAGTGGCAGGATGTGGCCTGCAATTTTCTTCTCAACTGCTTCTAAGCTACTCAAGTTCCTGCAGCAACAAAAGTACAGCTCAAACCTCTCCCTATTTCACCTGGTGTAACACTACACACAACGGTGAAGAGCATATGTCAAGCTGTTTATTTTTCACTTGGTTGGAATGACCCAACATCTCACTCAGTTCCTTACAAAAACATTTCAACAAGTATCAGGGTTTATATTTAAAGGAAATGGGGAAATTATTGTGCAGAAAAAAAACCCCACTTAGAACACAAGTGCCTTAAAAGCCTGGGAAACATTCAGTTTGTGGCAGCAGTTTCTTCCTCTCGAAACACAAAGAAATACAAAAACTAACATGACATGTAGGTTTGTTTCAGGATGTTCTACATTTCAGCAGTGGCAAAGTGAATGCTATTCAATCACTGTGAGTAGGTGATAGTCTTAAAGGCACAGAACTCCTCAGGATGCTCTAAGTCTTCATGCCTCCGCTCCACGGGTTTCTTACGGCTTTCCGGTGCTCCTGTGGAGCACGACCCATCTATGGAGGGGGTTTTTAAGCACTGTCTCTGGTCAGGAAGTCCTCCTCCTACACAGGATATAACTTCAAAATTGCCAGAAACTCAAAATCTCAGGGAAAAGTACAAGAAAAGAAAGAAAAATGCAACTGAATACGGTTTAAAACAAGACTTAAAACACATGTAGAACAAAAGGTGCTCTTTGAACAAGTCAAGTCTGACCCAAAGCAATGAAGATGCTTCCTGCAAGTGGGTGTACAGAGGAATGCTCTCAAGAAGAGTCTTCCGTCTCCTCTCTTCTCACACACTCTCTGAATCTTCTTTTCAGAGATCCTGTCTATTAATTTGAGATATTTACTTCCTTCTTTTTTACTTCTCTTCACACCCCAGTGCTTTCCTGCCTGTGTGTCCAGGGTTCATGCACGCTGCTTACGATCCCATCATCAGCGCTGTGGCCAGGCAGCTGGAACATCCGCCAGGCTCCCGGCTCCTGCTTTGCTACGACCCCAGCTTCGGTATCCAGCTCTACAAAGTTTCTTATCTCTGTTCTCAAAATCTGGCAGGCTGCATGGCCCTTTGATGCCACCACCCGCCAATGACACAACAACCTGCAGTAGGCTTTTCTCTGCCAAATGCCTGAGCTTTATGGAGTGAGCTAAACTCCAGTGCTCCGGTAAGGGCAATCCTCAGACGTTTGGCACGGAGGGACATGTTCACTGCCAGGTTGCACAGGTAGTTCTCACCAAAATGCCTGAGACCCAGCACAGTTTGAATTCTGCCCCAGCTGTAACATGCATATGAGGAGCACAGCACTGATGGTTGCTGTGAGGATGAGAGACTTTCCAGAGCAAATTGCAGCGAACACCAGCGCTCAAAAGCTTGATGCTGCAGCATCCTGTGTTCTCTGCTGCCTGGCTTGTAACTACAGCACACTGGCAGGACACATCTGCATTTGCAGCTCAGTGTACACTAAGGAAGGCAGCAACACTTTAATATATGGCATGAGAAGGAAGGCATTACAAAAATCTCTTATTTTCAGGGGTAAGACACTAGTTATATGCCTCAGATGAAAAGCAAGCAGTAAAAGAAGGAAGTAAGTGCTTCCTAAAAGGTAGGCACAGGCTGGGCACTTACAACATAACTGCAGCATTAAAAAAAATTGCTCCTGACACAAGAACAGCTGACAGAGATAATCTCCATAGCTCAGCAAGAATTTATATAGCCTTTCAGCAACTCTATTAGACAGGTGTGGTAGCAGCCAGCTGTACTGCATGCACAAAACAAGTTTCTCTAAAATCTGAGTGCCCATATGGCCCCACAGCACACCGAGGTGGTGCCACCTGCCCGGGCATCACTCCTCTCTCCCACCACCATCTGTATGCAGAGATGTATTGGTATCAACCTGAGGTAATGCAGAGCAGGTCAAGATAACAAGAGAGTTCAGAGTCAGAAGCGATGGGTGTTGCCACCCACAACACAGAGACCACCACACAGCCCTACCTAGACAGGTTGAAGGAGAAGCTTTGCTTCTGGCCTTGAATTCTCTGCCCAAGTGATGAGAAGAGACAAGAGGAGCCATAAGGCAGGCTAGACCACGTGCTAGTGGAGAAGGCAAGCTTATTAGATGAACTATTATAAATCTCTGTAGATATCTGGAATAGCAGAAGGCAACAGTTTGCTTAGCCATATCACCAGTAATGAGCTGGCGAGAAGTGAACATTCCGAAACGTTAACCTAAAGCTTGATTTGACTGATAGGCACTTTGGGAGAGTACTTAACAAGACTGGCTCACCCAGGATGGGGAACTTTGTCTGCTCATGTGTTCCACGAAACCCAGCAGAATACAAAGGCATGTGTTTTCAGCAGATGAGAACACAAAATGCAGAAAAAACGCTCTTTGAAAAATGATTGATGCAGTCTAATCGGGTTTCACACTAGAGCATTTCAAATTCTGTTAGATGTTTTGATAGGATTTAGATTATCATAAAGAAAGTTTGCCAGGTGGCAAGGTAGGCAGGGGGGGAGGAAGAAATAAGTAAATGTTACACTGACTGCTTCTAACACACAGGCATGTGCATAATGCTATACAAACCACACACACACACACACGAAAATTTACTAGCTTAGCTGTTAGGGTTATGGAGCTTTGCTTTCTAATCAACATTTTCCCATACAGCTGTTTTTAAATATTGATCTGGTAGCATGATCCTGAGGGAAAATAAATATCAAAAGGGGTGATTTAATTCAATCATCCTGATTCCTGCATAATAGGATCCTATTTCTTCAAAAACCCAGAAAGCAGTAACTTAAGTGAAGCTTACAGATCAGCTAATATATTTACAGCCTTAAAGTAACACAAGACACACCATAAAATACACTGAGATCCGAAGTTAATCTCTTTTAGCAATATTCTTGCAGCAAGTAAGGATGAATTTTACGCTGAAAAAATCCATTTTGTCAGGAGCAAGACTGAGCTTTCTAATAACCAAGCTACTTTCTAACGTGGTACATCATTTCACTTTACTCCTAAAGAACAGTTTGCCAAAACCTCCAGTTAGGCTTCATTTGATACACTCTACAGATGCTGCAAGCCCAATACCTTCCTTCAGAAAGTCTCTTCACTCTTGGTAATAACTGCATGACAATGCATTTTGGATGGGCAGAAACTGTACAGTTACAATCAGCAGCTAAATACTTCGCTGATGGTATCAGCCAGGCAGCTTTTATCTGGCTCCTCAGCGCTCCCAGAGCTGTGAAACAAACACTGTAAGCTCATAGGAAAAATCCTGCTCCATCTCGCATGCCTCTGAAAACTCGCTGTTCAGAGGTGCTGTGAACAGATGTAAGCAGTCTTTATTTAACACATATTTTGAATTTTGGCATTGAATAAAAACGGTGATTGGCATTCTTGTCTCCCATCTATCTCCAATAGAGCTTACTGTGCTTAAAGTGCATCCCAGCTTCTTTGCTGGTTTTGTTCAGGGAACTCTGATTCAAGCACACCTCAACTTAAAACAGAAGGAAGTTTAACATCACTCAGATTGGGACCATTTAGCTTCATTCAGATTCATAACCTCAGTGGGATTAGTGTGCTTTTCGGTGAATCTCGGATGTAGAAGACACATCTGAAAGCTAGTAAAATTGTGTTGTAAAAGGGTTCCCAGGCTTACACATCCTCATCTCCACCCCATGAACTCAAAAGATTTCTGATTTAGATTCACAGGAGGCAAAGCATCAGATACAGGGATTGCTCTGGGCAAGCCGCCATCTCGGCTGCAGAAGTATTTTGGGGGGTGATATGCCATCAGCATTATCAGCTGAGCCATCAGCCATACATACAAATGCCTACCTCTCTACAAAGACGTAAAGAGAGCTACCAGACTAGACTCTGATTTACTCTCATTGCCTTCCTCTGACCCCTGGAAAGTAAAGCACCGGCTCGGAAAGCCCTCGATAATCATCTCTCCCACAGTTGTCCTGCAGCACAGAAACTACAGATGACAAAAGCCAGCACCAACTCGACCCTCCGGCAGTAACCTGTAACACTGGATTTACAGTCATTTAGGACAGATTGTAATTAAATCAGTGAGGGATATTTTCCTGCATGCTTGCTCTGCATCGTGTGTAATGGTTAGGAATTGCACAGGAAACCACACATGTCACTGGTAATGACTGGGGTGGTGCTTACACGGACACGCCAACCTGACACCAACCCACGCTGTCCCCAAACGGGCTGGGCAGCAGCCTCTGCTCCCAGCTGCTTCTCTTCCCTCCCCTTGCGTGCTGCTGTGTTTTCTCTTCACTTACAACCCAGGAAAAACAGGCTGACATTTCAGCCAGCCCTGTCCTGTGACTCGGCTATGGATGGATGGGGTGGGCAGTGCAGACAAAGGCAGAATTAGGATGACTCATAACCACCTCTCTGATGATACCCAAACGCCACTTTCCATTTGTTTGTACAATGCCAGCCCTAAGTGATTCTTACATCTCACAGCAACCTATTAACAAAAAGAGACTTTGTGAATGGAGTATCTGGGCAAACACTTCAAACAAATACATAAATTATGCATAGTCAGTATACTTTTTTCCTACCTTAGGGATCAAACTGAAATGAGACTAAAGAATTATGCTTTATTTGTATTAAAAATGTATTAGCTGCTGTCCGAGAAGGTTTTCTAGAACATTTGGTATGCTACCCAGGAAATTCTCTCTGAAGCTTGCATTGTTTATTATTGTCAATGCTAGGAGAAACTTGGCACTGTTCTATCAGAGAACTACAGTAATAATTCTTGGGGTAGAACAGCTTAAATTTAACAAGAATAACTTTTTTCATCTGAGCCAGAAGATCTGAAGGCAAAGGAAGCCCCAAATTTTCCCATCTATTTTATACACGCAGCCTTTACAACCAATCTCCCTTTTATGGTGCAAAGTGAAACAAGGCAATCACTCACAAACAGATCCTGTGTTCAGCTTCACTTAGAATGTGCCATAACACTAACTGGTAACCAGAGACATATGAAGACTTAACACTTTCATGGAAGACACAGAGGCTGGAAACAAGTGTCATTTTTCTAAGGGGTAAGTCCTGTGCAAAACTCTGCAGAACTGGGCAACATCTGGACTGGAAGGATGGGGGTTTCTGATTTCTGTGTTGGATTTCTCCATCTCTGCCCCATGAATGTAAACTGCAGGTAATATAATTGGTCCTCTGAGACACAAGTGGATCATAAAATGATAGAATGATTTAGGTTGGAAGGAACCTCAAAGATCATCCAGTCCCAAGCCCTCCCCACTGGCCATAGGCAGGGACACCTCCCACTAGAACAGGTCACTCAAGACCTCATCCAACCTGGCCTTGAACACATCCAGTGAGGTTGTGGAGCACAGAATCAGCGAATGTGATCTTCTATCACATTCGGTGACTCTGTGCTCCACAACCTCCCTGGGCAACCTGTGCCAGTGTTTCACTACTCTCACTGCAAACAACTTCTTCCTAACATCCAGTTTCAATCTCTCCTCTGCCAAGTTAAACCTGTCATTACAAGACCTTTTTAATAGTCCCTTCCCAGCCTTCTTGTAGCCCACTTCAGATACTGGAAGGCTACTATAAGGTCTCCTTGTAGCCTTCTCTTTTCCAGGCTGCAGAGTCCCAACTCTCTCAGCCTGTCCTCATAGCATCTTTGTGGCCTCCTCTGGACTCACTCCAACTGTTCCATGTCCTTCCTGTGCTGGGAGCTCCAGAACTGCACACAGGATGGCTACAGAAGATGGTTTCTGCAGAAAAAGGAACTGAAGTAAATTTAAAGAAGAGGTAGGTAGGCAGAGAGACATAAAATATGATCTTCTAGGAATCCAGGTTGGATGTTTAACAACAGGAACGTATCAAAGGTAGCAACTCTGTTTGGGGGAAAGGAAAGAAGATGAACATACAGCTTTATGTCTCCTTTGATTCTTTAAGACCAATTCTAACAAAACTCTCCAAAGACCTGGATAGCAAAAAGTAGATGCTTGATTTCCAGTTTCCTTTTCTCTCTCTTTTTTTTTCCTTAAACAAAAAAGGTCAAGTAAAAATGCACCAGATTTGGAACTTATAAGAAGGTTGGAGATGAAGCAACTGTTGCTGTTACAGAAAGGAGAACTTGCAATACAGAAAACAAGCCACATTCAATGGCTTCTCAATGTTCAAAGACACAGAGACTCTACAAGGGGCTGTTGTAGTGTCTTTAAAGCATCAACAGGCAAATGATGGGAAGCTGTGTGCAGGCTGGGGGTCCAGCTCTGATGGAATCCTTCTCCAGACCTTCTTTGTGATGCTTCCTACAACGAAAAGTGATGCATCAACAAAGCACACCAGAGCAAAATGCAAAAAGCATTACTGTAGTTGTGGAACTAATTTGTTTTTTAGTCTAATGGTTATAATCAACAGACTTCCTGAGTATCAATCTTTCTGAGCCACAGAGGGGGTGAGATTTTAGACTGAAGACTGTAATTTTTACATATTAGATATCTCAGTGTCATTTTCAGGAGTCTGGTAATGAAAACGCCACAAGACATTTTCCTATCAATTTAAGGATTTTTTACAGCATGGTTACAGAAGTGATTATTTACAAATTTTTTTTAATTTTTTTTTTTTTTTTAAAGACAGGATATTTTCAAAATCACAGAGTAGTAAATTACTGTGTTTAAGACGCTGACATTAAATACTATTAATATTCGTAAACCGACTCCACTTTTGAACATCAAGGGTGAGGGGAATGAAAGGGAGGCAAAAGAACATGCAAACACATGCTGATCAGGTTCTTAGGGTAAGTTATTCAAATAAAACCAGTAAAATATAAGAGAACAACTGCAAGAATTAAGGCTAACAAATTGGTATGTAATTTAATGAAGCAAGTTAATAATGCCATCCCACTCGGGATTAATCGTAACACATTAATCAATTAATAAGCATTGGGTAAGCAAAAAAAAAAAATCTGCAAGTCAAAACCACTTCCAATGCTGTAAACTGAAAGATAGTGATCCTGACATTCAAATGAACATTAAACTAGAGAAGTGCAGACATCTATTCCCCATGCAGTGCACACAACCAGCTCTCATTAACCGTTACAACAGATAGCTTGAGATACGGAGCAGAGACTCCATACAACACACACAGAGCATTTTGCAAATTTAGAGGATTGCTCAGCCCTAGGTTTCAATGCTTCTCAACAGCAGGAAAAGTTTATGGTTTCTTCTTAGCATCAATAATTGTGATGCTTCCATCAGAGCAACGGACTGCCATCCAAGCAGTGCCAATCTTGTGCTGCCATCCAATGAGATCTGGACAGGCTGGAATGCAGGACAAAGGCTGACCACATGAATTTCAATAAGGACAAGTGCAAGGTCCTGCAGCTGGGGAGGAATAACAACAGGCACCAGTACTGGTTTGTGCTAGTCCTGCAGTTGTGGAGGAATAATGACAGGCACCAGTAGAGGTTGGGGTTGCCCTCTTGGAAAGCAGCTCCATGGAGAAAGACCTTGGAGTGCTGGTAGACAGCAAGTTCTGCATGGGCCAGCAAAGTGCCCTTGTGGCCGAGCCAATGGCATCCTGGGGTGCATCAGGAAAAGTGTGGCCAGTAGGTCTGGGGAGGTTCTCCCCCTCTGCTCTGCCCTGGTGAGACCACACCTGGAATACTGTTGTCCAGTTTTGGGCTCCCCAGTTCAGGAGAGACAGGGAGCTGATGGAAAGAGTCCAGCAGAGAGCCATGGAGATGACTGGTGGACTTGGGCATCTCCCCTAACAAGAGAGACTGAGAAACCTGGGGTTGGTTAGTCTGGAGAAGAGAAGACTGTGAGGAGATCTCATCAATGTGCACAAATATCTGAGGGGTGGGTGTCAAGTGGCTGGGGCCAAGCTCTTTTTGGTGGTCAGCAGCAATAAGCCAAGGAGCAACAGCTACAAACTGGAACACAGAAGGTTTCACCTCTACATGAGGAGAAACTTCTTTACAGTGAGGGTGACGGAGCCCTGGAGCAGGCTGCCCAGGGAGGTTGTGGAGTCTCCTTCTCTGGAGACTTTCAAACCCTGTCTGGATGCATTCCTGTGCAAATTACCCTAGGGGATCCTGTTTTGGCAAGGGGGGTTGGACTCAATCTCTGGAGGTCCTTTCCAACCTCTAAGGTTCTGTGATTCTGTGACAGGAGGCCATTTTAATGGAGATAGTCACGTGCAAAAGCTGAACCACTGCCACTGTCACTGATACTTAGAGTAACTGATGAATATTTTACTGGTTTAATACATCTGTACAGAGAACCTCTAACTTCTCAACACTTCATATAAATCAGTACTGTAACACTGGTGAGGCCTCTTGATAAATTTCACAGGGCTGATGAGCTGCATGATTTCACAGCACCATTCCTGTATACCTTGGAATTCCTGAAAGTTTCATCTTGAAAAATACTGTGTGATGGTTTATTATTCATCCACCAGTCTCTACAAAGACACAGCTGAACAGTATTCAAACCATGCCTGGATGCATTCTTGTGTGAACGACCCTAGGGGATTCTGCCTTGGCAGGCAGTTGGATTTGACGATCTCTGGAGGTCCCTTCCAACCTCTAAAGTTCTGTGATTCTGTGAATGTGTTTTTATCACAAAAAAAGTCACTCAATATATCACCACCATTGTTAGCCACCCCCACTTGCCAATGCATCCAATCCAGAGAAGAGACAGTACAAAGTTATGATCTCAGACTTGGCAGCTGAGAAAGCATTTACAGTGCATCTGGAAATAAACCATTAAAAAAAAAATAAATTATCTAACTTTTACCTTTAATTAGAGATCTTTCAGACACTTCAGAAATTGCATACATCTAGATATCTGAGGTTAAAATGAAAATAAGTCATAAACTCTGAGCATTTGAGTATTTTGCTCTGCACTGTAAAAAGAACTGCACAGAACTGCTTTCTCTACAGCCCATATTAAAAAAGAAAAAAAAATCAACCTAACTAAAAGGTTTTAAATGAAAGTACTGCATTTTGGAGGTCATCTGACACAAAGTCTGGCTTCCTGCTCTTGTACCTTATTGGAAAGTACCATGGATGAGTTGTTAGAGCTGCAGAGAAGAAGGGAAAGGAAGATGATTGCTTGGGCACTGAAGAAGATAAGTGGGCATAAGGTAGATTATCTTTCTACATTGCACAGTCAGCCTGTGGATAGAAAAGTTTCAACACAGCAGGTTGCAGCCATCATGATCTAGAGACTGCAAATGCCTCTTGGCAGAACACAGGCAAGCAGAAGTGGAACGATGTGTTTGCTTCCAAGAACGATCTGTTTCAGCCGCCCTGTCAGTCTGTCTGCCTCCAAATCCAGCCCCGCTTTCGCTCACGAATTTGTACTTCGTTCCTTCAAGCACACTTGCTCAGGATGTTCAGGCTGCTGTGTGAACACCTCTGCTCTTAGCACTCCTAGACTTAGCCATGTAGACTCATTCTGCTGGGTGAGCCATGACAAATGTACAGCCATGTGAATAAGAAAGCCCCAGCCCACGGTTATCCTGCAAAGCAAGAAATCTTTGCGCATGTCTGTATGAGATTTGAAATGAGGGACTACCTGAAACTGAGGGGTCTTGCACAGTCACCCCAGCAGCAAAGGTGTGTACCAGTGCTGCTGTCAGTGGACATCAAATGTGGAGTACTCAAGATTACTCAATGTTGGAAAACAAAACCCACATAAAAAGAAGAAGGTTAAAAAGCTGCATGTTAATGGCCCAGCATTTCTTCAATGCAATTCAACTCACTAACAAAGCTCTTTTTCCTTAGAGCCTAGCAGCACTGAGGTCACAGTCCCAACCCCTGTGCTCTGCAAATTGCTCATGGCTTCTGGTTGGTGGAGTCCCAGGGCTCTGCTCCTTCCTTACTTTCCCCTGTACCCTGCTTCAAGTAATGATCATCAAGAAAGGGATGCAGTCCTGCCCATCTCACAACAGCATCTCCCTCTACAGCTACAAACCCTTGAAAGTTTCCGCATTAAACTCAAGACTTCATCAGGAATTGTTTGCTCAGTACTCTCGAGAGTTAGGCTACACATACATGTACTAAAACAAAGGATGAAAAACCTTATCACAGAAACCTTTGCTTTTAAAAAACTTTCTGCTGTAAACAGCAAGATTGCACCATCTGAAATGACACATGTGGACAAAAGTATGGATCAGAATTAAGTTAAAACCTCATCCTTGAGAACTTTAAACTCAGTAATCACCAAAATTAAATTAGATATATATATTTTTACTCACAGAGCTATTCTCCATCTGTTCTCCCTCTTCTTTCTTCTTTTACATAAAATATTCAAAAACATTCATATTCCCCAAAGAAACTTTCAGCAGAAGCTGAAGTAAAAATCTGAATTCTGAGCTTAATTTTTTTCTTAATCAAAAGGTAGAATATATATTTCTTAGAAACAGGCACCTTTCTATGAATTTTTGTCTTCTGACCAAACTTGACATCCACTCAAAAGTCCTTCAGTGCAAGTTTTTTGATCAGCATGAATACTTCTTGTTAGGCACCCAAACAAGTATCTTTTGGCTGAAGAAACCATCTTCGTCGGCTGTTCAGTGCCATTTACATACTGAACTCAACCCAAACCCAGCAGGCTTTAGGAAACTTTCATAATTTCATATTGAAATTCTCCATGACTGAAGAACATTTTTGGTTTATTGATAAATTAATTTCCATTTATTTACTGAAAAACCAAGAGATGACTTTTCTTTTCCAGAGATGCTTCATATTTCTACACATCATCGTATGCTCTGTTAAAGCTGTTCCTCAGAAAAAAGGTACTCTCGGTACTGTATTTACCATCTCTGCCTACTCTCATGTGTTGGGTTACCTACTAGTATCTCTAATTATTCTTCAATTATTTAAAATCTCTACTATTGACAGAATCACAGAATGTCAGGGGTTGGGAGAGTCCTCCAAAGCTCATCCAGTCCAACCCCCCTGCAGAGCAGGATCACCTAGAGCAGATCACACAGGAATGCGTCCAGGTGGGTCTTGAATATCACTAGAGAGGGAGACTCTGCAAGTCCCCTGGACAGCCTCTTCCAGTCTTCTGTCACACTCACAATGAAGAAATTCCTCTTTATGTTTACATGGAAGTTCCTATGCCTCAGCTTCCACCCATTGCCCCTTGTCCAGTGATTGGGCATCACCCAGCAGAGCCTGGCTTCATGCTCTTGGCACACACTCTTTACATATTGATAAACATTGCTGAGGGTCACCTCTCAGTCTCCTCCAAGCAGCACAGTCCCAGTTCCCTCAGGTTCTCCTCTTAAGAGAGATGTTACATTACCTTCATCATCTTTGTGGCTCTGCACTGGACTCTCTCAAGCAGTTGTTGCTTTCACTAGTAACAAGTAGGAGTTTTAAATAGCTGTGACAATTTCAAGAAGCTAGGAAAGTGGACTTCAGTGAGTAAGAGCATGTTTCACATTGCTTTCCTTGTCTTCTGTTCCATGGAGAGAACTACTGGTAAATATGCATACACTTGGACAAATACAAAGCCTACTTTCCAAAGGCACTGACTAAGTACCTTTAGCCTGCATACATTTTCATGTTATGTAGACAATAAAAAAAAAAACCTCTGTGCTAATTACTAAATAACACTGCTAATCAATAATAATAGTTTTATTATTCATAAGCTACTCTTAATAAAAGCACCATGAGTTCTAATGTAACCATTAAAAGAATTAATACTGTAATTTAATTTTAAGGTCTTTACATGTATCTGAAGTCTATTAAAATAAATGAAAAGCCTCTCAATGACTCTGGATGATGCCCTGCATGTTAATGACGCTACAGATTATTTGCACTACTCCAAATCACCTTTCAAGTATTGCACTGATTGTGCTTCACATAGGTAGACCTAAGGTCTGAGGAAACCTCTCTCTCAGTTCTCATTTTCAAAATGAAGATAGTTTTGCTCAGACTTGCCAAAAGCATTGTAGCAACGGAGAGGTGGAACTAGGGAATTGCCAGGAGTTGAGAAGGAGAAAGCAACCTGGTCTCCTACCAGATGTGGTTTGCTCAACAGCTACTAAATTTAAAGCACTAATTCACCAAATGTATTTGGGTATGACAGAAAGCAGATGAAAGTCAATGCAACGGAATTAAGAGGAAAAAAAAAAGGCTTCTAGGGAAGTGAAAAGCAGAATTCTGTTATTGGAGAATTACACTTTAAATAGTATGTTTGTGCCAAATATACAAACATATTCAATGGTTTTGATGGGGTTCCACTGATTTGTTCTGTGTTTAGTTCTTTCAGGTGCCTATGAAAAGTGAGCTATTGATGGCCTTCACAAAGCACACACAAAGGACTACTAGCAGAAAAATCATACAAAAAAGCAAGGCCACAATTATTCTGTTTTGCTGAAGAACAAATCTCTGCATCCACAAGTTTGCTGTACGCACAAAGACATTTAGACTCAACCAACGCTCACACAGATCTAAGAGTTAGAAGTGCTACCAACAATCTTTTCAAAAAAAGATGTATTGGGAGAAAAGAATTATGAATGGCATCCAAGAAAAGGAGCTGTAGAATCTCTCACATACTTTTCAAAATACCGTTAGTCGCATATTTGCTGCCAAGTACCTAATTACCTTTAAAAATCTAGCCCTGTACTGCTAAAGCTCTTGAGTGATCGAGGTATCAACACCACTCATCATTATGAAGATAATTTTAATGATGAAAGTATTGCTGAAAGTTATTTTAAAATTCATTTTTACTTTAACTTCTTTAGAGATGATTTGTCTCAGTACCTGAAATACGCTAACTAATCACTGACGGTTTTCTTTGCAAATAATAAAATAGATTTATATGCCCTCCCTGCAGGAGCAAGAATTCCATCACCTCCTCCTGAATTTCTGAGCTATCGAACATTTGATGAGTGCTGGGGGAATCAGTATTGTGTCTTTTCACAGCAGTAATCAAGGAATGAAGTATTCTCTGCCATAATGAATCTAACCAAGGCCCAAAAGATGAATATTTCAAAATGCAAAAGCAATATGTTTGTTTTGAAGGCATTTAAGTTTGGCTTTAATAAAGCAAGTGGCAAAGTGTGCAATGAATTATATTGTTAGATGGTTAAAACAGAGATGTGTGATATGTCTTGATGCATTTAATCCAAGTAACTCATTTTAAATGTGATTTGTAAATAGGTATTACAAGTGTGTATTATGAACAGATGACTCAGGAACCAGTGAGAGATCCTTCCACTCCTGGCTTGCTTCAAAACCAGCTCAGCCTGACAATTAACCAAGGCCTGGAGCCAGAATGTCATTAAGCACAAGCTGAACTCTGTGTGGGCTGAGATTGGGCACGTGCACCAACTGTCAAGTTAAGATGCTTTAAACGAAAACTTTTAATGAAAGATTCTTTAAATGAAAACTTCTGCCCCTTTGCTCTGCTCTTGTCAGACCCCACCTGGAGTCCTGTGTGCAGTTCTGGAGCCCTCAGCACAGGAAGGAAATGGAAGTGTTGGAGCGGGTTCAGAGGAGAGCCACGAAGATG
>VWZE01011212.1:36465-55884 GCA_013396675.1 Eubucco bourcierii
CGCAACTTGTCGCCCTGAGGGGGGCAACCCACACCCCGCCCCGCGTCCCCCGCAGCGGCGGCGGCGGCTGCCGGCCGGTGTTTTGCCGAGCAGCTGTCAAACGTGTTGGGTGCTCGGCGGCGGCTGGGGGCGGCTCAGCCCGCGGTCCCCGCACCGAGCCCCCGGCGAATGGCATGACTCTCCCTCACCGCCCGCCCGCCCCTCCCGGCTGCGGTGTGCCGTAGCGAGGCGAGGAATGGTTAAACCTCGCTCTTCTTACATACATACGGTTTTTATTTTTTTGTTCCTTTTCGTCGTGGGGCTTTCGGCTTACGGAAAAGGAAAGCGTCTGTACGCGGCTGCTCACATGCCACTTGTGTTCGTACATTGCCTCTTTGCACAGAGCAGGATCGCTGGGAAAGATGGAGATACAATAAGTTGCTAGTAGTGGAAAGTGCTGCAGAAATCCAGCGGTTTCCTTTCTCCACTGAAGTGACATTTTTTTTTTTTAATTTTTTTTTTTTTTTTAATTCCCCCTCGGGTTAAGTTGCAAGCGCTGCTTGGCGGAGACTGACTGTAGCTGAGAGTGGGTTTGTGTTATTTTTCTTGCGCGGTTAGGTTTTGCACCGAGCAGCGATGAAGAGGAAGCTGGCACGCTCCGAGATGCAGTTGGTTCTGCTCGTTCTATTGGTGTGGCTACCAACAAGGTGAGAAGATGTTTCGTTTTGTCGTTCGATACAAACATGTGTGTTATGATCTGCTAAGGGGAGGCTTCTGTGCGAGGTTATAAAAGTATAGTACGTAGTAATGTAATAAAAAGCTCTTCCGTAGCTGCTTGAATGCCATTTCCAGAGCAAATGCAGTAGAAGGTATTCCAGAGACCATATAAACCTATTCTCTTCTCCTTAAACCGTTTGTCGATTGACACTTTATTTTGCCATTAATTAAATTAATTCCTTTAAATTGCCTTATTGAGCCGTCAAGATTTCCTGGAGTTACTGTATCACTGTGATTCCATACCATGCAGAACATGGAGAAATAGATCAGCGTGAAGACAAATAGCAAATAGCAGTCTCTAAAATAATGCTCACATAGATTTTAATACGGGCATGCCTATTTTTTTTTTCCCTATGTGTCTCTTTTTTTGGTCAGCATAACAGAATTCAAAACGATACTTAAGCTTTAAAACCTCTAGGTGGAGATAGCATACAACTTCACGATCCCACATAATAAAACAATAGCCTCATTTATTAATCAACTTTTCTTATGCTGCTTAAAAGTTCTCTGTTTCTAGAGGGGCAACACGAGAGAAAGCAGTTTTAATCACCTAACAATTCCCTGTCGCTCACAGTCCCTGGACATGAAGTTAATTGTAGTTTGTAACTTCGGTTTACTTGCTTTGGTTCTGACTGCAGTAGGTCTTGCCCTAATATGGCAAGGGTTGTAAGATAAATAATGCAAGTTTCCTGGGATTTCAACAGCGTGCCTTTATCTTCATCTGTTTCCTAGTGAAGGAAGTATTCCCTGAAACTATGTTGCCTATTTCATTTCACGCCTAACTATGGTGCAGTATTAGTTGAGTCACAGTGGGCCAGATCCTGCAAACCCTACTCAAGTGAGTAATCTCACTGACGTCAAAGAGACTACATGCGTAATTAAGGAGTTTATACCTGAGCAAAGTTTGCAGAATTCAACCCTAATTTGATATAATTGTGTGATCTAATTTTTCAGTGGTGTCTTGACTTAAAAAAAAAAAATAAAAATCTGTTCTGTTGCAGAAAGGAAGCTTGGAAAAAGGGCTTACAGAGGCATACAACAAAGAAATACACATTAACCATTAAAAAAAAAAAAAAGAAAGAGCCATCCAGGGATTAAATTTCAGAACCCTCTCAGATATCAGTAAAAACACACATGACATCTTGGCATGTTCTTTATGAGTTCTCTCATTTTGGTTGATTATATGATTTAGGGATGGGAAGCACAGACTGCAATGATTTACATTTAAATACTTCCTCCATGCTGTTGAATTTGGGACCAACATAATACCCTGTCTTTAGTCATTTTATAGCTTGCTTTAGAGAAAATGTCACCTAAACCTACTTTTGGTTTGGAGGAGGAAAGAAAACATGCTTGGTTTTCTGGCATTCAGGATGCCTTGCTCAGTAGTACATTTAGAGATGATAAATACTCAAATACATAGATGGCTGAAAATGGTATAAATGACAATGATGCTTTACTTCATAGTAATATTGTGGTAGGAACAGGACTGATGAGCTCATGTATTTCACATGCATGGTCCTTGAAATCTATGATGCTATGATTGTTGGCAGAGTAACATTTGCATGCGTAGGGCTTTCTGCATGGAGTGTTTCCCTAGTACAGAAAACCTTTGCTCTGGGTGGACTGCTCAGCAGCAGACCTGACAGGGAAGCAAATTCATGTTCCAGCCCCTGGTGTTTTCCACAGAGATATGACCCATAAAAGCTGTAACAGCTCTCTCTTTATCAGGGAAGTTTGAAACAGTTGGTGATCTATAGGTTCTTTTTGACATTTCATTTAGGATTGTATTTAAATCCAACTTCTGTAAGATTTGGCTGCACCTAGAGGAGCATCAGACAGTGCTGAATGACAGAGGATTTCAGAAACATGAAGTCTATCCACAGCTATCCTGCAGCTTGCTGGTTAGCATCGTCGTTCCCACTTACCAAATACTGACATCAGAGGACTCCCTGAGCATGATCACTGGAGTTTTCCCTCATGTTAGTTCTTCTGGTCATGTACTTTACATGACCATTGGGTGGAAGCATATCCACAGGATTTATCCAGAGATAGGCTTAGGTGAGGGCAGATAGGAGAGAGGTGGAAGGAGGCAATTTTGTCTGGGGGAACCTGTGTTATCAGCCCGGGAGTAACATGCCATGGAGGCCTGGGAAGCTCTTTTAGGCTTTTACACCTCCACAGCCAAATGTGTTAGCAAAGCTTTAAGTAGCACTGGTGGTGATGCCATGTTGACTAGAAGCAGAGGCTACTGGAAAATGACTCCCTGGAAATTTTAAGTGGTATATCATCAAGTCACATTTCTGAACATGTTACATATAAATTGTGCATTCTATACTCCTACCTGCACCCTTCCTGTTAGAGGGCAGCAAGTAAATACTTAAAGTCAGCTAGCAAAAAACCTGCATGTTGACTGTCCTTTAAAACATATTTAGCACTCTCTAAAATGCAAAAATGTCCATTTAGATCAGTGCTGGCTGACTCCCTGGAAGATGAAGCTAAGAATAACATCACCATCTTTACAAGAATTCTAGACAGACTTCTGGATGGTTATGATAATCGTCTCAGACCTGGATTAGGAGGTAATAAAAAACAATGAAAGAATGATTTTGTTTGGGTTTGTTTTTTTTTTTTAATCAGTTTTAATGTTCAGATTTTATGCAGTGATATTCTTCCTTCAGGATTTTTTTCCCCCTCTTAACAACTGGTATGTATCTTGATAAATTATTTATGACTCTGTATTCAGCCAGCTGAATCATTTGAAGTTTGAGGGAGATAACATCTATGAATGGAAAGAAGGCACTTTCACACATTTATCTTAAGTTAAAAAAAAAAAAAAAGAAAAAGAAAAATCTGGTGATTTAACATAGTAAACCAGAATGAGAACAAAAATAACATCTAAAGCTGTTATTCTAGTCAGGGAATTTTGGTTGAGCTAGGAATGCAGACTCGATTCCTGCAATGCGATGAGTCTATGTTCTCAGAAATCTGGACAACTGTTTTGTGTAGTGTGTGTAAAACCCACATTTTAGACTCATTCCTTGTCCTGGCAAATTCCATAGGACTGTTGTGTGTTTCTGACTTCTCTGGAACTAGGGTTTCACTGGTAATTAACAACTTGTTTCTGTGTACTTTGCATGTATTTGAGCATTTGAAAGGAAAAAAAATGGTAAAAGGGAATATTGAGGACATAGATCGCTGTACTTTTGTGCCACAACTGTCAGTTACTTTTCCAAATGTCAGTTCCCATTTTCATGTGTGCCATCTGTGTGCCATCTCATGGAAGTCTGTAAGCAAGAAACTTAAATGGTTCATTTGGTGTTGGAAGTATTACAGTGCAAAAAAAGATCTCTGTGGTTTTGGGGTCTGTGTGTGTGTGTCAGAATATCCTGGTTTAGATAACACTTTATCTACTGTAACGGTATTATTATTACTATCATTACTATTATCACTATTACTATTATTATTATTATACAGGTTTTATAATTGTCATTTTCAACCTGGCAGCTATTTCAGCATGCTAAAACTAATTCTAGAGGAAAATCCCTGGGAGCCATTTCTGTTCCTGTTGATTTCACTGAGCTCAGGGCCAAAACTAAAGCCCAGCTCTAACTCGACAGAAATTGCTCTGACAACTGTGTTTGCTCAGCTAGGAATTAGTTAAGTCTCACAGTTTTTAGCCAACACTCTTCCATCCTGAACTGTGGCTCTGCTGCTGTTTTGGTTCTAGAGAATCTTGACTTGCATCTGACACAGCATAAAGTGGGAGCTGATGCTGGCTGGAAACAGCTTTCTCATTAGATATTAATCTTAACCTGGGATATATTTTAATTTCCATTTCTGGCACCTGTACAGTAGACACTTGTGAAATATTTCATATTAAGGAACTGTTTAATTTAGATGATCCATAAAATGAGACATGCAACACTGCTGATTTGGGAATTTATATAGTGATGTCTTACATGAAGATACAATTTCTCTGCAAAATACCTGGGTTTGAGAATTTAGACATATTATAATCAGAAAATGCCTTGCAGGAGCATTCCATGTCACAAAGCTTGTGTTTAATTGGCAGGGCTTTTAAAATCATGATTCTTACTAGAAAAATAATGAAGAATTGTTTTCTCGTTTACAAAAAGCAATCTGCCATTTAATGAGAGCAGTCTGCAGTTCCTTTCCATATCACATCATAGCAACTTTAAAACATTCCCCTCTCTTTCTTTGCTTTTCCTCACAGGTAATTAAAATATACTTTGGGAGCATAAAAATTAAAGAATTAACATCTGTTTGATATTGGCATACATGGCAATCAACCCATGCAGAACATGTGTGAAATGAAACTGTGTCATGCATATTAAAGCGTGATGATTCATGATACATTAATCAAAAATACTTCAGTTGGGGATGGATGAATTCTTACAGTTTAAGAGAATGCTTGTAAAAGCCATTGGTGATGACCCATGATATGAAAATATGCCAAACAATGCTTTTCTACATAATACTTGGTAATTATGGAGTAATTTGGGGTTTTTTTTTTCCTTTTTCTCTGTTACTCTGTAATCTTGAGAAAAAAAATGAGTATTTTTCACCTTTTTATTTCAACATTATGTGCTCACAGAGTCCTGATAGCTTCTGAAAGTGATTTTGCATAGACTACTGCATTTTGTCCATGCCACATGTCATTAATTTAATATACTTAGTCTCAGTTCTGTTTCATTTATATGATTCTGAAATAATTCAGTTGAAAGCAGTAGAGCATTTACTTAGGCATAGCAGCTGTCATTATCCTGCTGCTCTGCTATGGCTGAGATCACAGTCTGGTCTAACGTGTGCTACAATAGTCTGGGTTCTGAGATGAATTCTTTCAAGTCTTCTGAAAGCAGGAGTTGTTCACCAGCCCACTTTCACCTGTTGTGAAAGACATTTTCAGAGATGTCTCACAGCAAAAATTCAGATCAGTGCAGATAATTATTTATCTTAAAAATGTTTGTAATAATGAAAATTGTTAGCTTAGCACTGGCGTTTTAGGTAGTTATTGAGCAACGAAACAGAAATGTATCAGCACCTTCAAAGGTTGTATGTAAATTCAAATAAGTAATTGCCTGTTTGGAAGTAATTAGTGAATTTAGGGACAGATCTGTAATTATTTTTACTGGAAGAGTGGGTATAAATACTTATACCATGTAGTGATGATTTACTGATAACATGGATACACTTCAGAACTGTATTCTGTGGACTGTTAAGGCAGCTTTAACTTTGACTGGTGATGCAGCTCTGTTGTATAAACAAGTTTTGGCTGTTGGCTATTGGTTGTCCTAGCAGCTGGGATCCTTGAATGTTATATGAACACCACAGTGATGAAATAGCCTGCAAAATGGGTATGGGTGGGGAAAAGAAGACACTGCAATGTCTCCTGAAACCAGCGACATCTCCTATGACTTAGATAACACCCCGACCTATTGTGCTGGTATCGGTAGGCATTAAAGTGTTCAAGAAGAGATAAATTTTCCTCTGTACTCATTTTATGCTAAGCACAGAATGGCAGCTGGAACACACCTGACTGCACTTTCAGTTTTGACATGAGCTGTTTTATCCAAACATTCCATGCCTTTTCTGTTTAGATATCCAAGTAAACAGCAAGTCCAGTTACAAAACAATGCCCTTAGGACTTTAGCACTAATTTATGTGAAAGACAACCATGTAAATGATAAGCCATAAAGAGTTGAGTATCATTTTCTTCAGAATCATGAATTTATATGCTGTCATGTTTGCAAAACATTTAGGATAGTACTTTTCCATAAACCTTTTGATTTTTCAGTTATCATTTAGATAAAGAAATCCCCAAAACTATGGATGCTAAAAGTGAGCGAGGAACCCAAGGAGATTTTAAATATTCAAATAATGAGACAACAAAAAGTGAAAGATGAAATGCAGCTGCATTCAAATTTAGAAGTGATTGAATTAACCTATCTCTCTGTCTACTTTCTAATACCACATGGGTAGACACGATTAAAGGAAAAAGGGACATAAGTTAAGGCAGTCTTCTCTTTTATTTAATATGTTGCTATTCTTATGTTTTAGGTGATCATCAGAAAGATACATTTTTTTTGAATGATAGTTTCCTTTTAAAGAGGAAAAAGAGAATGCAAGAGACAAGAAATGGAGTTGTTGCTAGGACTTTGATACTGTTTTGGATATACTAGTAGTTTACTATCTTCCTAGGCCGTTCAGTCTGCTTTGCTTTCTCATGTTTGAAACTGGTCATTTCCAGTAGTTACAGAACTTCTCTCTGTTCTACTCTCAAAATTATAAAATGTAATTGAATACAAGACTTGGAAAATATTAAATTAAACAAACTACCACAAAGGGGAGTTACAAAGATTGAAAGCCATCTTTTCAGCTACTGTATTGAGGTTGAAAGAGGCTTGAGCAAATTTATGCGATTTGAGAATCTTTCCACAAGCTGTGGTCAGTCTCACAAATGGTATCCTCATTGTAACCAAAGAGGTGAATTTTGATTATTGAAAAAAATTGAAGAAGATCAGGCAGTAAACAGGTGAAAACTTAATGCAACTGTAATTCCATCCTGAAGGTTTAATAGAATCATAGAATGGTAAGGTTGGAAGGGACCTCAAGGATCATCCAGTTCCAAACCCCTGCCATAGGCAGGGACACCTCCCACTAGCACAGCTCACTCAAGGCCTCGTTCAACCTGGCCTTGAACACCTCCAGGCAGGGAGCAGCCACAACCTATCTGGGCAACCTGTGCCAGTGTCTCACCACCCTCACTGCAAACAACTTCCACTTAACATCCAGTCTAAATCTTCCCTCTGCCAGTTCAAACCCATTGCCCCTTGTCCTGTCATTGCAAGACCTTGTCAATAGTCCCACCCCAGCCTTCCTGTAGGCCCCCTTCAGATCCTGGACGGATGCTATAATGTCTCCTGGTAGCCTTCTCTTCTGCAGGCTGCAGAGCCCCAACTCTCTCAGCCTGTCCTCATAAGAGAGCTGCTGCAGCCCTCTGATCATCTGTGCTGCAAAATGACTTTCAGATGTTCTAATTACTTTAAAGAAGGATATTTATTGTGTTTCACTTATGGACATAATACAATGCTTTGTGAATAGTTTGATGAAGAGAACTGAAGGAAATTGGGAAGAATTATTGCTGATTATAGCTATCAGAGGGGTAGTGAGCAGTGAGCACTCGTGGGTATGATCACCCATCTTTGTAGCACTGGATATATTGTTGCATAGGATTGGCATAGTGGCATGAGAGTCTGTGATTAAAGCTTGTGTGATGTGCTCACTAACAGCAGCTAAAAGGGAAAAAAGATTTTTTTTTTTCCCAGAAAACTTTTCCCACACACCAGAACAGCTATATATATGTGTATGCATGTGTTTATCAGAGTGGCATGTCTTCAGTTGCCAGGAAACAAGGCCATAATCATCTGCTGATAATCAAGAATGTGTTAAACTTCAGGCGGTGTATTTATGTATCTCTGGGATTCAGAATTTCTAATCAGCTTTAGAAGAGTTTATCACTGTAGCAGTCCCCTAGCTCTGGGCATTAAAACCTTAGTGGTGTTTGTCAGCCTCACCACGCTTAGTACACCTTCAGAATATCCTAGAAGAAGATCCTTCAGCTGGTTTTGTAGCAGTACATAACAGGAAAGTTTTCACTACTGGTTTTAAACAAAATAGTGCAGTTAACTTGCTTAATGTTTCCTTAGCCCTTCTTTGCTCTAGTTTCATGTTTTAGAAATCATAGAATCATAGAATGGTAAGGTTGGAAGAGACCTCAAGGATCATCTAGTTCCAACCCCCTGCCATAGGCAGGGACACCTCCCACTAGTCTCTCTGCCAGAGCTAGTGCAGAACAATTCAGAGCAGCACTTGCACTCTCTGGAAGCTCTCTCTCTATGTAGTTAGACCAGAATACAATGAAGTAAGTTACTGTCTGCTCTTTTTTGGTTATACCTGGCTGGAAAAGCACTTTCAGAGCAGTGAGTGAGAAACTCAGGTTAATGTATGTTAGAGTCGATGGTAGGTAAAAAAAGCATTCCTTGTGAAAACCAGAAAAGCAATAGAGAATATGGAAATCATGTTTCATTAGTTATCCAGGTCATGCAGATGGTGCTAAAATCCAAGAACAGAGCTAACTTAGTAGCTGTAAGCATTCTAGGGAATGAAACATTAAGGAAGTGGAAGGACAACAAGCCCTCAGAAACTGTTGTGAAACTGAAGGAAATAAAAAATAAACGATAACCAACCTAAAAGAAAAAAATGATGTAGGATAGGGAAGTGGCTGGAGCAGCTAAACAAAGCTTATTTATTTGTTTGTTGCTTTATTGTGAGTCTGTGGATAAACCAGCAGTGAAGATATCAAAATAAGATTAGTGTTGCCACTCTGCAGAGTATTGCAATCAAGGAAAGTGTGCTGTGCAAAGTGGCAATATGCAGTGCTTTACAAGGGTTAGCAAAAATCTAGGTGCTGTACAGTAAAGTTTATATGCTGTGTCTGGCAGGATTTCCCAATTCACTGACTGGAAAATATTCCTTTTTTTTTTTTCTTTCCTGGCAAAGCATCAGCATTTGCTTCTAAATGCTAGAAATACTGCTGATGACACTAAAGCTGAATTAAGGCTTTGCTTTCTTTTTCCTCAGCTACAAGGAAGCCATGAAAGCAGATATCACAGATTTCTGTAGAGCTCATTGGTCTTCCCTGTAAATCAGCCTGATGAGATGGTTTCATTCTTC
Source organism: Eubucco bourcierii (assembly GCA_013396675.1). Classification (NCBI taxonomy): domain Eukaryota; kingdom Metazoa; phylum Chordata; class Aves; order Piciformes; family Ramphastidae; genus Eubucco; species Eubucco bourcierii. Next base: position 45,979 of record VWZE01011212.1, read on the forward strand.
AGCCAGATTTGATGGGCTAAAACAACAGACTTTTTTTTTTTTTTTTTTTTTTTTTTTTTTCCCCAGCATTATATTTATTCTGGGTTATTTAGAAACTGGTTCCAAAGCAGTGGCCTTGCTACAGTCAAGGCATACTACTGTTGACAGCTTCCCACTAAGGACTCTTAACATGTTACATAAATCTTGCAATGTGTTTGCTATCCCAAATATAGAACTGCTTCTCACACTGGCTGACTGAGGTTGCTCAGCCTGGAGAAGAGAAGGCTCCAGGGAAACCTAATAGCAGCTTTCCAGTACCTGAAGGGGGATGCAAGAAGGCTGGAGAGAGGCTGTTTGCAAAGGCTGCAGTGACAGTACAAGGGCAATGGCTTCAAACTGGAGCAGAGCAGATTTAGGTTGAATGTTAGGAACAGGTTCTTTACCATGAGAGTGGTGGAGCACTGGAACAGGTTACCCATGGAAGTGGTTGAGGCCCCATCCCTGGAGATATTCAAGGTCAGGCTGGACAGGGCTCTGGACAACCTGATCTAGTTGAGAATGTCCTTGCTGAGTGCAGAGGGGTTGGACTGGATGATCTTCAGAGGTCCCTTCCAACCCAACCCATTCTATGATTCTATGACTAGTTTTAATAGCCAAGTGCCAAAGGATTGCAATATTACCATTGCAAAATTTTTATTACCCTTGTTAAATGGTGCAATTTGTGTAATGTCACCCAAATTGCAGATACAATTATTATTTAAATAATCTATCTCTGAAAGATTTTCAACAATATTTAAGCATCTTTAAAATTCAACCAACATATCTTTTGGGGGATTTTAATGTATTTCATGGATTTTTAGTAGTGGTTTTTAACCAAACTTAAAAAAAAAAAAAAAAAAGAGTTCAAACTGTAGAAATCAATGTGTATGTCACTTACAATGAAAGAAAATGTTACTCATTCTGGAGCAACAAAGACACATTTTATAATATAAAATTGATATTGGTGTTCTGGGTTGCAGTCAAAAGTCTGCCTATAGACCATATCAGGTTAATCTTTTAGTGTTTGCTGCCATGATGTAGCTGTTGAGGACTCGGTTTCACAGATTCATAGAATGGTTTGGGTTGGAAGGAATCTTAGAGGTCATCTAGTTCCAATCTCCCTGCTACAGGCAGAGACATCCTCCACTGGACCAGTTTGCTCAAACCCTCATCCAACCTGGCCTTGAAGGCTGCCAGGGAGGGGAAATCTACAATCCCCCTGGGTAACCTGTTCCAGTGTCTCACAGCTGTGCTGTAAAGAATTAATTTCAATTATCCAGTCTAAATCTGCCCTCCTCAAACTTCAATCAATTTCCTTTTATCCTATCACTACAAGGCCTTGTAAAAATTCCTTCCCAGCTTTCTTGTAGGCCCCTTCAGGTATCCCATATTCTTTGTACAGGTAATTAAAAAAAAAATCATGCTTCAGATCTCTTTTTTACTAAAGTGTACCAAAGAGAGTGTTAGGAAGGAAGCTATAGAGATTTCTTACTCAATTCTGCAATCACCTAAAGGTTAATCACCTAAAAGTCTGCTCTGGTAAGACCTCACCTGGGGTATTGCATCCCACTCTGGTACCCTCAGTACAAGAAGGACATGGACCTGATGGAGAGAGTCCAGAGAAGGGACAGGAAGACGATCAGGGAGGTTGAAAACCTCCCCTGTGAGGACAGGCAGAAGGAACTGGGGTTGTTGAGCCTGTAGAAGAGAAGGCTCCAGGGAGATCCAACAGCAACCTTCCAGTACACAAAAGGGGTCTACAAGAAGGCTGCATAGGGACTGCTACAAAGGCCTGCAGTGATAGAGTGAGGGGCAATGGTTTGAAATGGGAGAAGAGTAGATATAGGTTGGACATTATGGGAAAGTTCTGCACCATGAGCGTGGTGGATCGCTGGAACAAGTTGCTCTGGGGAGATGGTTGAGGCTCCATCCTTGGGGAGTATTCAAGGTGAGACTTGAGCACTCTGAGCAACCTGAACTGACGGAGCATGTCCCTGCTCACTGCAGAGGGCTTGGACTAGATGACCTTTGTAGGTCCCTTCCAACCCAAACCATCCTGTGATTCTATTAAGGAAGTTTTGGTGAAAAACAATTAATAAAAGCTTTGACACTCTTGAGTTTTGGGGTTTAGATAGATAGGATGGAGACAGTCTTTGGAATACACTGTCCTTCAGAAGGGTGGAAGAATGGACCTCAGAGGTATGTTTGATTTAAGGAAAAAAATGGTCATTGCATCATACTGTGATAGGAGTAGGCATCACTCTTTCAGCAGCATTGCTTTCTCCTCATGTGACAGCAACCACTATTTAAGTAAATAGTCATGCATAGCTTGCTTTCAAGGCAATTCACAGGCAAGTTTGGACATTTGAATTTCAAGGCAGACTAAAAATGTGGCATTAAATGGGCATGCAGAACTTCAGCTGCTTTGTGCAGAAAAGATTGTGGGTTTTTTTCTTTTAAGCTTAGGCTTTTTTAACCTCTGTAATTGCAGCCTCTAATGGCAAATATATATTTAAATGTATTTCCTGTGGTTTAGCTCCACATAAATAACAGCTGCCATGAGACACACCTTTCACTATGCATTTATATTCTGCATAGCACAACAGGTTTCTACTCTGTCCAGGGCCTGCTGAAAACCATGTAACAATACTATCTTTATTTCTGAGATATAATCTAAAAAATGATTAAAAAATGAAGTATTACTTTATTTTTGCCACCTGCTTAGCTTTACTAGGCAAGCTTAGAACTATTAGGCAAACAGTGGTGATTTTCATCGCAGTAGAATCACAGAATCATAGAATGGTAAGGTTGGAAGTGACCTCAAGGATCATCTAGTTCCAACCCCCTGCCATAGGCAGGGACACCTCCCACTAGTACAGGTCACTTAAGGCCTCGTCCAACCTGGCCTTGAACACCTCCAGAGAGGCAGCAGCCACAACAGCCCTGGGCATCCTGTGCCAGTGTCTCACCACCCTCACTGTAAAGAGCTTCCTTCTAAGCAGAGGTAATATTGCTTAGAGAAGTGGTGGAGTCTCCATCTTCGTGGAGACAAGGTGTGACAGAATATAACCCAGGCAACCTGATCTGTCTTCAGAGCTGGCTCTGCTGTGAACCTTCCAAAGATGCTTTCTAAACTGAATTAATCTAAGTGACCAGCAGCCAGCAAGACACTGAAACAATGGCTGAAGTTCTCCATCTTAATTGCCAACCATGAGGAAATTAAAGTTAGAAGCTCAATTCTGGAAGATATAGGTGAATAAAAATACTTTTGTAGATGAAAGGTTCAGTCTTCTATGGACAGCAGAATGCACAGTGTAGTACAATTCTTGAACTTAGTAATTCACTGTGATGGAAGGAAGATCTGGGCTGAATGGTAAAGGTCTGGAAAAATGAAGAAGACATGCACTTATTGATTGTCATTGCCTTGGATTTTCTAACTTGAAGTAGAAACCAGGATTTAAAGTAACTCTAGCCACATTTTCCCCATTGTCACCATGAGAAAAAAAAAGGCATTTTTTAAGAAAGAAGAGATGTTGGATCATTCCCACTTTCCTCTGTCAGGTAGGCAGCATACAGGGAACTGAAAAGCTGTACAACACACTGTATCTTGGAGTTCAACAACTCCTCAGGAAGCACCCAGGAACCTCTAAACCCTACTCTTCTGGTGTGTCCTGATGGAGGTCTTCCTTTTTCCTCATCTATTTTCATAGTTGCCTTTTCCCTTCCTACATACCTGTGTCATACGTTCTGCTAGAAAACACCCAGCTCTCTTCTTTGACAAAAACTGCATGCATTTATTTCCTCCCATCTTACTACAGCTCTACTCAAATTCAAGCCATGTAGATGCAGCTAGTTCTGCAGTTACTTGTTTTGTGTGGTAAGAAAGCCAGGCTTGCCTTACCCTCCTGCTAGGTATAATTTTAGCTGCCTCAAACATTTCATATCTGATGAAACTGAAATGGGGAGGTTGAAATGATGCAAAGATAGACTCCTGGTTAGGTAGAAAGAAAAGATCCTTCTCTACCCACAGACTGTATGGCCTTGCTTTTGTGCCAGTACCATTTGGTTGCTGTTGAGTGGTCTGACGTAGGTCTGCTGCTTCTGGCAGTATTCCTGCCTGCGTACTCCTGCTTCTGTTTCCTTGAAGTGCCACCATTTCATGATCATTTTTAACAATAACCTTTTCAATGCACAATCTGCTGCATCTAATTTTTACAAGTTGTAGTGTGTAGAGAGAGATCATGCAGAAGGACATTGTAATTACTTGTATGTTGAAACTGGGTCTGCTTCCTGTAGCATTTTCGGTCTGTATTAATTGTTTGTATTAGTAGCTGTTATTAGTGGCAACCAGTAGCTTCTAAAGACTCCAAGGAACAGATGTGAAGCAGAACCTAACACTATTTTTCAATAGCCTAGTATTAGGGCAATAAAAAACAAAGTGGAAAACCATTGTGAGGAAGAAAGAAGAGGAAAAGCAGGACAAAAGAGATGGAGAGTGAAGGAGGGACATAAAATAATGATACTGAACGCTGGGCACTTTTACACAACTGGCAGATTAGAATCATAGAATCACAGAATGGTAAGGTTGGAAGGGACCTCAAGGATCCAACCCCCTGCCACAGGCAGGGACACCTCCCACTAGTACAGGTCACTCAAGGCCTCCTCCAACCTGGCCTTGAACACCTCCAGGGAGGGAGCAGCCACAACCTCCCTGGGCAACCTGTGCCAGTGTCTCACCACCCTCACTGTAAAGAACTTCCTCCTAACATCCAGTTTCAATCTCCCCTCTGCCAGTTCAAACCCATTGTCCCTTTACCTGTCATTCCAAGACCTTGTCAATAGCCCCTCCCCAGCCTTCCTGTAGGCCCCCTTCAGATCCTGGAAGGCTACTCTAAGGTCTCCTGGAAGCCTTCTCTTCTCCAGGCTGCAGAGCCCCAACTCTCTCAGTCTGTCCTCAATAGGAGAGCTGCTGCAGCCCTCTGAGCATCTTCATGGCCTCCGCTGGACTGGCTCCAACAGTTTCATGTCCTTCCTGTGCTGGGGACTCCAGAACTGCACACAGGACTCCAGAACTGTACACAGTAAAGACAGTTAAGGCAACTGAATGCTAATTTTTTTTTTTTTTTCCCAAATACCCTTTGGAAACTTGAGCATAAGCAGTTTTCTTCTGATGGTATGTGCATGTATTTGAATTTCTGACATTAATGTTTTTCAACAATGAGTCATCTGTCTCCAAAAGCAGCTGTAGAGGATGTATCGGATAAACGTTTGCTGCTGCTGTGCAATTCACCAGCCTCCTAAATTAAAGCATCAGCAGAAGATTTTGAATTAAAACTGTCAAAAGTCTGATAAATTTTAATGATAAGAATGAAAGGGCTTTAATATGCTGAGATTAATCTTTAAACACATTTTTATGTCTGTTTTTGCAGGTTAACACTTGCATTAAATTAGTCATAAGCGAAAGGAAGTTTTGTTTGCCACTGTCATCCCAATAATAGTTTGCAGAGTATGTCAGCACTAGTTTTCTGCAATTCTCTATGCATCAGGAAGAGTATGATTCTGCTAACCCTCTGCAAGTGGTGTTGCTGTTTGGGAACTGTGCCTGTGATTACTTTGTAGCACATGGCTCTTGATTTGAGTTCTATAATTCCTTGCCATATGTTGAGGGCTATTTAATAATTAGAGCAGTTAACTCCATGGAACCAGTCTGAATCAATTGGTGTCTTACCTGGAATTACTGTGGACATCAGAGGACATGAAACATTTCAGTAAGGATGTGTAGCTGCAGTCAGAGGTTGGATTTAGTTGCACCTTACCAAATGATGTGGGATTTTTATGTCCATCAGTTCATATTTGGTCTTGCAGATGCGTTTCTTCTTCTTCTTGAAGCAGTAGAAGCAGTCTGAATCAGTTTATGTTTTACCTGGAATTACTGTGCACATCAGAGGACATGAAACATTTCAGTAAGGATGTGTAGCTGCAGTCAGAGGTTGGATTTAGCTGCATCTTACCAAATGATATGGGGTTTTTATGTCCATCAGTACACATTTGGTCCTGCAGATGCATTTCTTCTTCTTGAAGCAGTCTGAATCAGTTTATGTCTTACCTGGAATTGCTGTGCACATCAGAGGACATGAAACATTTCAGTAAGGATGTGTAGCTGCAGTCAGAGGTTGGATTTAGTTGCACCTTACCAAATGATGTGGGATTTTTATGTCCATCAATACACATCTGGTCCTGCAGATGCATTTCTTCTTCTTCTTGAAGCTGTAGAAGCAGTCTGCATGAGTTTATGTTTTACCTGGAATTGCTGTGCACATCAGAGGACATGAAACATTTCAGTAAGGATGTGTAGCTGCAGTCAGAGATGGGATTTAGTTGCACCTTACCAAACAATGTTTATTTTTCATGTCCATCAGTACACATTTGGTCCTGCACATGCATTTCATTTTCTTGAACCAGTAGAAATCCAACATCCTAATCTGCAGTTTGTTTGGGAAAAAAAATGTTTTGTTTGGTTTTTTTTTCCCCCCATGTGTTCCATCTGCTCATTCTTTGGTTTCTTTGCAAACTATAAGTTAAGCATTTTGTAATCTCAGAGTGTAATGACTAATAGGGTTGATTGCAATCCAAATTCAGTGCCGTAGACCACACTGTTCTTCACTATGTTCTGACATGTATAATTCAAGAAGAATCAGTAAAACTTGACTCTCTGGCTGTAAAACTTCCATGTCCCTTCTATGTAAATCACAGCTTTGATTAGAGAAGTGGCGCTGAAAATCTGTCGCAGCACTCAGCCTGCTTTGCAGAAATATATCTGAGCAAATAAAAGAGGCACCTGAGGATGAAGTAACTGGGAGATGTGATCCAGCATTTGTGATAGAACAGATCCACTACTCCAAACCCTAGTAAAGGGCTCTGTTTTACAGGTCACATCATTTCTAACACAGATTTGACCTGAGTGGAGATGTTTATGCAGAAGATAAATTCCACTTGGAAAGATGATGTCTGAGACAGCTGTTTTTTTAAATTCCTCATCTCTTTTTCTTCAAGTGTTTATATGCTGCTTACATTTCTGATCTTTCATGTGAATGTGGTTTTCTGAAGTCACTTATCTGCATGTAACACCTTCTTCTCTTTTAATTTTAAAAACTGCATCCTCTTGATCCCTTAAATGCCTGAATGTCAGAAAAACAGACTGAAAGATCACCCTGTCCTTAGGAGTTCTCTTTGCTGGTTTCAGTTGCTAGATGCTGCTTCTCTCATCCAGGAAAGGTAATTGCCTTCCAGTACATTCCCTGCTTTTTCTTTCTTGTATTCATTTTCAGTTGTCCTAAGATAATAGGTTCTTCAGACCACTTCTGTCAGGAGACTGGGAGTTATTAGAACCATTCTTTTCCATTTCCTCAAGTGCAGCACTGCACCAGAGAGCAGAAATACAAAGGAAGGGGAAATAGAGTCTGCATTTATCTTTAAGAATTTAGAGGTGGGTTAAAGGGAGTATTCCAGCCCTGAATACAACAGGATAATGTTCTAGATATTTCCTTCTGACTGACAATCTAAAGGCTGCTCTAGATGCTTTTAAATTCTTATTATTTGAAGTTATTTATGTTTTTCACAATTTATAGCTTCACTAGATGAGGAATGAAGTCCCTTTGGATGAAAAGTGGCTGAGGAGCAGTTGTAGCACATGAAGAAAATCAGGAAATTGAGCCTTAGATTGAGTCCTGTGTTGAAAAATCCCTTCTGCCATCCTGAGGGTGTGCCATGGCATTTCACAAACTGGCTTTATCAGTGGCTGTAGTATTGAGGACCAAACAGTGAGCTGCTTTCTCCTAGGTATTTAAATGTGAAGTCATTGCTGTGTTGTCTCATGCAGTTGCTTACCAAAAGGAGGATATTTCTTCATGGAGAAAATATATATATATATATAAGATGAGAAGGTAGAAATATAAATGCCTGTTGTTCGAGATAAGGGAATGGTCAGATCCTTAACAATCCCTTTCCCTCTGCTGGGTGCCAAAGAGAATTGTTTACTTCTTTTTTTTTTCTCAAGCATTTTGTCTGTAGTTGACCATTAAACAAAAAAAAAACCAAAAAAAAAAAAAAAAAAAAAAAGGAAAGAAACAAGGATAGATAATCTTGTTTGCTTCTGCAAAATTAACTATTTTACTAATAACCAATAGTTTCAAAATAATGTTCTGTGGCAGATGCTGCCTGCATTTTCACAAAGCCACAGTATCTGCCTAAAAGAATATGCACTTTAAGAAACTGAATTCTAATTAAACTCATACTAGGCATCATTTCAGAGGAAGAAAAAAAAACCCACTTTAAAACTGTTTTGTATTTTCTGCCTGTAAAAAACCTAAACTGTAATTTTAATATTAAAAGAAAATTCTTTTCCCAAATCTATAGCCTTTCCAGATACAGAAACCTGATGGGTTCTGAAAGTCCCACTGACAGCCAGAGGGGAATTCTCTTGTCACAAGCAACTGTAAAAGACAGATTTGAGGCTGCTTAATCCAAGCTCTGGGAGTATGTTTTAGAGGAGATTCTGGGAAACATTGCTATCTGTAGAGTAGATTGGAGACATTCAAGTGACTCAGCTGTGGGACTTTTGAGTGCTGCAGTACACTTCTTGTAGGCACATTGCACGACCTTAATCTAAAACTTTTAAATAAAATTACTAACCAGATAACAGAAGAGTAATTGACAACTCTGTAACATGTTAAAATGGGATTTAAAAAGGAAAAAAAAAAAGCCCTATTATTGTGCATGTTATTATTTTTTGTTTGTTTGTATGGTACTTCTGTGATTCAATATGATTCTTTGTTGGGTCAAGCCAGGAACTTGTTGTTTGTTAGGACTGCTGTTTAGCAAGAATCACAGAATGGCCTGGATTGGAAGTGATCTCTAAAGGTTACCTAGTCCAAACACCTCTGCAGTCAGCAGGGGCATCCTCACCTAGATCAGGTTGTCCAGAGCCATGTCAAACTTCACCTTGTGTGTCTCCAGGGATGGGGCCTGTGATGGTTTGGGAGTTACCTAACCCCTCCACTTTGTAAAATGACCCAGACTAGAACTCAGCCAGCTGGAAGTTAAGGACTGAAGCTCTGTTTACAGCTCAGCAAAATGTACAAGCAGAGATAGACACTATAGACAGGAGTATTTACAGAAATATACAAGTTAAAGGTAATACAGAAATACAACTCCCCTCCCAGAAATCAGAGACCCCAGGAGGGGCTTCCAACCACCCTTCCACCTTCTCCCCACCCTATACCTTACCCCAAGGTTTGCCTTATGTGCAAGGTGAGCTTGGAGGCTCGGCCAGGGAGGTTAGAAGGGAAGTGGTTAGTGAGGTTACTCAGCAGAGAGGAGAAAGAACCAGAACCTGCTAGACCCAGACACTATGTCCCAGAGATTGACTTATCTATGTTTTGGTTTCTTCTCTTAAACATCCCAACAAGCCTGTGAGTGAAGCAGACATCACCATGTTTTCCTTTCACAACCTATATGTAATTTGCTCTATTAAAATATTCCAGTCAACCTCAAACCAGAACAGGACCTCAACTACCTCCCCAGGCAACCTGTTCCAGTGTTCCACCACCCTCGTGCTAAAGAACTTGTTCCTAACATCCAATTGAAATCTAATCTTTTGTAGTTTGAAGCTTATTATCCATGACCATCCCATTGGTTATCCTGCCAAACAAAAAGATATTAAGAATAAAGAGAAGTGCAGCTTGGCAGCCAATCTGATTTGTGCTGTGTCTCAAACCTCGTACCTGTATTCCTCTGCATTTCAGCAACTGGGGATCAGGAAATCATAGAACCATAGAATAGTAAAGTTGGAAGGGACCTCAAGGATCATCTAGTTCCAACCCCCTGCCA
>VWZE01011212.1:56434-67421 GCA_013396675.1 Eubucco bourcierii
GAGCATCTTTGTGGCCTCCTCTGGACCCACTCCAACACTTCCATGTCCTTCCTGTGCTGGGGGCTCCAGAACTGCACACAGGACTCCAGATGGTGTGAGGAGAGCAGAGCAAAGGGGCAGAATCCCCTCCCTTGCCCTGCTGCCCACACTGCTCTTGCTGCAGCCCAGCACACAGTTGCTGTCTGGGCTGCACTCACACTGCAGGCTCATGTTGAGCTTTTCATCAACCCAGGGCCCCAAGTGTAAAGAAATAGTCTTCTACCTTTTTTTACACCCTGGATATTTAGGGTATTAACACACAGACAACCCTGAGCCAACCTGTAGTAAGTCCATGCTAGGTTTTTTGAGAACATTAGAGGAGTCTGCATGAACACTAATTTCCTGTACTTCATAGTTATTTCACCTGGTTTCAAACAGAAACTACTGCCTGGTTGATAGAAGGATTAGAAAGCTGTCTCTGTTTTTTTGACAGTGTGTCACAATCTTCTGAAATACTATTACAGGATTTCATACAGCATTAGCTATTAAAATTATATTTGGGGCTCCTGCTGCTGCTGCTGCTGCAAAAAAAAATGCATAAAGACTTCCCACTAATGCACAACTCAATTAAATAAAGACACTACCTTTTTCTACCATTGGTTCATGTTGTGCTTGAATGCAAAGTACAAGGCTAGCAAGAGATAAAAACCTGTAGCTCCATTTTTAATGACTGTTATGATCCTGGACTGTAGTACCCAGGCACTACACACAGGCAGTGAAATTAATCTGTCTGAAGGGATCATAGTTTTCAGTGCTTTCTATATAGTCTGTTGATCTTTAGATGAGCTCCAGCAGACTTTATGACTTCAGAATGTGAATTTCCTATTTTGCTCTGACAACAACAAGCCTTGTGGAAGGTGGTGACCTCTGGTGATAATGAGTGTTTCATAGAATCATAGAATCACAGAATGGTAAGGTTGGAAGGGACCTCAAGGATCATCTAGTTCCAAACCCCTGCCATAGGCAGGGACACCTCCCACTAGCACAGCTCACTCAAGGCCTCATCCAATCTGGCCTTGAACACATCCAGGGAGGGAGCATCCACAACCTCTCTGGTCAACCTGTTCCAGTGCCTCACCACCCTCATTGTAAAGAACTTCCTCCTAACATCCAGTCTAAATCTCCCCTCTGCCAGTTCAAACCCATTGCCCCTTGTCCTGTCATTGCAAGACCTTGTCAATAGTCCCTCCCCAGCCTTCCTGTAGGCCCCCTTCAGATACTGGAAGGATGCTATAATGTCTCCTGGTAGCCTTCTCTTCTCCAGGCTGCAGAGCCCCAACTCTCTCAGCCTGTCCTCATAGGAGAGCTGCTGCAGCCCTCTGAGCATCTTCGTGGCCTCCTCTGGACCCGCTCCAACACTTCTATGTCCTTCCTGTGCTGAGGGTTCCAAAACTGCACACAGTACTTGCATGTTATGGTTTCCTTTCTGATAGCAGAAGTCTCTAAGCAGAGTAGATGGAATAATGGTTGCATGGGAATAATAACTTTGCCATCCCTGCTTGTGTGATGACACTGATTCAGGTTGGTTCAACTAATTCCTGCTCCACTTTATCAAAGTCTGCTCCCTTCCATTTCCAGCCCTGAGTGCTCTTGTTCACTTTGTCTTACTCTATGTCATTCTTTAGACAGCATTGGGGTAGTCTGGTTCATTTTAGCTTCATCATGCTCAGCCAGGTGATTTAAACAATGCAGTAGTCCATTCATTACTCAGCCTGGTTATTATGTATAATCTTTTTGCATCCTGATGGAAGCTGTAGTGTCTAAAGGGATAAGGTTTAGTGCTGATGTGGGTTTTTTTTTTCCTTTTGAACTCCATGTAGTTTTGGTTTGCTGCCAAATGTGTCATGTGTTAGCTAAGTTCATTGTACTTCAGCCTTTTCAGTAACCCATCTCAGTAAGGTCATATTTCTTCCAGCCAAACACTGTGTGTTCACTTTCATCTTTTTATTGAACATTTTGTCCAACTCCAACTGAAAATGACTCTTGTTGTTTGTTTTAGAGCTGGATGCTTTTTAATTACTTTTCATTTTTCTCTTGGTGTGTGAGGATGTAATGCAATGGGAAAAAAATGAAATTTGGGGATTTTTATGGTAGGCTTGATAGGAACAGATTTCATATTGCCCATGTGTTTAAATTACCCTTCCCAATGACATCGTTTGCTCGTTCCTATTGTCAACATTTTGTTTCTCCCTTTGTTAATTATACCACAGCCAAGATGACTGCTGAATTGCCTCAAACATTTATACAACCAACAATGTTGTATTAATATCATTGCAATGAACCCATAAATTGGAGGAGTGCTCTGTTTCTAGATGTGTAGAGAGTTAATTTCTGCCTTTATCCCTTAGCAATTGATACCTTTGAGACTGTGAAACTGTTGCTTGATGTACTGAAAGTCTGTGAAGCCCAACAGTAATAATAGAATCATAGAATGGTAAGGTTGGAAGGGACCTCAAGGATCATCCAGTTCCAACCCCCTGCCATAGGCAGGGACACCTCCCACTAGTACAGGTCACTCCAGGCTTCCTCCAACCTGGCCTTGAACACCTCCAGGCAGGGAGCAGCCACAACCTCCCTGGGCAACCTGTTCAGTGTCTCACCACCCTCACTGTAAAGAATTTCCTGCTGACGTCTAGTACAAACCTCCCCTCTGCCAGTTCAAACCCATTGCCCCTTGTCCTGTCATTGCAAGACCTTGTCAATAGTCCCTCCCTAGCCTTCCTGTAGCCCCCTTCAGATCCTGGAAGGCTACTCTAAGGTCTCCTGGAAGTCTTCTCTTCTCCAGGCTGCAGATCCCCAACTCTCTCATTTTGTCCTCATAGGAGAGCTGCTCCAGCCCTCTGAGCATCCTCGTGGCCTTCCTCTGGACCCACTCTAACAGTTCCATGTCCTTCCTAAATGAAGGAATGTAATGAAGTAATGACTGAAATATCTACATTTCTTCTTTTCACTGTGTAAAAAGAGAAACATGATTAAGTTATGCACTTCTGTGTTGCTTCAGATTGTCTCTCTTATGCTTAAGTACTCTCAGGATTCAAGCTAGACACTGGTTGATTGGTTGGCCTGATGTGGTATGGGCTACACCAGCCAGTGGAGTTACTTTCTCAGCAGGGATGGTGTATGTTCTAGCTTAAGCCACTTATTTATTCTCTGCCTGATTTGAAAAAGAATCCATGTCTTCAAGTTTTCAACTCTATTAACAAGACACAGGGCTTTTGAAGATTCTGAGAAAGAGTTTTCTTCCACTGGAGATACTTTGTATAAAATACCTACATATGTGTCAGAATATGGAGTGAGACCTGTGTTTTGTACTGCTGGACTGCAGAGCCGTTCATAGTCTTTGGCTTGTCAGCCCCATCCAGACTGAGGGCTTAGGTTTGGCTGTGCCTACATCTCCTGGACTCCATGTGTAGTGAAATTTATTAGTCCAAACATCCAGGTCTTCTTTGTGGAACACTGGCAAAGCTGGGCATGTGGGCACAGCTGAGAAGAGCAATGACAGGACTAGGGGCAATGGGTTTACACTGGCAGAGGGGAGGTTTAAACTGCATGTTAGGAGGAAGTTGTTTGCAGTGAGGGTGGTGAGACACTGGCACAGGCTGCCCAGGGAGGTTGTGGCTGCTCCCTCCCTGGAGGTGTTGAAGGCCAGGTTGGATGAGGCCTTGAGTGAGCTGTTTTAGTGGGAGGTGTCCCTACCTCCCACTAGGGGGATTGGAATAGGATCCTTGAGGTCCCTTCCAACCTTACCATTCTATGATTCTATGAAGTGGCATGGGAATAGCCTTAGCTGTCTGCAGGAGTGACTCATGAAATCGATAAATTGAATGGAGGTCAGGCTAAGTAATTAAAAAATGCTGAAGAGGGGCATGCAGCTGAAGCCTTTTCTTGCCAACACAGGTGAAGCATCCCAGCTCAGGTGGGAAAATTACCAGTCTCCACTAGCTGTTCACAGTGGTGTGCCTCCCCTCTAGAGCTCATGGCATTCTTTCTTCCCTGAAAAGAGCTCTGAGAGTAGCTGGTAACCTGGGATGATGGAAACCTGTGAGAGACAGAAAGCACCTCTTGTCAAGCGCATGCTCTGATTTACAGCAGAGATGTGAACTCATCACACTCTATGTCAGGATCTGCTTTGGCCACAAAGGTAATTTGCTAAGATAGGGCCTGCCTGCTCAGTCTCAGTAAGGAATTGTTCTGCATTGTGTAAATAATTAGATACTGAGCACAGACTTCAGTTTATGTCTGCTGCATCCCATGAGTACTGCTAGACTGTGGAATCAGTCTCTTGCTTGTTCTCTTGCTTTCTCTCTCAGAGCCTTTCTGGCCCAGTTGATTTTGTAATTATTTATAGTTTGAGGAACTCATTGGGATTTGGTTGAGAGCCAGTCATTTAAGCTGCTTGGCAGCATCAGGACATTTTTGCCTTAAGGTGGAAATAAAACCAGCCAGGGAATTTTAGGTACCGACAACGTCGGGCGGGAATTTGGGATTAAAAGGGTCTCAGAGAAATTATAAGTGCAAAATTTAGTCATTATGATCAGGATCACAGAGACATTCAGATTAAATGTTATTGATTTAAGGGGAAACTTGAAGCTTAAATAACTTTGTGGAGCTTGTCCAATATACTTACAGAGATAATTAGGCACCAAAATCAGTCTTTAACCTTATCTTTGAGTGACTTTCTCAAACTTACAGAGGCCACTTAGAGTAAAGTTAAAGCTGCATCTCAAATGTCACTTGTATCCAAGGTTTTTCATTCATAGGACCCTTTGGAAACATGTTTCATTTTGTTAGCTGAAGTTGTAGCATTTGCAAGTCATAAAGAGAGAAGAAAAATTAGGGAAGAGAAAGGCTGAGAGCATTGGGGCTTTTTACTCTGGAGAGGAGAAGGCTGAGAGGGGATCCAGTCAATATCTGAGGGCTGGGGCTCAAGAAGCAGAGGACAGGGACAGCCTCTGCTCACTTGTGCCCTGTCACTGGACAAGGGGCAGTGGATAGAAACTGCAGCATAGAAGTTCCACCTCAACGTGAGGAAGAACTTCTTTGCTGTAAGGGTCACAGAAACAGTGCTGAAACAGGCTCACCAGAGAGGTAGTGAAGTCTCTTTCTCTGGAGACTTTCAAGACCCATTTGGATGTGTTCCTGTGTGACTTGCACTGGATTCTGTGGTCCTGCTCTGGTAGGGGGGTTGGACCTGAAGATCTCTAGAGGTCTCTTCCAACCCCTAATATCCTGTGATCCTGTGCTGTATGTGATCTGGACTCTTTTCTTCTTTTTTGAGTGAGAGTTAACCCTCAAACCTGTCATATACATATGCAAATTACCTTAGTAACATGTGAATGTATCACTCAACAGAGAGACAACTTTTTAATGTTCCATTTTCTAGCTGCAAATAGTGCTCTAACAGTTTGCCAGTGTCTTTTACATACAGGAAAAATCTGAATAACTACCCACTGTGGAGATATATCCCATTACTTTTGTTGAAGATATCATAGAATCATAGAATGATAAGGCTGGAAGGGACCTCAAGGATCATCTAGTTCCAACCCCCTGCCATAGGCAGGGACACCTCCCACTAGTACAGGTCACTCAAGGCCTCATCCAACCTGGCTTTGAACACCTCCAGGGAGGGAGCAGCCACAACCTCCTTGGGCAACCTGTTTCAGTGCCTCACCACCCTCACTGTAAAGAACTTCCTCCTCACATCCAGTCTAAATCTTTCCTCTGCCAGTTTAAACCCATTGCCCCATATGCCTGCATTTCACACTATGCACAGTTTGTGGGCAACATACACCTAAATATTATGTTAGCTCAGCTAAAATCAAATCTGAAATTGCCTTCCCAAGTCATGATTTTTGCTACAGAAGAAAAGGATGTTGAGAGTTAAGCTAAATTTTTATTCCAAATTAATGTGTGTGGGTTTTTTTAATGGTCAGAAAGTCTCTCTCATCTCTGAAAGCTTAGTTTGAAATGAAGTCTTGTATTACAGCAAATTCTTTCTCAATAAAATAAAATGTAAACTTGAAACCTCAAGTTTACATTTCCTTGATATCTTGGACCAGGTTCAGAATAATAACTTTTCTGAACTAGATGTTCAGTTCAAGAGTGGGCTTATGTTAGCCTAAATCAAAGAATCACAGAACATTAGAGGTTGGAAGAGACCTCCAGAGATCATCCAGTCCAACCTCCCTGCAAAGCAGGATTCCCTAGGGTAGTTCACACAGGAATGCATCCAGGTGGGTTTGGAAAGTCTGCAGAGAAGGAGACTCCACAACCTCTCTGGGCAGCCTCCTCCAGGGCTCTGGCACCCTCACTGCAAAGAAGTTTCTCCTCACGTTGAATTGAGCTAAAACCTTCTGAGTTCAGGTTTCTACACATTGCTCCTTGTCTTATTGCTAAATGACATAAGGGTATTTGTTTTGAGAGTGTGATGTTACTCTGATGGGTTGCCCAACTTCATGAGTTCTGTGCAGCCCTTTGGAGGCTCTCTGATAGTCTTTACATGCAACTATCAATTTTGTATATGATAAAATGTCTGATAGTAGATAGGGAGATCAGTTGGGGTCTATCAGCTGTCTGGCTCTCAGTTCCTGTATTTCTCTGGCATATATTCTTGTTTCAGTCAACACCTTGAGAAATCAAGTTCAGTACCCAACTCAGGTCTCATTTCTACCTAAGTGTACACTTACCAGGTCTTCCTGGTAAGCTTACTCTACATATACTTCATTAAAAATGAAGCTTGGAAAGAGAAGTTTTCTTGAGGCAATTGAAAGTGAAGCACAGATGTCAAAGAAGGTAGTGAAGTGAATTTGTTTCTTCTCACAGTTGGCTTCAGTTTACAAGTTGGAAGTGTATTTATGTAGGCATGTGTGGCTTTGAAACTGTTGTAATTTAACAGTGGATAACAAATGCAGATGCTGGGTTGTTGGCCAGAAAAAAACCTGTCAATTAAAGCACCAGAACCATACATAAAGAAGAAGTACCAGAACAGTATTTTGAAATAGCTGCATTCCTAGGGATTTTGCTGCTGTTACATCTCCTCTGACCTCCTCTGACCCCCATTCCCTGCCAGACAGAGAGTGTCTTGAGCTGTCAACAGACACACTAAGGAGCTTGTCAGATAAGGACAGCATGTTGAGTTGGAACAGTGTTTGATGGATTAAGACCCAGGCTGTTTCACCTGTGCAGTTCCTGACTTGTATTATGAATGAAAATTTCAAAGCCTTTGGGCAACGTTGCCAGGCATGCAGTTGGAGACCACATTGCAATGTCAGAACAATGCCAATTCCAGTTAAATAATTTTTATTTGGGTTTTTTTTTGTGGCAAAATAATTAAAGTAACATCAGGCTTTTGACAGCATTTCCACAAAACCTCCGAAATCCTCAGCTGAAGCTCTCCAAGCACTGCAGCTTGACCTACTTTGTTATTTTTTGTTGACATAATTAAAGAGCAGGATTTTATTTTCACAGTTATTTGAGAGGTTTGGTTTGGGTTTGTTTTTTTTTTTTTTTCATGCTGTAGCAACCCTTCAGTTACAGCCTTGCAGTGTTCTCCTGGGTAGTATTTACATTTAAATAATGTTTGTAAGAAATTGTTTCACACTGTGCACTAGAACTGTGTATATCTCTTTTAAAAGCTCTGTCTTCATGGTTTTTGATTGCCACAAATTGACTTTTTTATTTTGGTTACCCAAACCCTGCATTTACAGTTTTACTGCCTGGAAATTCAAATCAAAAATAATTTTAAAGAGTCTACTTTTTTCTTGTGAAGATAGCCTTGACACATTAATAGAGCAGATCAAGAGAGGGGATTCTCCCCTTTTTACTCTGCTTTGCTGTCATCCCACCTGGAATACCACATCCAGTTCTGGTGTCCCCAACAGAAGGATGCAGAGCTGTTGGAACAAGTCCAGAGGAGGGCCACAAAGATGATCCAGGGACTGGAACACCTCTGCTATGAGAATAGCCTGAGGGAGCTGGGATTGTTCACCCTGGAGAAGATTCCAGCAGGACCTTAGAGCTACCTTCCAATACCTGAAGGGAATTTACAGGAAGGCTGCAGAGGGACTTTTTGCAAGTGTCTACCAATAGAACAAGGGGAAAGGGATTTAAATTGAAGGAGAATAGGTTTAGATTGGATTTTGGGAAGAAATTCTTCACAACAAGGGTGGCAAGACTCTGGAATGGGTTGTCCAGTGAGGTTGTAGCTGCCCCCTCCCTGAATATATGAAGGCCAGGCTGGATGGGGCCCTGAGAACCTGATCTAGTGGAGAGGCATCCCTGCACATGGCAGGGAGGTTGGATTGGATGACTTCTGAGGTCTCCTCCAGCCTAGGCCATTCTATGATCCATGTATATGATCATCTGGACATTTGCTGATGGTCCACTCTGAAGACTTCACAATGATCACACTCCTGTCTTCTTTTAAAGATCCCTAGAATGAGCCATGCATGATTTGTTCCTGCTCTCTGTGGAAAGAGGACTGTAGACTATTTTGGTGAGAGAAGGAACAAGCAAAACACAGATCATTCTCAAATTTGAGAACAAAATTTATTTCAAGAAAGAAAATTCTGTCTCGGAGTTCTTCAGGAAAGGGAGAGGTCTCAGGTGTGTCCAGCTCAACATTGCAGACACTGAAACCATGTGTAGCCCCTCAGAGAGGTAGGTAGCTGAGAAGGAGCATTTGAAAGCAAGCAGAGAAGCATTGAAATCTGACTAGCAAGCAGCAGCCCAAAGGAACTAATTCAAAATTGAGTTGTCCCTCTGGAAATTTCCAGTTTGGACAACTGGGTGAATGCTGATGAGGAACCTTTTCATCTGATGTTTCTAATTACTCAACCTGTGATTGATTCAATCACTGCAGATCCTCTGCCAAGCAGCCTACTTCAGCTGAGCCAGCTTGTATTGAGGAGCAAGTCAGCAGGACTTCAAAGCATAGGAAAGGGTATCACACACACACAGTATCACAGTATCACCAAGGTTTGGAAGAGACCTCAAAGCTCATCAAGTCCAACCTGTCACCACAGACCTCAAGACTAGATCATGGCACCAAATGCCACGTCCAAACCCGCCTTGAACACCTCCAGGGACGGTGACTCCACCATCTCCCTGGGCAGCCCATTCCAGCAGCCAATGACTCTCTCAGGCAAGAACTTTCTCCTCACCTCCAGCCTAATCTTCCCCTGGCACAGCTTGAGACTGTGTCCTCTTGTTCTGGTGCTGCTTGCCTGAGTGAAGAAGGTAACCTCCTCCTGGCTACAACCACCTTTCAGGTAGTTGTAGACCGCAAGAAGGTCTCCCCTGAGCCTCCTCTTCTCCAGGCTAACCAATCCCAGCTCCCTCAGCAACAGGAGAGCTGGCACGATGGAATGGGTAAAGGCTCAGAACCCCTAATTCACTGACGAAGCTCTGAGCTCCTAATCACAATTCAGTGATTTCATTTTGCAGTATGGATACTCAGTGTTGAACAGCTGATGCCTGGTTGGGTAAACACCTGTGCTTCACCTTACCTACACTTCGTCTGGATGTGGTGCTTGGGGGTGTGATTTATAGAATCATAGAATGGTAAGGTTGGAAGGGACCTCAAAGATCATCCATGCCATAGACAGGGACACCTCCCACTAGTACAGGTCACTCAAGGCCTCCTCCAGCCTGGCCTTGAACACCTCCAGGGAGGGAGCAGCCACAACCTCCCTGGGCAACCTGTGCCAGTGTCTCACCACCCTCACTGTAAAGAACTTCCTCCTAACATCCAGTTTCAATCTCCCCTCTGCCAGTTCAAACCCATTGCCCCTTGTCCTGTCATTCCAAGACCTTGTCAATAGTCCCTCCCCAGCCTTTCTGTAGCCCCCTTCAGATCCTGGAAGGCTACTTTAAGGTCTCCTGGAAACCTTCTCTTCTCCAGGCTGCAGAGCCCCAACTCTCTCAGCCTATCCTCA
The DNA here is from genome assembly GCA_013396675.1 of Eubucco bourcierii. Classification (NCBI taxonomy): domain Eukaryota; kingdom Metazoa; phylum Chordata; class Aves; order Piciformes; family Ramphastidae; genus Eubucco; species Eubucco bourcierii. Next base: position 66,409 of record VWZE01011212.1, read on the forward strand.
CAACAGAGCTGCTACAGCCCTCTGAGCATCTTTGTGGCCCTCCTCTGGACCTGCTCCAACAGTTCCATGTCGTTCAATGTTTAGGGGTGAACCCATGTTTAGGGGTGAACCTTGTAGACTAGGGATATAGGTTGGACTTGGTGATCCCGAGGGACTTTGCCAACCTGAATGTTTCTGTGATTTAGTTCTACATCAGCTTCCCACGTAGGGAGAAATGAAGATAATAAAATTATTGCCTTTGGAGAGAGGTTATTGTAACAGTGGCTGTAAAACCCTACATGTGTTTAAAGCACACAGTAAACCTTCCAGCTGAGGACAGATAAGGATCCATAAATCTTCTGCTATTTGGTGCATTTATTGTTTTTTCTTACTTTTGATTTTGTTGTTTTCAGTATTACTATCATGACAGTTCAAGTAAGGAAAGGGAATCAGAAGTACATGAAACATGAGCCTTAATAGTTACTACTTTTACTGCTTCTGTAGGATGTGAGATTTTTTTCCTCTGTTCTTCTATTTCTTTACTTCTTTTTTTTTTTGGTCAGTTTAACTTTGGCTTCCATCTTCTGAGAAATTTGCCTAAACTAAGTGAGCTAAAGCTTCTCTTTAAGTGTTTACAACCAAGGCAAATTAGAAATGCAGCTATAATAGCATTTGCTGGATTTCAGAGCACTCCATGTGCTGATGGCATCTATATGTCATATTCTTTGCCAGGATTATTTTTTTTTTCCCCCTAAAGAAGCATCAGAAATAGAAACTATATCCTTACCCTTTCTTGTTCCTTTGTTTAGCCTTCAAAGGAAATGATTCAGAAGAACTTAAGAGCTCACAAGTATAAATGAGTCAGCCACCCCTCCTCCCAGCAGAAACCGGACTGGTTTTCATCAGAGCTAGGTCTCCATTGCTTTGAGCACTTGTGAAAACTAAGCCTTTTGGTTTTGTGTTTACATGTCAATAGGATGAAAAGATTTTATGATGCTGGTGTGAAAAACCTCATCCTTAATTTTTCTCAAAAA
>VWZE01011212.1:96393-111154 GCA_013396675.1 Eubucco bourcierii
TTCTCCTCCTTTCCCTTTCTCCTCCTTTCCCTTTCTCCTCCTTTCCCTGTTTTCAGCAAATGAGCAGAATTAAATACAATATTTCCATACTGCCATGCCTCTACATAAATCAAAATCACATAAAAGAACCACAATTGCTGAGAATGAGTTAGAGCAACCTTTGAAACAACACAAATGTTATTATTTTTCCTACAGCTTCCATTCAAACTGCAAAAAAAAAAAAAAAATCCCACTAAATTCAGAAAGCTCCAGAGCACAGCCCTTGGTCAAATTAACTGCATTGTATTTGCCTCTGTAAGGAGCCCTTGAGAGCCATATAATCACACAGGTACCTCAGGATATTATGAGAATAAAATGACTGTTCTTAACAACCTGCAGTTACATAATTTAGATTTTGATTTAAATGGCCTTTGCTCATACTTTTGAGGTCAGCTCTTTCAGGTTTTTGGGGTTTTTTTTTTTGATGTGATAAGTCAATGCCTTCCAAAGCACCACATAAAAGGGAAGAAGCAAGGGCTGATTTAAATTTTAATTAGTTTAATATAACATTTCAGTTTCATCTCCTAAATCAGCATGAACTCTGTTCATTTCTGTGGAATTGATTTTCTTGTCCTTCTAACTGACTTAAATACCTTTTAGGCTTACGGTCCAAGCTGAATGTCCAATGCACTTGGAGGACTTCCCTATGGATGCTCACTCATGCCCACTCAAATTTGGCAGCTGTAAGTATATAACAAGGAGTCCAGCTTTTGATTGGTGAATGCCTAACATTGCTCAGCATCAATTTGTTTCAGGAAAACTTAGTTTGAAAACACAGGATGGTACTTTAAAAAAAAAAAAAAAAAAAAAAAAAGCTGACACAGCAGAGTCTCTTTATTCAGTGTTGTGTCTTCTAATGTGTTTGGAAGCTTCTAATGTGTTTGGAAGCTTCTAATGTGTTTTGAAGCTTCTAATGTGTCTGGAAGCTTCTAATGTGTTTGGAAGCTTCTAATGTGTTTTAAAGCTTCTAATGTGCTTTAAAGCTGACTCCAGTTAATAAACACTATGCACCTTATTCAACACTCTTAATGCAAACCCTACTGATGAATGGAGAATTGGCTGCGCTTGGCCTGTGTAGTGTTATTGGAGAGTAGACCCCACCTGGAGTCCTGTGTGCAGTTTTGGAACCCCCAGCACAGGAAGGACATGGAAGTGTTGGAGGGGGTCCAGAGGAGGCCATGAAGATGCTCAGAGGGCTGCAGCAGCTCTGCTAAGAGGACAGGCTGAGAGTTGGGGCTCTGCAGCCTGGAGAAGAGAAGACTTCCAGGAGACTTTAGAGTAGCCTTCCAATATCTGAAAGGGGCTCCAGGAAGGCTGTGGAGGGACTATTGACAAGGTCTTGCAATGACAGGACAAGGGGCAATGGGTTTGAACTGGCAGAGGGGAGATTGAAACTGGATGTTAGGAGGAAGTTGTTTGCAGTGAGGGTGGTGAGACACTGGCACAGGTTGCCCAGGGAGGTTGTGGCTGCTCCCTGCCTGGAGGTGTTCAAGGCCAGGTTGGATGAGGCCTTGAGTGACCTGTCCTAGTGGGAGATGTCCCTGCCTATGGCAGGGGACTGGAACTAGATGATCCTTGAGGTCCCTTCCAACCTTACCATTCTATGATTTCTGTCATGAAGCCTTTCCCCCTCCTCCCCCTTAAATATTATATTTATAATACATAATACAACTTAATTAACCCACACCAGAGATGTTAGCTGAAATCAGCTACTGACTAATAATATTTACATACATGTGCACAGAAAGATATGTTTAATTTATACAGTGTGGGAGTTAAAAAACCTCATATGTAGCCTCAAAAGAACTTTAAAAGACTTGTAATGATGAAACTGGCACTTCTCAGGCCAAGAGGCTGCTTTATAATATGATTTCATTTGCATTCCTAAGTTGGAAACCCTCCTGACTAGGTATATTAGGCTTCATGCAAACAGTTCCTTTCTACATTTTTTTTAATCTCTCCATTTATTTTGTTGAGTGTTCTTTTTCCCTTACTAATTTGTTCTTGTCCCATGGTTTCTGGTTTTCTGGTAAACAGGAGAATTCAAACTGTGAGCAAAATTATTTTAGAAAAACTGTCTTTCATTTCCCCCCCTAGTCCCCCATAGTGATCTTTCTGTTCATTTTCAACAGCTTCACACTCATTTGATTTCTCTACCTAGAACTCATTTCTAGACATCTTTCATCTTTTGTTCCAGGGTTTGCATGATGAATAGTGGTGAAAGGAAGCAAAACTCTTGAGGATCTTGGTTTAGCTAAGGCAAGGCTGCCAGTGGTATATATTTGTCACAGCTCTTCATATGCTGCTAATCCTACATTGCTAGGAGGATTGTTTACCTGCAGGGATGCCTCACATTTCTTTGTTTGCATACACAAAAGCCAAACTGAATGTATTGGAGAAACTGTAGCTTTCAACAGGTTGCCTTTCTTTACCCTTATGAAAAAGTCTGGCCAGCACAGGGAGAGGATGGGGACAAATCAAATGGCAAACAGCAGCACTGCTGGTTTGCATTGAAGCAGAGGTTGTCTTGAAGGAAACTGGAAAGATAGGAGGGAAGTGTTAAAAACTTCTACATGCTGCTCACTTGCTAGATCTTGTTAGTCATGTTATGGCTGCTTGAATGAAGAAGCTTCTTTCTGGGCCTCCAGAGATTTCTCAAGTGAAAATGTTTACAGCCCAACAGAAATGTTGCATTGATTTTTTATTTTTTTTTTTACTTCACTACAGTTATGGCATTGGACTGAAAATGTAACCAAAATGAGTACACATCAGTGGTTTACCCTTTTCCTTTCATACTCCAGTTATCAATAGGATAGTAAACTGAAAGAAAAAAAAACTTGTAGGACATACTCAGCTTTTTCATTTTCACTTACTGGAGAGGAGTTAGTCCCATTTAAAACACGGTCTTGATTTGCTTTCCCTCTAGTTTATTTTGACAAACCCTTAACTGAATATATATTTGCTCATGAATACACTGAGAGCAAACTAATCAATGTCAGCAGGTCCCACCAAAAAAGAGGCCACTGAGGGAAATTTAAGAGGTTGAGGGCAAGGCACAGAGCCACTACAAGTTGGTAAAGGGGATTGGCACAGAACCTGGCTTCCCACGTTTAGGTGTGAGTTTCAGCTAATCACCAAATGCTTGTGATACACTCCTAAAGTGGACACTGAGGACAGTGGGAAGTCAGAACAATGTTGTGTGTCCTAAATCTAGCAAATTATTCTTTTCATGTGGCTTACCATGATTTTTAGGACACAACTAATCTCCAGCAAGTCTTTTAACAGTTTAGAAGAGATGTTTGTAATTTACTGCAAATCAATTGTGGTTGAGATCACAAATGAGTGCCCTCTTCCCGTGCTGCAACAGGAAATTACTCTACAGTGAAGCTATTTCAAATGGACAAACATGTTTTAAACCATATATTCAGAGGTTTTGGAGTGGGGTTTTTTGTTTCTGAAAAATAAGTAGCTCTTCTATGAGCTGTGCCAGGGGAAGTTTAGGCTGGAGGTGAGGAGAAAGTTCTTCACTGAGAGAGTCATTGACTGCTGGAATGGGCTGCCCAGGGAGGTGGTGGAGTCAGCGTCCCTGGAGGTGTTCAAGGCGGGTTTGGACGTGGCACTTGGTGCCATGGTCTAGTCTTGAGGTCTGTGGTATCAGGTTGGACTTGATGAGCTTTGAGGTCTCTTCCAACCCTGGTGATACTGTGAGTTTTGAGGGAAGCCTCTTCATTGAAATTAGTGACAAAATAGTTCTATCTTATTTCCCACAGATGCCTACACAACTTCAGAAGTGACATACATTTGGACTTACAATGCTTCAGATTCAGTGCAGGTGGCACCAGACGGCTCAAGATTGAACCAGTATGATCTTCTAGGCCAAACAATTGGAAAAGAGACAGTTAAATCAAGTACAGGTTAGTAAAAGATCATTTTGAAGGAAAAAAAAAATCTCTCACTCAGCTGTGAAAACTATGATCATTGATGGTGGTGTTAGAGGGCTGCTGGAAAAAAAAAACTGCTGTGAAATGTGAGAGATGAGACATAGTCTGTTAATGTTTGATACAAGTAATGCATAGCTGCACTTTATTGGTTCTTTTGAGTGGCTAACCTGGTGATAGCAGAGGTGAGCTTGTCCCCAGGGACTGTTTTTTAATGCTGCCTGGAGCTCAGTCTTGAATCCTAACGTTTGTAACCAAACACTGGGATAATTTTACATTTCCTGAGGTAAATGACAATTTTCATCTATTAAGTGGTGAAACATGCACCCATTTTTTTCCCCCCTTCCATTATGTTTTTGGCATTAAGCACTGAATCACTCAACCAGACTCTAGGCTGTGTTCTTACATGTGCCAACCTTGATGGACCCTCCCTTCTGACTGCAAATCGAGTTCTCAGGGTGCCTTTGTGTTAACACAAAGAGTTGCTTTCATACAGAAACCTGCAGGACTGAAGTTCTTATCAGGACACACAAGAGTTCCTTTAAGTTCCTGAACACTGATATTTCCTGGAGCTCAGTGAGAATAAGCTATAGTTGGACTCAAAAACTTTCATGTTTGCTGTAAGACAAAATGTGCTCCAAAATCCTTTCTGCGCAATTTAGCCCCGGTGCATTTGGGTCACACAAAAGCATCAGATTTTCTTTTACCAAAGAAATGGATTTTCTAAGATGATAATTTTCTGTTTCATTGTATTTTTGTTGTTGTTTGTGGCACCCAGGTGAATATACAGTAATGACAGCTCATTTTCACTTGAAGAGGAAAATTGGATATTTTGTCATTCAGACTTACCTCCCCTGTATCATGACTGTCATTCTCTCTCAAGTGTCATTCTGGCTCAACAGAGAATCTGTCCCTGCCAGAACAGTCTTTGGTGAGTATACTGAATAGCATCAGCTTTATTTGCAACAGATGAAGCTGTCAGGAAGCATTTCTGATCTCTGCTTTTTCATTCAAGTTAGTGTGTTTGCAGCATGTGATACTGCTGGTCCAAACAGCTCTCAACTTCAGATTACAGAGCTCCTGAGAATCCCAAAGCTTTTTGGAAATTAACACATACAAGAAAAATTATCCATATGTCACAGGATCATAGAATGGCTTAAATTGGAAGGGTCTTTAGAGATCATCTACTCCAAACCTCCTGCCATGGGAAGGGACACCTCACAAATAGACTTTTTTGTCCAATCTGGCCTTAAGCACCTCAAGGGTGGGCAGCCTATTCCAGAGTCTCACCACCCTTGTACTGAAGAACTTCTTCCTAAGATCCAGTATAAATCTACTCTCCCTCAGCTTCAAACCATTCCACTTCACCCTATTGCTAGACACCCTTATGGAAAGTCCCTCTCCAGCTCCCTTCAAGTATTGGAATGCACCTTTAAGTCTTCTCTTCTCCAGGCTGAACAACCCCAGCTCCCTCAGCCTATCCTCACAGCAGAGGTGCTCCAGCCCTTTGTGGCCCTCCTCTGAACTTACCCCAATAGCTCTCTGTCCTTCTTACAATGAGGACAGCATAACTGAATGCAATACTTGAGGAAGGGTCTCACAAGAGCAGAGTAAATGGAAAGAATTATCTCTCTTGACCTGCTGGCCACATTCTTTATCCTCTTCTAAGAGGAAAATGTTTTCCCAGGATGGAAAGTTCCTCTCCAGCTTCCTTCAAGTATTGGAAGGCACCTGTAAGTCGTCTTCTCTTCTCCAGGCTGAACAACCACAGCTCCCTCAGCCTATCCTCACAGCAGAGGTGCTCCAGCCCTTTGTGGCCCTCCTCTGAACTTACTCCAATTGCTCTCTGTCCTTCTGATGATGAGGACAGCAGAACTGAGTGCAATACTTGAGGAAGGGTCTCACAAGAGCAGAGTAAATGGAAAGAACTATCTCTCTTGACCTGCTGGCCACACTCCTTATCCTCTTCTAAGAGGAAAATGTTTTCCCAGGATGGAAAAAGATTATTGTGTTTCTGTTTAAAAAGTGAACAATTCCACAAATTAAAAAGTAATTTGTTAAATATGTTGGAAAAATAAACAAGTTACATTTTAATTTCTGGACTTATTTGAATGTGTTAAACTTTGCAGGCTCCACTTCTTTAAAAGAAACTCTATTCTGGGGATCTGGGCAAAGCTCTCACTGATTGAAATTGAATTGTACTATAAAACAGCAGTACCAAATAATTGTTTGACTCTTCCAGTAAGGTTTTGCTCTATATTAAAACAGAGTAACAAATGTCTTCCTTCCTTATGTAACTACAAGTTCTTTTGTTTGCTTATTTAAAGAAAAACAGACTAAGAGAACAAAAAGTAAATATCTGTGTGAATTCAACCATCAGAAGTGCTGCATAAAATCATCTGATTAGTCATCAGTAGACACCATGCACGCTTCAGAAAATAGGCCAGACAGGATGAGCAGCAAAACATTTGCTGTCTCTCCTGGTAGAGAAAATGCCACACAAAAACCCTGTGCAAAATTGCAGGTTTGAATATGAGCTTTAGTGAAGTCAGGTGAAATGGATCAGTGGTTTTATTGGGACTAGGATTCTACCATGTTTGCCCAGGCAGTCATCAGGATGACTTTTTTTTTTTTTAATTTTTTTTTCTCTCTTGTTGCAAAATCTTCTGTGAACTTGGCCAATTTTGCTTCAATCTGCACATTCCTGTTTTCCAGTCTGCCAGATTCTTCCATGTTTTTGTCTTTGTCCAAGAGAGATGTGGAGGTGCTGGAGTGGGTCCAGAGGAGGGAAACAAAGCTGGGGAAGGGCTTAGAGAATAAATCTTATGAGGAGCAACTGAAGGAGCTGGGGATGGTTAGTGTGAAACAGAGGAGGCTGAGAGCAGACCTCATTGCTGTCTACAGCTACCTGAAGGGACATTGTGGAGAGGCTGCTGCTGGGCTCTGCTCACTGGCAGTTGGAGACAGAACAAGGCAGAATGGCCTCAAGCTGAGACTGAGGAGGTTTAGATTGGATATTAGGAAAAAAATTTTCATGGAGAGAGTGGTCAGGGACTGGAATGAGCTGCCCAGGGAGGTGGTGGAGTCCCCAACCTTGGATGTGTTTAAGGGTGGTTTGGATGTGGTGCTTGGGGATATGGTTTAAGGTGACCCTTGTAGACTAGGGTTCTAGGTTGGACTTGGAGGCCCTGAGGGGTTTGCCAAGCTGCATGTTGCTGTGATTTCTTTGATTTCTTTTCTGTACCCTCCACTGTATATTTAGGTCATTCTAACTGATTTGGCCAAAATAAGTCTCACACCTTCTCTTCCAAAAATACACTTTGTGTTCCTGTGTCATCCACAACAGCATCACACTGCCTCAGTGACAAGGCACTGGGATAGTTTTTCTGAGCTGTTGTGTCTCTTCCTGTATGCATCTTTCTTGCTCTTCTTTTTTTTTGTTTACTTTAGTGTTGTTTGGATTTGTTTGTTTGTTTGTTTTTTTTAATAAGTACTTTATTAGGTTACTTTATTGGATTACTTTAGTGAGTTTTTAAAATAAGTGCTATCTACATGACCCTGCTTGCTGCTCCACATCCCTGGGAGCTTACCATAATATGGATAATCAATAGTGGGTGTCCATGTGGATAATATGGATAGTACCCTCTTTCAGGATGTCTTGAGGGAAGCAGGTAGGATGGCCTGAAGAACAGAACCGCACTCCCCAACGAATTTTGAGAGCACCCAAGTCATGGAAAGGACTAACTAATGGAGCAGTGTCTTTTAAAGAAACATTCTCCCAGTTATTCAAAGCACCACTGTACATTTATCATTTCATGTTTGAAAGGAGTTACTTTTCTTTCCACTTTCTATCTTCTCACAATGTAGTTTCAACTTCTAGGTTAACAGAGAAGGCTTCGAGAAGACCTAATAGTAGCCTTCCAGTATCTGAAGGGGGCTGCAGGAAGGCTGGGGAGGGACTATTGACAAGGTCTGGTAATGACAGGACAAGGGGCAATGGGTTTGAACTGGCAGAGGGGAGATTGAAAGTGGATGTTAGGAGGAAGTTGTTTGCAGTGAGGGTGGTGAGACACTGGCACAGGTTACCCAGGGAGGTTGTGGCTGCTGCCTCCCTGGAGGTGTTTGAGGCCAGGTTGGAGGAGGCCTTGAGTGAGCTGTGCTTGTGGGAGGTGTCCCTGCCTATGGCAGGGGGTTGGAACTAGATGATCCTTGAGGTTCCTTCCAACCTTACCATTCTATGATTCTATGATTAAGGACTTCATATAATGAGACTTCTTTTATAGCTGATCTCTTTAATCCCTTTCCTCTATTTAATATTGTTGACCTGAGCTATCCCAAATGAATGATGCTATAATGTTATATTGTTTCAACTTTGCTTTAAATTACTGGGAGAAGGAAGTTTGCTCATCATTAATTAAATAAACCTTGAATGTGTTTTCTCTAGCAGATAAATTTGACAAGCATTTGATGGCATTTTGAAGGAAAGGGAGTAAGGCTGATGGGTAATGCCTTCATTTAGTGCAAGATTGCAATCTCTTTCATTTAGTAATGTGTTTATTGTTACACATTTGGTGTCAGCAGTATTAGCAAAACTAATCTTGTGCAGCTTATTGAATTCTTGCTTCATTTTTAACGGGTCATAACATTTAGAAGCACCACATACAGCAGGAATAGAGGCAGGTGACAGAAAAATCAGAAATTAGTTTTCTTAGTGCTATATTTACCTGTATTTCTCAGCTCACACAGAGGTGGAATGGGAATCTTAAGCTGAATATACTTAGATGTATATTCTTTGATCCCTGAAGCAGGCAAGAACAAACTTCATAATCAAATTATTTTTTAGCACATTATCCAAGATGCACAATTCATGAAGCTATGTTCACAGAATGCCAGGTTGGAAGGGACTCTAAGGATCATCTGGTCCAGAGAAGAGCAGTGAAACTGGTGAGGGACCTGGAGCACAGCCCTGTGAGGAGAGACTGAGGGAGCTGGGGGTGTGCAGCCTGCAGAAGAGGAGGCTCAGGGTAGAGCTCATTGCTCTCTGCAGCTACCTGAAAGGAGGTTGTAGCCAGCTGGGGTTGGGCTCTTCTGCCACACAACCATCAACAGAACCAGGGGACACAGTCTTAAGGTGTGCCAGGGGATGTCTAGGCTGAATGTTAGGAGGAAGTTCTTGCCAGAGAGAGAGTGATTGGCATTGGAATGGGCTGCCCAGGAGGGTGGTGGAGTTGCTGTCCCTGAAGATGTTGAAGCAAAACTTGACTGGGGCATTTAGTGCTGAGTGATAGGTTGAACTGGGTGAGCTTGCAAGTCTCTTCCAACCTGCTTGATTCTATGTTTCTATGACAGTGTAGTCTGTAGTACCACCCTGTCAGCCTCATTCTTGAAACTGACCAATGTCATAAAATCGTAGAATGGTTTAGGTTGGAAGGGACCTCAAAGCTCATCCAGTTCCAACCCCCTGCCATAGGTTGACCTCCCACTAGTACAGGTCACTCAAAGCCTCATCCAACCTGGCCTTGAACACCTCCAGGGAGGGAGCAGCCACAGTCTCCCTGGGCAACCTGTGCCAGTGTCTCACCACCCTCACTGTAAAGAACTTCCTCCTAACATCCAGTCTAAATCTCTCCTCTGACAGTTTAAACCCATTACTCCTCATCCCGTCATTACAAGATGTTGTAAATAGTCCCTCCCCAGCCTTCCTGTAGCCTCCTTCAGATCCTGGAAGGCTACTCTAAGGTCTCCTGGAAGCCTTCTCTTCTCCAGGCTGTAGAGTCCCAACTCTTTCAGCCTGTCCTCATAGCAGAGCTGCTGCAGCCCTCTGAAGATCTTGGTGGCCTCCTCTGGACTGGCTCCAACACTTCCATGTCCTCCTTGTGTTGCGGGGTCCAGAACTGCACACAGGACTCCTGGTGGGGTCTCATGGGAGCAGAGTCCTTGGCCTCTCATGCTGTTTAAAAAGACATCTGGCTTTTTGTGTTTTGCTTGAGGATTTTTTTTTTTAAACAAAAAGAGTAAACAGAGCACTTCAGCTATTTTCTACAATGTTTCTCTTAATGGCTGTTGAAAATTATCTCCTTGTGTCTAAACACCATCAGGGTAGCCTGATTTTGCATCGTGCTCTCAAATAATACATAGGCATTGAGAGAGTGAAAAAAACCCCAATCCCACAACAGCATGGTGTGTAACCAGATGTTCTGGTAGGGTACTTTCAAATTACACTATCAGCAGAATTTGTCAGCTTTTGTTTAGGCCTCCAACCGTTTACTCCTGGAGTGATAAAAGGAAATAGTAATCTGTGCCTCTGTAAAAGGGACAACAGCCTTTTCTTTCTGCTGTTGTTTGTATTTATAAATCTATTCAGGGTTTAGACCAGGTTGAGCAACCTAATTACCTAACAACATGTGTAATTGCTGTAAACAAGAAAGAGTGATGTATTAAAGCAATGGAATTAGCTTTCTAATTTAAAGGAGGGGAAAAAAGTAATTTATCGGTGCTTTTGTGATATATTCTTCAACCATTATGTGTATGTTTGCACAGTGCTGTGATGGAAAGATAAAATTGTGGAAGGAGTAGCATGAAATGGAACATAGTTTAACAGTGTTGTACAATTTGCAAAGCTGGAGTATCTCTTTTGTTACAGCAATGTCCTCTAGTAACTCATTTAGGCCTTTCATTTGAAAAAGAGATGTCCACATTGTAACACGAGAGGGCTGACTAAAATTTGTTCAAGTTATCAAGATCAGGAGATACACAAAGATGCATGGCCAGCAGACCAAGTGAGGTGATTCTGTCACTTTGCTCTGGTGAGAGCTCATCTGGAGTATTGTGTGCAGAATAGTCCCTCCCCAGCCTTCCTGTAGCCCCCTTCAGATCCTGGAAGGCTACTCTAAGGTCTCCTGGAAGCCTTCTCTTCTCCAGACTGCAGAGCCTCAACTCTCTCAGCCTGTCCTCACAGCAGAACTGCTGCAGCTCTCTGAGCATCTTCATGGCATCCTCTGCACCTGCTCCAACACTTCCATGTCCTTCCTGTGCTGGGAGCTCCAGAACTGCACACAGGACTACAGGTGGGGTCTGAGGAGAGCAGAGCAAAGGGGCAGAATCCCCTCCCTTGCCCTGCTGCCCACACTGCTCTTGCTGCAGCCCAGCACACAGTTGCTGTCTGGGCTGCATGTGCACACTGCAGCCTCATGTTGAGCTTTTCATCAGCCCAGACCCCCAGGACCTGTTCCTCAGGGTTGCTCTCAGCCATTCCCCACTCAGCCTTTATCTGTGCTTGGGATTGTGCCTACCCAGGTGCAGGACCTCACACTTGGCCTTGGTGAATGTCATGAGGTTGCCCTGGGCACAGCTCTGCAGCCTGTCCTGGTCCCTCTGGATGGATCCCTGCCCTCTAGCAAGCCGACTGTGCCACACAGTTTGGTGCCATCTGCACACTTGCTGAGGCTGCACTGATTCCTCTGTCCATGTCACTGGCAAAGATGTTAAACAGCACTGGTGCCAGCACTGACCCCTGAGGGACACCACTTGGCACTGGTCTCCAGGTGGACATTGTGCCCTTGATCACCACTCTCTGCATGCCACCATCCAGCCAGTTCCTTATCCAGCGAGTGGTTTTGTGGGGTTTTAAGTTAAACCTTTGTGAAGTAAATGTTTGGGTTTTCTGGTTTACTTTACAAGTTGACCATATTCCTCCACATGAATAATTTTTCAGTTCTCTCAGGGTTGGCAGTGACAAGGAGCCAAGTTATTTCTATGTAGTCCTTTATGTAATGAAGACTTAATAATGCTGATTTTCCAAATGAACTGTAATGTGCAAAATCATTCTGTCTTCTGATTGCAGAACAGCAAGCATAAAAGTACTGATCACTAAATTGGCAGGTATTAGAGATTACATTTTCTGTCCTATTTCTCCTCCCCCCCCACCAGTCAGGTCAGGTTAAAAGATTCTGGTAGCTTGAGCATCACTGGATTTATAGAACAAGGGAATAAATGGAAGTGCCTTGGCAATTGCCTGACAAGGTGCTGGTTGATTAGCATTTGGGTCACAAAGTGGTGTGGCTCACTGAACTCTTTTAGAGAAACTGTCAATGGGTATCAAGATACAAGATGTAAATTGGGGATGTTTTATCTGAGACTAAAAAAAAAGGTCAGCAGTTAATCTTAAATTAGGCTTTTAGGGAAGGCAGTGGGGCTCCCAGAAGATTAATTTATTGTAAAAAGGTAGGACTTAAAACAGACCAGTAACTGTATATATTTACATCTGCGTAAGGTCACCTTATCTCAGAGAAACAATCACTTTACTGATGCTTCTATATAATTAAAATGATCTATCTGCAGCTCAGGAACAGTGTTAAAATTTGCATGGGATAATTTTGGATGTAAGCTAGACTGCCTTTTCCCTCAGGTGCTGAAAATAATTAAGACGTGTTGTGTAAGGCTTAGGAGAGAAGAAATGCTTTACAAAATACATTGGCTACACATTTTCATGCAGCGTGCTGTGATAGCTGCTTCCTTTTCATTGTGTGTGCTAGGAGATCACAACAGTCTGATTCTGGGCTTGTGGTGGGTTAGGAACCTTCCCACACACACACTATTGGAATTTACCAGAGTAGCTCAGATGGCTTGGAAGTAAGATGAAGCAAAACTAAATTTACAAATATATATATACACAATATATTTACAAGTAGTCCCCCACCTGGAGTCCTGTGAGCAGTTCTGGAGCCCCCAGCACAGGAAGGACATGGAAGTGTTGGAGCGGGTCCAGAGGAGGGCCATGAAGATGCTCAGAGGGCTGCAGCAGCTCTGCTAAGAGGACAGGCTGAGAGAGTTGAGGTTCTGCAGCCTGGAGAAGAGAAGGCTTCCAGGAGACTTTAGAGTAGCCTTCCAGTATCTGATGGATACAGGAAGGCTGGGGAGGGACTATTGACAAGGTCTTGCAATGACAGGACAAGGGGCAATGGGTTTGAACTGGCAGAGGGGAGATTGAAAGTGGATGTTAGGAGGAAGTTGTTTGCAGTGAGGGTGGTGAGACACTGGCACAGGTTGCCCAGGGAGGTTGTGGCTGCTCCCTCCCTGGAGATGTTCAAGGCCAGGTTGGATGAGTCCTTGAGTGACCTGTACTAGTGGGAGGTGTCCCTGCCTATGGCAGGGGGTTGGAACTAGATGATCCTTGAGATACCTTCCAACTTTACCATTCTATGGAGTATATACAAATTAAAAATAACAGACATCCAAACTCCCTCCTGGGCAAAAGAAACTGCCCAGAAGGGGCTCAAAGCTACCCTCTCTACTCTCTTTCCCCCTCTGCTTTCCCAGACAAACAAATAAAAACAACCTACAAAGCTTCCATTGTTATTTGCTAGTGGAGAGAGATCAGAGCAGAATGAGGGAGAAGCAAAAGGAAGCTGCTTCCCAGAACAGAGTGGGACAAATTGTTTCCTTTTTGGCTTTGTATCCCTTTCAGCAAACCAATGAATGATACAGACTTTACAACCAATGATCTCATTTCTCTCATCAACATATTGCAGTTAGCCTCCAACCAGCACAGAGGCAAATCCACTTCTTTCATTTCTAGAGACTGGAAAACAGCAATTAGAGGCCAATGTTTGCTGAGGTGTCTGGGTGCTGTATGACTCAGCAGGGTGTTTCTGGTCCTGGTTTTCCCTGCTGCACAGGCCTTTAAAACCATATCAAGGGAGAACAGTGCTGAGGCCGAGTCCTCTTAGCTTTCATAGAATCATAGAATGGTAAGGCTGGAAGGGACCTCAAGGATTATCTAGTTCCAAACCCTTGCCATAGGCAGGGACACCTCCCACTAGCACAGCTCACTCAAGGCCTCCTCCAACCTGGCTTTGAACGCCTCCAGGGAGAGAGCAGCCACAACCTCCCTGGGCAACCTGTGTCAGTGTCTCACCACCCTCACTGGAAACAACTTCCTCCCAATATCCAGTTTCAATCTTCCCTCTGCCAGTTCAAACCCGTTACCCCTTGTCCTGTCATTGCAAGACCTTGTCAATAGTCCCTCCCCAGCCTTCCTGTAGCCCCCTTCAGATATTGGAAGGCTACTCTAAGGTGTCCTGGAAGCCTTCTCTTCTCCAGGCTGCAAAACCCCAACTCTCTCAACCTGTCCTCATAGCAGAACTGCTCCAGCCTTGCTGGAGCCTTTGCTCTGTCATCCTTTGTAGCACCCTCAGAGATAGAGATTCTTTACAGGAAAGATGGAAATGACAAAGCCTGAGGAGGTCTGAGTAGGTGTAATTGCTACCTCTCTTCCCTCTCACGCGGTGGTTAAAAATGCTTCTCTCATAGCAGAAGGAAAATTTGAGCTAGGTCAATCCCACAGAACCCAGATGACAGATTGGTGACAGTGGAGGATCTGGCTTAGGAAAGTGACTTTACTCTCTGTGGAGAATCCTCTTAACAACAACTTTATGAGTGTGTAGTCGTTGCAGCTGTGATCTGCTGTTCTGCATCTCCTTTGCCTGCCATAATGGAGTGCAGGCTTGCTGGTCTGTGCTGAGCATATCACATTGCACTGCTTTGCACTCTGGAGGCATCTTTAATGGTGTGCCACACAGGGAGTGGGTTAGTTTGTCTAGGTGTGATTCAGCCTCAGGTGAGAAAACAGATTTACTTAAGGCACAGAGACTGCATTTGTGGCAGTTTCAGGAAAATGTTCTTCTTTTCCCCCTTCTTTTTTTTCCCCCCTTCTTTTTTCCCTCTTTCTTTTTTCCCCGCTTCTTTTCCCCCTTCCCCTCCCTTCTTTCCCCCCCTTCTTTTCC
>VWZE01011212.1:112306-133784 GCA_013396675.1 Eubucco bourcierii
TTTTCCTCTTTTCACCTCTTCCCCTTTCTCTCCCCCTTTCTCTCCCCCTTTCCTCTTACGTATATTTTTTTGTTTTTCTCATTTTTGGGGACTGTAATTGCTGGCTTCCTACTGGGTCTTCATTATGTACAAAGCAGTGTAAGGTGCTTTTACTAACTGCCACAGTGAAAGAACATTCTTGCTGGATCACCAAGTCCTGTTTTCTGACAGACACATAATACACAGTGAGAATAATCTGGCATTGCAAATCAATATGCTGTTCTAGAAAAGACCTTTGTTAACTGAAGGAAAACATAACCTGTTTACATCTTCAGCTGCACCACAGCTACTGGCAAAAAAGGAAAGAAATCATTATTCCTACTAACAAAGCTCAGTTTGTGTGGTGCTGGCAGTGCCACACCTGAAGCCAGCCACCAGACATTAACATGTTTGTCATTATTACTGTCATGCTGAAAAATAAGATGATTCCATGAAGGATCAGTTTTGCCCCTTACCTGTCCTGCTAGTTTAAATAATAAAAAAAACCCCAAAACCAGCTATCTACTGGAGGTGTTCAAGGCCAGGTTGGATGAGGCCTTGAGTAACCTGTACTAGTGGGAGGTGTCCCTGCCTATGGCAGGGGGTTGGAACTAGATGATCCTTGAGGTCCCTTCCAACCTTACCATTCTAGGATTCTATGATTCTACTGTAAGTGTGCTCTTCAGCTAATTAAAAAAAAGAAGTTTAGACAACAAAATTGCTCTAAAGGACTTCAAAGCAAACTCCATATGCAGCCTTTAATATGATCCTGGCAGTTTGCTACCACTTAGATAAGCAAATTTTCCATCATGTTTCACAAATATACCATAACAATTATTGCTCTGCATTCAGAATTGTTGATGTTCTGATTCTTATTATTTAATTTTATTTTTTTTTGGTCTCTTTTGCAGGAGTCACCACAGTGTTGACAATGACGACCCTGAGCATCAGCGCTCGAAATTCGCTCCCCAAAGTAGCCTATGCAACAGCCATGGATTGGTTTATTGCTGTGTGTTATGCCTTTGTGTTCTCTGCACTCATTGAATTTGCAACTGTAAACTATTTCACAAAACGAGGATGGGCCTGGGATGGAAAGAGTGTAGTGAATGATAAGGTAAGAGCTCAGTGTCTCGGTTTAAAAAGTGAGAGAAACCCTTTAACTCTTCTCAAAGTAGCTGAACCACTCCACATCAGAACTGGATAGAAGTTTTGTTGAGAACACTATTCAAAACTACATCTAGCAGTGCAAAAGCATATAAAATACAAAGCAATACATAGGCCACAGTTCTCCAAAACCTCCTTAGGCCAAAGCATCCACAAACCTCTCTCTAAAGCCGACCAGAATCCCAGGCCTGAATGCGCCACCCTCATACTCTGGCTCCATTCACGCCCCTGTGCTTGGATGACTCAGCTACCAATTCAGCTTGCCAGCTCCAGGGCAAACCAGTCAGCTCCAGGCACCAATTGGCAGCATTGCCAAGGCTGAACCAGGCCTCACTCCACTGCACCAAACATGAGATAAGGCTCTGTATGTCCTCCCAGGAGCAGGGAAAGAAGGGAAAAGGGCAGATACTGACTCTGCAGGCAGTTTTACATAGGGGTGTGCAGGCAGTTTTACATAGGGATGTGCAGGCAGTTTTACATAGGGATGTGCAGGCAGTTTTACATGGGGATGTGCAGGCAGTTTTACATAGGGGTGTGCAGACAGTTTTACATAGGGGTGTGCAGGCAGTTTTACATGGGGATGTGCAGGCAGTTTTACATAGGGATGTGCAGGCAGTTTTACATAGGGGTGTGCAGGCAGTTTTACATAGGGGTGTGCAGGCAGTTTTACATAGGGATGTGCAGGCAGTTTTACATGGGGATGTGCAGGCAGTTTTACATAGGGGTGTGCAGGCAGTTTTACATAGGAATGTGCAGAGAGTTTTACATGGGGGTGTGCAGGCAGTTTTACATAGCGATGTGCAGGCAGTTTTATATAGGGCTTAAATAACAAAAAATTACTCTTTCTGACCTACCTTCTGCACCTATCCAGCCTCTGGAGGCCCTCAGTTTTATGGTTCTTAAAGGCACCCACCCTCAAACCATAACACTGAGGAATCAGAGAATCACAGAATGTTAGGGATTGGAAGGGACCTGGAAAGATCCATCCAGTCCAACCCTCCCCTACCAGAGCAGGAAATGGTCCTACTGTCAGTCAGTTGCACTCAAACAGCTGGAATGTAGTGTTTTGATAGAATTGACTATCTAAGAAGCTCCCCAAAACATGATGCATTAAATCAAAGGAATAAAATCATAGACTTATAGAATGGTAAGGTTGGAAGTGACCTCAAGGATCATTTAGTTCCAACCCCCTGCCATAGGCAGGGACACCTCCCACTAGCACAGGTCACTCAAGGCCTCCTCCAACCTGGCCTTGAACAGTAGAGGTATTTTCTGTCCTGATCAAAAATATATCTCAAACTGCTGGATTGTAGTGTTTTGATAAACACTGTCTAAGAAGCCCCCCCAAAATATGATGCATTAAATCAAAGGAATGTAGATGTATTTTCTGTCCTGATCAAAAATATATCTGCTCTGTTTTAGCTATTCTTACTTGGTCTCAGTAATCCAGATTTAGTTTGGAACAATTCTCTGCTCCTCAGATACAGCTCTTTATCTGGTTATTCCAAAAATTGAATCCAGATATTCCAAAAATTGAATCCAGATTATACTGGTTGGTGATTTATTTTGTTTTTATTACTCAATCCAATTGAGTTGGAAATAAGAAAAATATGTAGGTAAGTGTGGATCAGAAAAACAACTGAATGTAAAATCTGTTAATAACAAAATCTGCAAGCTTTGAACCTTTTCCTTAAGCTGAAACCTATCCTAACACTGATTTTTAAACCAACTTAAACAGAATTTGTACCAAATTCTGAATACTTCACCTATGATGTCTTGATGCACTTGATTGGTCACACACAGAGTCAGACCTTAATTTGCTGGTATTGCTAGTAGTGTGAGAGCACAAGGAAATTTAAACCTGGTAGGATTTCTTACTCTGTGAACAAAGTGAACCTGTGAGACATCTAAATTTGTGTCAGGCTTTACAGTTTATGATTTTAATAACACAAAGCAAACATTAAAACTGACTTCTTCTTTTGACTGACTTATTATATTATACAATTTTGTCCTATGCCTATGTCTTTGTCCCTGATTCTACCAGTGTGTTGTGGTTTGAGGGGGTCCAGGTTATCCCAGACTCTACAGAGATAGATTTTTTTTTTTTTTGGACAAAAAATACTCTGATTTCTCTGTTTCTCCCTAAAATAGGGCAGAATATTATTTGCTTCCCAGATGCTAATAGCAAAGTTTAATTGTCTGGTGGTTTCTCAGCACTTTGAATGCATAAAGAAGCAAAATATTCAGTTAATGGTAAAGGAGAATCAGAGGAAATGAGTTCATTGTTTATAAATATTATAGAATCATAGAATCATAGAATGGTAAGGTTGAAAGGGACCTCAAGGATCATCTAGTTCCAACCCCCTGCCATAGGCAGGGACACCTCCCACTAGCACAGGTCACTCAAGGCCTCCTCCAACCTGGCCTTGAACAGTAGAGGTATTTTCTGTCCTGATCAAAAATATATCTCAAACTGCTGGATTGTAGTGTTTTGATAAACACTGTCTAAGAAGCCCCCCCAAAATATGATGCATTAAATCAAAGGAATGTAGATGTATTTTCTGTCCTGATCAAAAATATATCTGCTCTGTTTTAGCTATTCTTACTTGGTCTCAGTAATCCAGATTTAGTTTGGAACAATTCTCTGCTCCTCAGATACAGCTCTTTATCTGGTTATTCCAAAAATTGAATCCAGATATTCCAAAAATTGAATCCAGATTATACTGGTTGGTGATTTATTTTGTTTTTATTACTCAATCCAATTGAGTTGGAAATAAGAAAAATATGTAGGTAAGTGTGGATCAGNCAGTCAGTTGCACTCAAACAGCTGGAATGTAGTGTTTTGATAGAATTGACTATCTAAGAAGCTCCCCAAAACATGATGCATTAAATCAAAGGAATAAAATCATAGACTTATAGAATGGTAAGGTTGGAAGTGACCTCAAGGATCATTTAGTTCCAACCCCCTGCCATAGGCAGGGACACCTCCCACTAGCACAGGTCACTCAAGGCCTCCTCCAACCTGGCCTTGAACAGTAGAGGTATTTTCTGTCCTGATCAAAAATATATCTCAAACTGCTGGATTGTAGTGTTTTGATAAACACTGTCTAAGAAGCCCCCCCAAAATATGATGCATTAAATCAAAGGAATGTAGATGTATTTTCTGTCCTGATCAAAAATATATCTGCTCTGTTTTAGCTATTCTTACTTGGTCTCAGTAATCCAGATTTAGTTTGGAACAATTCTCTGCTCCTCAGATACAGCTCTTTATCTGGTTATTCCAAAAATTGAATCCAGATATTCCAAAAATTGAATCCAGATTATACTGGTTGGTGATTTATTTTGTTTTTATTACTCAATCCAATTGAGTTGGAAATAAGAAAAATATGTAGGTAAGTGTGGATCAGAAAAACAACTGAATGTAAAATCTGTTAATAACAAAATCTGCAAGCTTTGAACCTTTTCCTTAAGCTGAAACCTATCCTAACACTGATTTTTAAACCAACTTAAACAGAATTTGTACCAAATTCTGAATACTTCACCTATGATGTCTTGATGCACTTGATTGGTCACACACAGAGTCAGACCTTAATTTGCTGGTATTGCTAGTAGTGTGAGAGCACAAGGAAATTTAAACCTGGTAGGATTTCTTACTCTGTGAACAAAGTGAACCTGTGAGACATCTAAATTTGTGTCAGGCTTTACAGTTTATGATTTTAATAACACAAAGCAAACATTAAAACTGACTTCTTCTTTTGACTGACTTATTATATTATACAATTTTGTCCTATGCCTATGTCTTTGTCCCTGATTCTACCAGTGTGTTGTGGTTTGAGGGGGTCCAGGTTATCCCAGACTCTACAGAGATAGATTTTTTTTTTTTTTGGACAAAAAATACTCTGATTTCTCTGTTTCTCCCTAAAATAGGGCAGAATATTATTTGCTTCCCAGATGCTAATAGCAAAGTTTAATTGTCTGGTGGTTTCTCAGCACTTTGAATGCATAAAGAAGCAAAATATTCAGTTAATGGTAAAGGAGAATCAGAGGAAATGAGTTCATTGTTTATAAATATTATAGAATCATAGAATCATAGAATGGTAAGGTTGAAAGGGACCTCAAGGATCATCTAGTTCCAACCCCCTGCCATAGGCAGGGACACCTCCCACTAGCACAGGTCACTCAAGGCCTCCTCCAACCTGGCCTTGAACAGTAGAGGTATTTTCTGTCCTGATCAAAAATATATCTCAAACTGCTGGATTGTAGTGTTTTGATAAACACTGTCTAAGAAGCCCCCCCAAAATATGATGCATTAAATCAAAGGAATGTAGATGTATTNCTTGTTTAGCTTCTGAATGAGTATGAACTATCCATAGGTGCAGGATCTGCTCCCTCACGCTAGAAGTAGACACTGAGTCACTACAGGTTTATTAGCTTGTCATGAGTGAAGCTTTTCAGGCTGGCATGTTGCCCTGGCATTGTCATAATAGAGAGAGCCCTTAAAAACTCTCCCATCATCATTTGGCTGTGCCTTTAAATTAATACAACAGTATTGTCTGGGAGCTGTTTAACAGCTAGGGAGTGATTCCTTCCCTGGGAATGACAAAATAAGACATTTCATTTTAATATTTGATATCTCAATCACATGTCCAGTTCTCTATTTTCTTCCAGCCAACTTCTCCAAAAATGTAACATATTCATCTTTACAGTTCATAGAAAGAATCATAGAATGGTAAGGTTGGAAGGGACCTCAAGTCTAGTTCCAGTCCCCTGCCATAGGCAGGGACACCTCCCACTAGTACAGATCACTCAAGGCCTCATCCCACCTGGCCTTGAACACCTCCAGGGAGGGAGCAGCCGCAACCTCCCTGGGCAACCTGTGCCAGTGCCTCACCACCCTCACAGCAAACAACTTCCTCCTAACATCCAGTCTAAATCTTCCCTCTGCCAGTTTAAACCCATTACCCCTTGTTCTGTCATTGCAAGACCCTGTAAATCTCATCACTGGTATTTACAAGTACCTTTAAAAGCCATTTTAGGGTGTCTGAAGGAATTTTAGATCATCGAGAGAGTTCCTCTTGTGATTTGGTTTGGTAATTTGCTCTTGTCTTTTGCTGAATGCAGCTGTGCACCTAAAGCCAGGCTTCCCCTTCCTCTTTCAAATGAAATGTTTCCTCAGTGACAGTCATCAGTGTTCATGTTATATGGAAATTTCCATCTAAGTGCTGTCAACGTGGAATTTATCTCACAGGAAAACAGGTGCAGGGATAAGCTACATATTCGAGCAGCTCTTTATTGCTCTCCAGTCAGTGAGGATTGATGCTGAATTCCCACCCAATCCTAAATTTGATTTCTATGTGACACCATCTCTTGAGACAAGGTAATTGGAGATGTCAAGATTTGTGTATGGCTCTGAAAAAATATAAACTTGGAGGTAATTTAAAACAATTTCCAATTGGAAATTGGGTGGATGCCCCCCACTGGAAGTAAGAAATTGGAATAGACCTGTATGAGAAATGTCACAAGAATTCCTTACTTGAATCCAAATAAATGTGATGCCAGGTTGATGTGGGAAAAGGTGGCCTCATCTTCATTTTATTGCAATGCCAGGTAATCTGTTTTGCCTTTGTTTTTTTTTCCAGTCCATGCGTTCATTCCTTCTAGTCCTTTTAACAGAGAACACTTTAAAGATCATAGAATCATAGAATAGTTCAGGTTAGAAGGGACCTCAAGGATCATCTAATTCCAACCCCCTGCCATAGGCAGGGACATGTCCTACTAGTACAGGGCACTCAAGGCCTCCTCCAACCTGGCCTTGAACACCTCCAGGGAGGGAGCAGCCACAACGTCCCTGGGCAACCTGTGCCAGTGTCTCATCACTCTCACTGTGAAGAACTTCCTCCTAACATCCAGTCTAAATCTCCCCTCTGCCAGTTCAAACCTGTTGCCCCTTGTCCTGTCATTGCAAGACCTTGTCAACAGTCTCTCCCCAACCTTCCTGTAGCCCCCTTCAGATATTGGAAGGCTACAATAAGGATAGTTTAAGTTGGAAGAGACCTCAAAGATCACCAAATTCCAATCCCCTGCCATAGGCAGGGACATGTCCCACCAGTACAGGGCACTCAAGGCCTCCTCCAACCTGGCCTTGAACACCTCCAGGGAGGGAGTATCCACAATCTTCCTGGGCAACCTGTGCCAGTGTCTCACCATCCTCACCATAAAGAACTTCTTCCTAATATCCAGTTTCAATCTCCCCTCTGCCAGTTTAAACCCATTCCTCCTCATCCTGTCATGGCAAGACCTTGTCAATAGTCCCTCCCCAGCCCTCCTGTAGGTCCCCTTCAGATACTGGAAGGCTACTACAAGGTCTCCTCAAGGCCTTTGCTTCTCCAGGCTGAAGAATCTTGCAACTCTGTTGTAGGGAGACAGGTAGAGAGCATCTAGAGGAAGAACAACTCTTTCCCAGTTATCCTTACAAGTACAATGAGAGACCCTTCTGAAACGGGCATTTGATGGTGGAAGAGTCCATGCTTTTAGTGCATTCTTATGTTGCCTCCACCTTCTTTTGGGATAGATTGGAAGTGCCTTGCTTTGTGCCTGCATTTGTCAGTATGGTGTTCCTGGTGTTTCTTCTGACATGCTCGTGCAGACTCCCTTGTTTCTTTAACATTTGAAATGATGTTTTATGAAGCCTATACACATTAAATATTTAACTTCCTGCTGTCTTCCAATAGAAAAAAGAAAAAGCATCTGTCATTAAGAAAAACAATGCCTATGCAGTGGCCGTTGCCAACTATGCTCCAAACATTACCAAGGACTCAGTGCTACCAACCATCTCCAAGAGTGCTACAACTGCAGAACCCAACAAGGCAAAACCAGAAGCGAAGCCGCAGGAAGCCAAGAAGACATTCAACAGCGTTAGCAAAATTGACAGAATGTCTAGAATAGTCTTTCCAGTCTTATTTGGTACTTTTAACTTAGTTTATTGGGCAACATATTTAAACAGGGAACCTGTCTTACTTGGCTTTGCACCATCGACCTAAAAGCTGACTTGCACTGAGGACTTCAAGCATCATTCTAATCAGATAGGTTGTTCGCTATGTACAGTACGACTAATAACTGCTAATCCGTGAACCATTATGTACAGAGTGTATATAGATGTCTTCTCTGTGTATCTCCAAAGGAGGCACACAGTGGTAATTCGTGGGTCTGCAAACATGCTAGCACCCATGGCAAACAGAGCCAGCTCTTTAAAAGTTCTGCCCAGGGGAGTTGAGTTAAACTAGGGTTCAAAGCTACAGAATTATATTCTCTCCGTACAACGAACGAAAGAGGCGATCCTACACAATGATTTAGAAACAGTATTTTTTTAATTTAAAGTTACAATATTTTTCTATGAAGTGACTAATTCTACTTTCATGATAGAGAAGCTGTCATTTGGGGGAAAAAAAAAAAAAGTGATTTTTTTAAAAGAGAGGTTGTGATTGTTTCATACAACAGCAGCACCCTTGTACATAAGAGAGTACGGAGGTCATAGTGTTCCACCGTTCACAAACGTCCTGGATACTACTTAGGCTGAAAAGGTGGCAAAAGCCACAAGTTTCTTACTTCTGTCCTGTTCAAAGCTGTTAATAAACTCTTCTAATTGATTTCAGGGAAAAGCAACTGTAAATCAAATTGCCAATATCAACCAACTTCCTCTAGTGAACCTCTGCTTGCTTTGTTTGATGTTGCTAAGCCAGCTCGTCTGGTTCAGCAAAGTTGGATTTGTTTTTTGATTTTTTTTTAATGCTTTTTGATTCTGTTCTTGATTGGATTATTGTCAGGTTCAGAAAAGCACTCAGAAACTTTTCAGGGTTATAACTATATCAGTAATGTAATACACTAATACACTCTTCTTTTTTTTTTTTTTTTCCTTGCTTAATGTTATGCTGAAACCTGCCATTAATTGCCTGTCTCTGTCCCAGGAAGTGTTGTTTTCAAGGGAAATGAAAACCACCCCTTTAAGTTCAGGAAGTTGTCCATACAATAAAAATTTTACTGCTGCTTTTGTAAATTTGCGACTTTACATTTCGCTGACATCGACTTTACAACAACTTTGTATACCAGAAATGGGTTTTGCTAAGACTTGAATGTTATTTTTTTAATAAAAGGTCGTGCATCATCAGTAGGCATCAACTGTATTTCATACACACAACTACAACCAAATTGGAGCTGCCATTTGCAGTTTTATACGAACATTTAATACCGCTCAGTAAAAATTGTTTTTTTCACCTGAGCCTTTGCAAAGATTCTTTATGCCCCTAAAGGCCTGGTAACTCATGACATCAGTAATAAACTGTCTACTGTATGTAGATTTTAGTCTACTTGGCCAACCAAAAAAAAAAAAACCAACTCTTTTTGATTCACACATACATTAGCAGTTATTAGTTGACCTTTAAAATGAGATACACCTTTATGATGATGTCTTCTGGTAGAGACATAATGTAGTCGTATAGTGTCATTTATTGCAGTTTTGTACAGTACTTGAGTATAGTGCATAAAATAGAGATGTTCAAAAATTGTACAAATATTTCTAAAATCAAATCATAAGAATACTACTACTAATAAAAAAAAATATTATCTTAAGACATGGAAATGTGCTAAAAAAAAAAAGAAAAAGAAAGAAAAAAACAACAACAACAAAAAAACAACAAAGAGAAACGCTGCTTTCATCCGCTGGTTTATTTTCTTGCTTTTTCTTTGCCTTTAATGTGGTTCTGGATTTTGTACTTTGTGTGACAGTAGAGATGCCAAGGTCACAAATGCATATTATGATTAGAATTAACAGTTAAGACAAGAGCTGACATGGGTAAGATAAAGATATTTCATAAGCTGTAAATGAAAGGGAAAAAAGCATGGACGAGGTGTCGGTCCCTCGAAGGCCCTCTAATTAAACTGTCAGATGACACCTTTCTCATGAACAGCAGTTAAAAAAGAAAAAGAGCACTTTACTCAGAACATGAAAGTAAAAAAATATCCTTATTTTTCATATATATTTATATATAAATTTAGCTCTTCCATGTAACATGGAGATGTGTGCAATAGTCTGATTACGAGCATAAGGCTGGAAGGCAAGCAATAAAAAAACCAAACAACACAAAAGAGGGGTTTTTTTTGTTTTTTTTTTCCTTTTCTTTCATGGTATGATTATACATTTTTAAAATGTTTCCTTTTGTAAATGAGAATTTATCCCTTTAACTTCACATTGTCCAGGTATGAATAAATATATAAATATGTACATATGTACAAAGAATTGTAAATAGTAGAACTGTAGAAAAATCCCTTCACTTTTAACTCTGTTTTTGGCAAAGGGCTCTGACTGTATAGTTTAATGGAGGCCCGTGCTAACCTGCTTCTGAACTTGAGTAGCTTGGTTATGTTGGGGTTTTTTTTGTAGATGAGGTCTCCTTCCTGTGACCCAGTGGGAGTTCTTAACCTTCTATTCACATCAGCAAGGCCCAGGCACTCTCTGAACCTCGTTGGACCTGGGGTATGAGAAACAGAGGTTGTGTTTCAACCTCATCCACAGCCCAGGTTCTCCAAACCCTTCACCGTGTTTAAACCGTGTTGTGTGTTGCTCCATACAGGACACTGTATAGTCAGAACTCCCCCTCTACAGACATGAGTGTGCTCAGAGGCATGGTGGATTGCCTGACAAGGAAAGATTTTGCATCCTTATCCAAGACAGGCACCCCTCAAAGGTTTTACCAATACAAGTCTTCTCCAGCGAGACTTCCTCTCTGGCAGAGAACATCTGTGTAATTCAGAGCTGCATGCACAAAGCATATCTTCAGTTTGCACAAGAAGACTGTCTCATGTTAGTCAGGTCTGCTGCTTCTAGGACAATTCTTTTTCCACTCACTGACTGTTTCTTCTATCCTTGTGTTCTGCTTTGAGTCAGACAAACAAGAAAGCAGGTGTTTAGCACATGTTAAAGTTACCTTTGTTGCTCACTGATACAGAAAAGCAGGAGTACTAAGTGCACTCAGTTGGAAATAAGACACTTTAAATATCTGAATGCAGTTATTGTGGGCATCAGCAGGGCTTCTGCATGCTTTAGCTCCAGAAAAGTTTCACTTTTACATCTAGTTCACCTGGTCTGTGTTAAAGCAAACTCATTGCGTGGGAGGAAGGAGTCTGCTCTGTTGTTTCCCTGCTCAGAGTGAGTAAACTATGCATAAGTTACACACTGAGTAAGTGAATTTCAGTGTGGGCACAGGCGTTGTGCAGGCAACAGTGGGATGCAAGAGTGAGGCCTTCTCTTCACTTAGCAGTATGATCTGTGTCTTGGATTTTAGAGCTGGTCTCACACATGAATGTGCCAAATACTTTGAAGTTTTAGTTAATTTGAGTGAAAACTTCTCAGTCTTAACTACTTAAAGCAAAGAGAGAGAGTGAGTAAGCAAATGTGAGTCATTTCACTATCAAAGGCTTGCACGTGGAATCTACCAGTGAAATATTTTGTTGACCTGTTAATCTAATTTATTTTTTTCCCCATTTTTCTTGGCTCAGAGTGTCCTGTTTCATGTGACTTAAGAAATGAATAGAGTAAGCGGAATGATATAATGCTGTGGTAAACTTGGGATTGGAATGACCAGAATTCTGAATGAGATTTATGAAATGGATTTCCAGTGTAGTACTGGCTGCATGTGGTCAGTAAGTCAACAGTAAATTAGAAATCAGTCTAAAGCTGTCTAGAGATCAGCAGGGTTTATCAGCCAGGGCTCTCTGCTGCAGAGCTAACAAACTGCTTTGAAAAGTGTGGCTTCCTAACCTCTCACTTGTGTTGTAGCCAATGAAATTATCTTCACTCTCCATATCTGTGTTGATGCAACTTGTAACTGCTGCATTGTTTAAATAAACGAATTGCTGGGTGCTCTGAGATAGGAGCTTTAGCTTGGGAGACTTACAGGTAGCACTGAGCATTCTGCTGACTGAAGGAGATGCCTGTAGGCACAGAAGAGTGAAGGAAGGAGCTTCAGTTGACACCAAACAGGAGCCTTGGTCAATGTCCTTCCCTTCCCAGTGGCTGTAGATAACATGTGGGCTGGTGAGGCTGATCATAGAGTGCTTTAAAGGCGCCAGAAGCAGCTGGGAGGAGGTAGGGACGCAGGGAGTAAGAAGTAGTAAATGCCTTTGTTTAGTGTGTGGGTAGATTGAGGAAGAAGCTATTGAGGCAGTTAATGTGTGGTTTTGTTTCAGCTTCAGTTCTGAGCCTTCATTGCCATGTGTGAGTTGTAGGATAGTAACTCAGAGTGTAAAATTGAAATACTTGTTGTCTAGTTGTGCTGAATTTGAGAGACATGAGTCGTGCCTTCGAAACTGAGGCTTCTGCTGACCGCTTTGTGAAAACCAGGCAATGTCGTTGTGTGCTTCCTACCATATGGCCCTTCCAGGGCAGAGAAGGAAAAGAGGCTTCAGGAATTAAGTGGAACTTTGTTAAGTCCAGATTTTGCTAAGAGATGTGACTTTTCCTAAGCACAGATAGTCAGCACCCCTCCTCCATACCTCTCATTCCTACTTAGTGCTGCACAAGTTTTTTGCCTTGGCCTTTCGCTAAATAGATGAATTCTATGCTTATGAACATTTCCATTCCTAACAAATCTGCATGAACATGCAACAGGGATTTCAGTATGGAACAGGGATTTCAGTATGGAACAGGGATTTCAATATGGAATATGAAGCTACCATCAGTCTATGCCTGATTATGCATAGACACATAATGCTTAGATTAAGAAAGCAACGCCGTGGGGTTGAAAGCAGAGGAAGAAATCATTTTAAAATGAGCCTAGAAAGTTCATTTGAAAACCACAGGGAGTGATGAATGTACAAATGTCTAAACACATCTAAAGAGAATCCCTAAGTGTGGTAGAATATATAAAGCTTTTGTCTTAAAGACATGGAAACAAAGTAATTAAGTAAATATATATGAAAGTCAGCTCATGCTTCAACCTCCAGTACAGGAGGTGGCTCTGTGGAAAGCAGACTTTGAGGATTCCTTCCATCTCTTCCCAGTGCCAAGCATTCTGCTAGAATGCTCTCGCTTTGCAATATCCTTTTAACATTACTTTTTTTTTTCTGTTTTTTTTTTAAAATTTTTTTTTTGTAGTCAAGGAGACCTCCTCTGCCTTATTTCTGTAGGTTACCCAAACTCCTTAACAACTACAATTATTAATTCTGTTCTGAATCCAACTGTTAATTGCAACCACCTGAGACCCAGCGAGGGACTTCAGCACTTGAGACCTTTTAATAGCAGAAGCTAAAGGCTCAAAAGTGGATTTGAATGACTGGCAGGTGTGTTAATCATGTTAAAAGTTTGTTTTCCTCTACTGCAAACCAGTTCATTTTCTAGATTCAGCTCTTTCTAAGTGCATCCTTGAGCTCATGTTCTGGACTCTGTGATTGCATCTTGCTAAACTTTGAGGGCTCGATGTCCCTGGCAAAATCTGCACTGGGTTTAAAACCAAACTGATTGGCATCCTCGAGATGTTCATTTATGTCACTCAAAGTCAGTGAGGATATTTGATGGAAGGGGAGTACCCCTGAGAGCAGTTCTGGGCGGAGACAGAGATGCTCAATGCTTTACCCCATGAAAATAAGCCCTTGGAAGAAGAGCAAACCATATTGAAATCAAGGACATGATGTCTGCTGCATTCCTGGTATCTAGATTAATGCCTTTAAGAATATTGTGAGTTAGGACTAGATGACAACACTCACAAAAAGGAATCTGGAGGATGTTTTAAGACATGCCAGATGATGTCTACCCTTCCTCTAGTGTCAGTGTCTGCCTAAATATATATGAATATATTTTTTTTGAATGATTTAAAAGTTATACTTTGCTTTCAGATTTTAATTCCTTACAGAATGTTGTGAATACTTCGCTTTGTCAGGTGGCCTGGAGGGTGTCTTTATGCATTCAAGGTTTGTTGTTTTTTGGTTGGTTTGTTTTTTTTTTTTTTTTATGATTGCAGTAAGTGCTTTCACTCATCTGATACTCAGAGAGGTAAGCTTCAACAGATTGAAGTGGTGTGTTTGTTGACCAGCACATGATGTGCTGGTCAACAAACAGGTGGCTGAACCACCTACCTGTTGAGGATGGATGGAAGTAGAGAATGGAAGAAGATATTGCTTTTGATATTCTTTATTAGATGTTCATTTTGGCTGAATTTATCAGTTTATAGGCTACTGTAGCTTAGCATCAGCATGGAATGCAATGTAGTACTTTACATCTGTTAGAACACATAATATACAATATGCACCGTATCTATAAACTGTTAAAACGAATCGGGTCCTAAACAGGCATCCCTTCAACCCCTCCCCCCTCCAAATAGTCACTTTAATAGGAAATGTTTGAAGGCACTTTAATTTTCATGGAAGTGATTACACTAACTCTCGTGATGCTTGATTTCAAATAACTCAAGAAATAAAAGAAACAATACTGCAGAGTCTGATTCAGACACTGGTAGCAAATTCTCAGCTGGGCTGGAGTCAGAGCGTTTATGTGTTGTATGACAAACCTACTTTAGTGAGTCACTTAAGACACGGAGATGGATGGGAGTTAGATGCTTCCAGTATGGTTAACAATTAAACAAACAACCAAACCAAGCCAAAACAGGAAGAATGGAACCAATCATTTTGAAGACAATTAACCACCAGTCAAATATGCACTGCATGATTAAGTGTAAGTATACTTAACCTCGAACATCAGCGTGGCTGCCAATCTTCTTGGGTGACAGTTCACTTACTTTAGTAGGTTTCTTAGTTATTAAACAATTACAAGAGGATGACAATATTCTGTAATTTGTGACCTTGTTTTAACTGGAAGAAGCTGTTACCTTTTCTAAGATGTAAAAGAACTAACTGGATTTCTGTTTGAATGTGTCACTGCTTGCCGTTCAAGAATATTTACTAACCACACGCGAAATACTGCTCAACATTATCTTTTTGTACCTCTTATTAAAGTTAATTTAAATATAGCACACTTTGTATTGTGTTATTTAATGCCTTGGCAGCACCAATGTGCCCCTTCGTGGCTTTCCTCTCAGGATTTTGTTGGTTGGTTCTGTTTGCTTCTTTTCAAGTGCATTTTTTTTCTTTGCATCAGCAAGAGTGTGGCCAGCAGGAGCAGGGAGGTCATTCTCCCCCTGGACTCTGCACTGCTTAGGCCACACCTTGAGTCCTGTGTCCAGTTCTGGGCCCCTCAATTGAAGAAGGACATTGAGGTGCTTGAGCGTGTCCAGAGAAGGGCAACGAGGCTGGGGAGAGGCCTCGAGCACAGCCCTATGGAGAGAGGCTGAGGGAGCTGGGATTGGTTAGCCTGCAGAAGAGGAGGCTCAGGGGAGACCTTCTTGCTGTCTCCAGCTACCTGAAGGGTGGTTGTAGCCAGAGGAAGGTTACCTTCTTCTCTCAGGCAAGCAGCACCAGAACAAGAGGACACAGTCTCAAGCTGCGCCAGGGGAAGTTTAGGCTGGAGGTGAGGAGAAAGTTGTTGACTGAGAGAGTCACTGACTGCTGGAATGGGCTGCCCAGGGAGGTGGTGGAGTCACCATCCCTGGAGGTGTTCAAGGCAGGTTTGGACGTGGCACTTGGTGCCATGGTCTGGTCTTGAGGGCTGTGGTATTGGGTTGGACTTGATGAGCTTTGAGGTCTCTTCCAACCCTGGTGATACTGTGAGACTGTGTTCCTTGTGAGGACAGGCTGAGAGCCCTGGGGCTGCTTAGTCTGGAGAGGAGAAGGCTGAGAGGGGATCTAATCAATGTCTATACGTATCTGAGGGCTGGGGGTCAAGAAGGAAGGGACAGGGATGGCCTCTGCTCACTTGCAGAGTCTGTCTTGAAGTCTTGAAGTGGTGCTGAGAGTTAGGTTGGTCCATGAAACATGGGATCGACTCTGGGATGCTGCTAGCAAGAGGCTGGATGTGGCTGTTGAAACACATTGGCCGTGGCTGTTCAAACACATCATACTTGTGTGATTGGGGAGCTGATCCCTGCTTTTATCTGCAGCTGGAAATTAGTGGCTTTGGACTGTGATCCAACCAGATCCAACCTCAGCTGTATGACTGAAATATTTCTTATCTATCCCTTCAGAATATTTGCTTATTAAGAGATTTAACTGATTTAGTAGAACCACAGAATCATAGAATAGTTTGGCTTGGATGGTACATTTAAGATCATCTAGTTCAAATCCCCTGCCATGGGCAGGGAGTCCTTCCACCACTCATGGCCTCATCTAACCTGGCCTTGAACACCTCTGGGAGGGAGCAGCCACAACCTCCCTGGGCAACCTGTGCCAGTGTCTCACCAACCTCACTCTCAAAAATTTCTTCTTAATCTCTAGTCTCAATCTGCCCACCTCAAACTTCAATCCATTCCCTCTAATCCTATCACTACAGACCCTTATTAAAAATCCTTTCCTGATTTTTCTTGTGGCCCCCCCTCAGGTATTAGAAGGCATCTTTAAGTTCTCCTTGCAACCTTCTCTTTTCCAAGCTGAATGGCTCCAGCTCTCTCAGCCTGTCCCTTTAGGGTAGGTGCTTCAACTCTTTGACCTCTGAACCTGTTCCAGCAGTGCAATGTCCTTCTTACGATCATAGAATCACAGAATGATAAGGTTGGAAGGGATCTCAAGGATCATCTAGTTCCAGTGCCCTGCCATAGGCAGCGACACCTCCCACTAGCACAGGTCACTCAAGGCCTCATCTAACCTGGCCTTGAACACCTCCAGGGAAGGAACAGCCACAACCTCCCTGGGCAACCTGTGCCAGTGTCTCACCACCCTCACTGCAAACAACTTCCTCCTAACATCCAGTCTAAATCTCTCCTCATTGCAAGACCTTGTCAATAGTCCCTCCCCAGCCTTCCTGTAGCCCTCTTCAGATCCTGGAAGGCTACTCTAAGGTCTCCTGGAAACCTTCTCTTCTCCAGGCTGCACAGCCCCAACTCTCTCAGCCTGTCCTCACAGCAGAGCTGCTGCAGCCCTCTGATCATCTTTGTGGCCTCCTCTGGACCTGCTCAAACACTTCTATGTCCACCAGAACCAGATGCAACAAATAACACCTCCTGGAGCCACTGGGTGAGTAGTTCTGTCCTTTTCATTTCTTCCTCTTCAGAAAGAAGGTTGTAATGTAAAGCAAGGCAGCATCCTCATGCCTGGATAAAAGTAAGGCTGAAGGTTACTGGTGAAGCAGCAATCTGTTTGGCTTGTCTCTTCATACATTTCCTTCTTCATGGCAACAACTTCTTCCTAACATCCAACCCAGACCTCCCCTGGCACAACTTGAGGCTGTGTCCCTTTGTTCTGTTGCTGGTTGCCTGGCAGCAGAGCCCAACCCCACCTGGCTACAACCTCCCTTCAGGGAGCTGCAGAGAGCAATGAGCTCTGCCCTGAGCCTCCTCTTCTGCAGGCTGCACACCCCCAGCTCCCTCAGCCTCTCCTCACAGGGCTGTGCTCCAGGCCCCTCCCCAGCCTTGCTGCCCTTCTCTGGACACCTTCCAGCACCTCAACATCTCTCTTGAATGGAGAGACCCAGAACTGGACACAGCACTCAAGCTGTGGCCTGAGCAGCGCTGAGCAGAGGGGCACAAGAACCTCCCTGCTCCTGCTGGCCACACTGCTCCTGAGCCAGCCCAGGATGCCATTGGCTCTGCTGCCCACCTGGGCACACTGCTGGCTCAAGTCAGATTTTAGTGAGCAAGGATTTCTTTTCTTTGCAGAATGCTTTGTGTACACATACAAAGCAAACAGGTGGCCTGGCTAATACTTGCAGAGTTGCCAAATCATCTAGGAGAATAGGAGCATTTAGCTGGATCCAGTATGAAAAGCAGTTGGAAGTAGTTGTGCTTTCCATTTGTAGTGAATAGGAGCCACAGCAGAAGTGAAAGATGAATATTCATAACAGTTTAAATATTGAAAAGCAACTTTGCTTTCAACTTCTTTGCAGAACTTTTGAGATCCTGATATAAATCATTAAAGAGGAAGGCATTCAATGCCTCTTCAACTTTGCAAAGTCCAGCATCGTTTTTTTGCTGATACTGGCCAGGAGTGCAAAAGGGCAACCAGCATGGCTGAGTTGCATGAAGATTCCTGTTTAGTGCAGAGCAGCTTTTTAAACTGCCATTGGCCTCAGTGCTGCAAGCTCACACTGTCTGCTCATGTCCAGCTTCTTGTCCATGAAGATGCTCAGAGGGCTGCAGCAGCTCTGCTATGAGGACAGGCTGAGAGAGTTGGGGCTCTGCAGCCTGGAGAAGAGAAGGCTTCCAGGAGACCTTAGAGTAGCCTTCCAGGATCTGAAGGGGGCTACAGGAGGGCTGGGGAAAGACTATTGACAAGGTCTGGGAATGACAGGACAAGGGGCAATGGGTTTGAACTGGCAGAGGGAAGATTTAGACTGAATGTTAGGAGGAAGTTGTTTGCAGTGAGGGTGGTGAGACACTGGCACAGGTTGCCCAGGGAGGTTGTGGCTGCTCCCTCCCTGGAGGGGTTCAAGGCCAAGTTGGAGGAGGCCTTGAGTGACCTGTACTAGTGGGAGGTGTCCCTGCCTATGGCAGGGGGTTAGAACTGGCTGATCCTTGAGGTCCCTTCCAACCTTCCCATTCTGTGATTGTATGATTCTATGATTCTAAATCTAAAAAACCAAACAAACAAGAAAGAAACTAGGAAGGCTGACGTGGGGATAGAGAGCCTTGCTGCCCTTCTCTGGACGCTTTCCAGCACCTCAACATCTCTCTTGAATGGAGGGGCACAGAACTGGACACAACACTCAAGCTGTGGCCTGAGCAGTGCTGAGCACAGGGAGCAGAAGAACCTCCCTGCTCCTGCTGGCCACACTGCTCCTGACCCAGGCCAGGATGCCATTGGCTCTCCTGCCCACCTGGGCACACTGCTGCCTCATGTTTAGTTATTAGAAACAGATTCTTCTTTGCCTGACAACCTGCACTGCTTAGCTCTGTTTGCTTCACAATAGGGCAGCACTACATAAATCTGCTTGCTTCTCTTGTACCATTTCCTCTTTCCCATCTCCTGAGCACTACAGGCAGCTGAAAATACTTATTTGTCGTCTAGCACAAGAAACAAATGTCCTCCTTGCTTCAATTACTTAAATTATCTTAATTGGAATGCCAATTAAATGATTAGCTGAGTATGAGGCTTCTCAGAAAAGTAATCTGTGGAGCCACGTTGTCCTGCAGCTTCAGGCAGTGCTGTGGAGTCTGCTGTTGAGCCTGCAACCGAGCCTTTCTGTGCTGCTGCAGGGAATGGGAGCTCTTGTTCAAAGAAGAACTGAAACACCAGCACAGGAGGTAAGGAAGAGGGCAATAGTGATGGGTTGCCTACTGTGCTGGTGAGGTAATTTCCTAGACAATTATCTAGACACTTTGTAGCTACACTAAGGGGGTGTAGGAAAAGGTATCTGCAGAGCTAGCGAACCTTCTAGTGCCACACTGCACGCAGCTGACACTGGGAAAGACACAGCCCTCGACACCACAGCTTGGATCTGTGTGCTGGCTTGAGGCTGATTGGAATATTTTAATGAGAAAAAAACAGATTATAGGCTGTGAAAAGAAAGCAATGGTGATGTCTGCTTCACTCATAGGCTTGCTGAGATGCATAAGAACAAGGAGACAAATTTAGGTGAAGTAGAGAGTCTCTTGCTCTCTCTGGGGGCTGCTGTGTCTACTGCTTCCTGCTGTGTAACCCAACTAACCACTCTGCTTCTAACCCCCCTTCCCCATCCTCCAGATTCACCTTGCATGTAAGGCAGACCCCAGGGTATGGCAGAGGGGTGGAAAGAAGGTGGAAGGGTGGTTGGGAGCCCCTCCTGGGGTCTCTGATTTCTGGGAGGGGAATTGTGTTTCTGTATTCCCTTTAACTTGTCTATGTCTGTAACTATTCCTGTCTGTTGTGTATATCTCTGCTTGTACATTGTGCTGAGCTGTAAATAGAGCTTCAGTCCTTAACTTCCAGCTGGCTGAGGTTAGTCTGGGGGATTTTCATAGAGTAGTGAAGCAGTTAACTCCCAAATCATCACAATGTGCAATGTCACAGACAAAAACTGTCCCTGGAGTCGAATGGATTTGCTACCATAAGGGAAATCATTCCTCTGTCTAGCAGGGTGTGGGGCATGGTGTTGGGACAGAACATTTTGGTTTCCTGGCTGGCTAAGAAAGGCATGGCACAGAATATAAAGAGATCTTGGCTGGTGATGAAGCTGCTGGTAGACAGGAAAGATGCCTTCTATGAAAACTATCCTACAGGTCTGGCATTTATCACAAGGCTAAATGACAAACAGAGGTACCTGCTGGTTAAGAAGGTGGGAGACAGACCCTGGAGCCAAAAGTTAACTTCATAACTTGGAGGAATCAGCCCAGGATTTTACTCAAGGAATTGTACTCAAGGGTTTTACTCAAGAGGAGGCTCGGGGCAGACCTCATTGCTATATCAGATCACACAGGAACACATTCAGGCAGGTTTGGAATATCTCCAGAGAGGGAGACTCCACAACTCCCCTAGGCAGCCTGTTCCAGGGCTCTGTCACCCTCACAGGGAAAAAAAATTCCTCCTCTTGTTTCCATGGAACTTCCTATGCCTCAGCTCCCACCCAGTGCCCCTTGTCCTGTCCCTGGGCATCACCAAGCAGAGCCTGGCTGCAGCTTCCTGGCACTCACCCTGCACATATTGATAGCCATTGCTGAGGTCACCTCTCAGGCTCCTCTTTTCCAAGCAGCACAGCCCCAGCTGCCTCAGGCTCTCCTCATAAGGAAGATGTTCCATTCCCTTAACAATTTTGTGGCTCTCTGCTGGACTCTTTCAAGCATTTCCCTGACGTCCTTTTTGACCTGAGGGTCCCAGAACTGGACACAGTACTCCAGATGTGGCCTCACCAGTTGCTTTGTTGCCAGGTTCCAGTAATGACAACAGCTTAACTTTCAAGGCTAGTCAGTATGATGCATATCACAGAATGTCAGGGGCTGGAAGGGACCTCCAAAGCTCAGCCAGTCCAACCCCCTGCCAGAGCAGGCTCTCCTAGACCAGATCACACAGGAATGCATCCAGCTGGGGAGTTGAATATCCAGAGATATATATCACTTGAATTATTTCACTGAGGATGAAATAATGGTCATAGAATCACAGAATCATAGAATGGTAAGGTTGGAAGGGACCTCAAGGATCGGCCAGTTCCAACCCCCTGCCATAGACAGGGACACCTCCCACTAGCACAGGGCACTCAAGGCCTCATCCAACCTGGCCTTGAACACCTCCA
>VWZE01011212.1:153219-168066 GCA_013396675.1 Eubucco bourcierii
AGTAGCCTTCCAGTATCTGAAGGGGGCTACAGGAAGGCTGGGGAGGGACTATTGACAAGGTCCTGCAATGACAGGACAAGGGGCAATGGGTTTGAACTGGCAGAGGGGAGATTTAGACTGGATGTTAGGAGGAAGTTCTTTACAGTGAGGGTGGTGAGAGACTGGCACAGGTTGCCCAGGGAGGTTGTGGCTGCTCCCTCCCTGGAGGGGTTCAAGACCATGTTGGATGAGGCCTTGAGTGACCTGTGCTAGTGGGAGGTGTCCCTGCCTATGGCAGGGGGTTGGAACTAGATGATCCTTGAGGTCCCTTCCAACCTTACCATTCTATGATTAACATTGTTCAGTTTGTTGTTTCTGAATGGGTGCCTAGCAGGTCCAGAGTGCCATTGCTGACATCTTCCTTTACCACTTTATTTAAGGCATCCCTCCTACTCTCAGCAGCAGGATTTTTCAGTTGAGGACTTAAACATTTGTATTAGATCTGCTACTCCAGTACTAAGTGGCTGATCAATATTTGCAGGCCATGGTGATTTGTTGTCCTTTAATTTATCATCCCACAGTAGCATCTCCTTCTTTTGACACTCATCTGAGTAATTTCCCTATCTTTCCTTCAATATCCACTTTTCCTTACCTGTACTGTGTCCAGTTCTGGGCTCCCCAGTTCAAGAAGGACAGGGAACTGCTTGAGAAAGAACAGCAAAGGGATATGAAAGTGATCAGAAGATTAGACTATCTCTCATAAAGAAAGGCTGTGTGACTTAGGACTTTTTAGCCTGAAGAATAGTTTGTAGAAGAGGAAACTGAAAGGTGAACTCATCAGTGTTTATAAATACATAAAGGTGAGTGCCAGGAGGCTGGAGCCAGGCTCTGCTGGGTGATGCCCAATGACAGGACAAGGGGCACTGGGTGGAAGCTGAGGCATAGGAAGTTTCGTTTAAGCATGAGGAGGATTTTTTTTCCCTGTGAGGATGACAGAATGCTGGAACAGGCTGCCCAAGGTGGGTGTGGAGTCTCCCTCTCTGGAGATATTCCAAACCTGCCTAGATGCATTCCAGTGTGATCTGGTAGAGGTGATCCTGCTCTGGCAGGGGTGTTGGACTGGATGAGTTTTGGAGGTCCCCCCTTCCAGCCCCTGACATTCTGTGATTCTGTGATCTTACCAGTGCTTACAAGCTTGTGTCAAGTATTTGACAGTCTCACACCATATCCTTTTCAACAAACTGGAAAAGTAAGGATCTGAGGACCACTGACTGGATAAGGGACTGCCTGGATGGCCACACTGAGTTGTGGTCAAAGGCTTAGTGTCTGAATGGAGAGCAGTCACAGATGGCATCCCTCAGGGGCTGGTGCTGGGACCAGTGCTGTTTAACTTTTTTTGCCAGGGAAATAGGGAGTAGGATTGAGACACCTTCAGCAAATTTGTGGGTGACACCAAGCTGTGTGGTCCTGTTGACAGGCTAGTGGGAAGGGATGTCATCCAGAAGGACTTGGACAGGCTTGAGAGGTGGGTGCAAGCCAACCTCACGAAGTTCAACAAGGACAAGTGCAAGGTCCTGCACCTGGATCAGGGCAATCCCAAGTGCAAATACAGGCTGGGTGAGGAGTGGCTCAAGAGTAGCCTTGAGGGGAAGGACTTGAGAGTGTCAGGTGCCCAAAAGGCAGCCATGTGCTGGGCTGGGTCAAAAGAAATATGACCAGTAGGACAAGAGGTGGTTCTCCCCCTCTACTCTGCTCTTGTGAGACCCCACCTAGAGTACTCCATCCAGTTCTGGTGCCCCCAGCACAACACTGACATCAGGTGGGTCCAGAGGAGGGCCAGGAAGATGATTGGAAGGTTGAAGCCCCTCTGCTTTGGGGCTGAGTGATCTGGGGCTGTTCAGCTTGGAGGCACAAGACACATGAAGAGAGGCTGAGGGAGCTGGGATTGGTTAGCCTGGAGAAGAGGAGGCTCAGGGGAGACCTTCTTGCTGTCTACAACTCCCTGAAGGGTGGTTGTAGCCAGGAGGAGGTTGCTTTCTTCTCTCAGGCAAGCAGCAGCAGAACAAGAGGACACAGTCTCAAGGTGTGCCAGGGGAAGTTTAGGCTGGAGATGAGGAGAAAGTTCTTGCCTGAGAGAGTCATTGACTGCTGGAATGGGCTGCCCAGGGAGGTGGTGGAGTCAGCGTCCCTGGAGGTGTTCAAGGCAGGTTTGGATGTGGCACTTGGTGCCATGGTCTGGTCTTGAGGTCTGTGGTGATGGGTTGGACTTGATGAGCTTTGAGGTCTCTTCCAACTTTGGTGATACTGGGATAAGAAAATTCCAGTGAGACTTTAGAGCAACCTTCCCAAAGTAAGCTACAAGTTAGCTGAGAGGAGACTTTTGGCAAGGGCTTGTAGCGATAGGATGAGAGGAAATGGATTGAGGCTTGAGGAGGGCAGATTGAGACTGGAGGTAGGAAGAATTTCCTTACAGTGAGGGTGGGGAGACACTGGCACAGGTTGCCCATGGAGGTTATGGATGCCCACTCCCTGGAGGTGTTCAAGGCCAAATTGCATAAGACCTTGAGCAACATGGTCTGTTGGAAAGCATCCTTGCTGATGGCAGGGGACGTTTGGAACTAGATGATCTTTAAGGTCCTTTCCAACTCAAAACGTTCTATGAATCTGTGAAATACTTAAAGGGTGAGTGTCAGGAGGGTGAGGTCAGTCCTTTTTTCAGTGGTGCCAGGACTAGAGATAACTGGCACAAATTTGTACATGGGAAGTTCCATCTAAACACGAGAAGGAGCTTCTTCATGTTGAGGGTGGTGGGCTACTGGAAGTGGTTGGTAGATGCTCCATCTCTGGAGTCATTCAAAGCCCTCCTCAGACTCCATCCTGTGCAACCTGTTCTAAGTGACCCTGTCTATGACTTTCTGATACTGTTTTGCAGTTTTCCTTTATTGCTTCTTTTTGTCATTAGGAAGTCAGACAATCTGAGTTTTCCTCTCATAGTTAAACACATTTATTATTGTGTTTCCTCATTGCTTTTCACCATTTTTAGATCTGTTTTTCCTGTAGTGTTTTGCATACTCAGGAAAGAGTTTCTTCTCTAGTTTTGAGAGGGGTGGCATAAGAGTAACAAGGAAAAAAATCAGATTTGGGGGTACTTGAAAGCAGCTTATCCTGCTATCACCCTTAGTCTTATGTTATTTGAGAAACGTTTTTAGTGTTGAGTTTATTTGCAAAAATGAGAATGAAAAACTTTATTTTCCTCACTGTTCAAGCTACCTGACCTTTTAGCTGTGGTCCTTCACCTCTTTCAGAGCTAGCAAGCAGCTGGACCCACACAGGGGTGAAATAAAGTGCTTTTAAAGAGGTGGTCCAAATGGCTTACGTAGAAACAAGGTGTCTTTTAATCTTGAAAGTACCCTTAAATGTCTTGCATCAGACTTTCTCTGTTGTCACATTAATTGCATAATATATTTTAGAGACAGGACAAAAATTTTATAGACTAGTAAAGAGTTTTGATGGCTCCATAAACATCAGAATGCAAAGGCACAAGAAGAGTTCATTGCTTATTTGGCAAAATGCAGTCGATTCGAGAGATCGATCCATAATAAACCTAAGGACCGTGGCTCTTTTCAGGGCAAAAGGACTTCCCAGAGAGAAAGGGACCTGGGGACAGGCTGTGCTTATTTTCTTGCTGAAGGGGACAGCAATCTTGCTCCTGGGAGCCAGTGCCACCAGCTGCATCAGGGAAGCTGCTTCTGCACTTTACTCCGTAATAAATGCATATTTTCCTCCTCTGAGCTCATGCCTCTGCCATCATGGTAAGACGTTGCCTGCTGTGTTAATCCACCAATAAAGAGACCTGAGGTCATACAATAATATGTGTCTTTACCTTCTGCCACTACCCCCAGGACTGGCTATTAATTTTCAAGTCGTTGAATTTTCACTTAATGTGCTGCAGCTCTCTGAGGCGTGCTGAGTTTCTTTAACCATTAAAGCAGCCGTAAGCTGTGTGTATAAAATAATAACCAGCTGATGTGTAAAGTAGCAGGAAAACCCAAAGCACTGCAACACAGGCACGGAAAGAGGCACTATCTACATTTCTGTGCATCTTGACTCAAAGGAGGATGATGGCTAAAAACCGCTTTGCTTATATTTTTTTCCTGCTGGGAATCCCGCAGCACAGGTTACTCCAGGAGTGCTCCGTAAGATAGCTGCTAGCAGTGGCATCTCCGGGACCAGGGAATCGGGATGGGGATGGATTCAGGAGCCATCTCAGCCTGAAGCCGTGCCTAAAAGGACCCTTCCTTTAAGCTCTGCTCCCGCCGGAGCGTAACTAGCTGTCCCCACCGCCGGGGGAAACGAGTGCCACTGCAGTTGCATCTTCTGCCTCGGTTTTCGATTTGGTGGGGGATTTAGGATGATGGCAACGGTGGTTGCGGGGGCGGGGCGGGGGAGGGAGTGTTGGCTACTTTGCCCCGAAGCTCTCCCGGGAGAGGCAGGAGGAGACGAGAAAGGGAGGGAGCAAGCGGTTTGAATCCTGCAGCAAACCCTTGTGCATTTTATAGCACCGCGCATCGCCCGCTTTCCTCCCCCTTCCCCCCCGGGGGCGCTCCGCGGCCGCGTAGAGCCGCCCGCAGCCTCCGGGTTTGCACCCTTGTCGCTGCGTGGCTGCGCGGAATTACCGCCGTCGCACTTGTGCCCTTGACGAGCGTACCGCCTGCCTCCAGCACGGCTTGGTTGGAGGGCTGGGCCCTTTCTCTTGGGGACGAACGCGGGACTGTAGGGTCCCTCCTTGCCCCCGCAAGTGGTGCCGCCCTCCTTAGAATCGCGTTGGCGTGGGGCGCGGGGCCGCGCAGCCTCCGCGAGTGTCCGCACGCATCCCCTGGAGCTTCTCCCGCCTGCGGGTCTCCGCTTGGCAGGTCCGAGGGTAGCTGCTCGGATTGCGAGCAGGTCTCTGAGTGGCTTTAAAGATAAAACCCATTTACATATCTCTCTATACGTAGGTCTAACTACACACTCATCACTTTCTGTATCGGCGTATTTCTGCACGGCTGAGACGGGATTATTTTCCCTCGCTGGAGGAAATCGCAAATCACTGCCACCCTTTCTCCCAAGCATGTTTCCCTTCTAGTAACGCAGGCTCCACCTCTGCCAGGGACTGATTCGCCCAGCAGTTTTTAGGATAATTTATGGAGCAACCTGATGAGCCTATTGGGCGAGTTGCTCGCTCCTCGTAGAGTGGGTTCCTACCTGTTTGGGTGGTTGATTTTATTTCATTTTATTTTTTCCCCTCCTACCCCTCCCTCTGCCTGCCGTGTGCCGGTGGGG
The DNA here is from genome assembly GCA_013396675.1 of Eubucco bourcierii. Taxonomy (NCBI): domain Eukaryota; kingdom Metazoa; phylum Chordata; class Aves; order Piciformes; family Ramphastidae; genus Eubucco; species Eubucco bourcierii. The sequence goes on from VWZE01011212.1 coordinate 158,521, forward strand.
GGGGGACACGGTGGGATTGGCGAGGTCGCTACCTCCCTATCCTCTCCGGAGAAAACTCGTGGAAGGGAGAGAACCTTCAGCCTCATGGATGCTTGGGGGGGCCCCGCGCCTCTCTGGAGCCGCCGCCGAGGGGCCCGGCTGCTGCTGCTGCTGCTGACCGTGCGTCTAGGGAGCGGGTGAGTACCGCGGGCAACCCCCGCTCTGCCACCGGCACCTGCCGCCCGCACCCTGTCGCCGGCTCTCGGCCGCTTTGTGCCCTGGGCTAAGCTCGGGGGTCGAGGGGTATGGGGGGCTCGGAACGGGCTTGGGGAGAGGAAGAGGAGCAGAGGGCGTGCTGCGCGCCGCGAAACTTAAAAGGTCCCGGTGCTCCTATGGCGGCGGCTGCGGGAGGCTGCGGGGGAAACCGGCAGCGGCAAAGTAAAACTTCAGCTGTATCCCACTTGTTCGCTGGGCGAGTTGAGCAGCCCGGGCTCAGCTCGCTGCTAGCAAAACAGCGGCGCGTCCAGCCGGGCCAGAAGACAGGGGCTGGCGGAGATGCGGCCAGTTCCTCGGGGGGCCGTAGGTGCGGGCTGCACCCTCGCAACCAGCTCCCGCCGTGCGCGCACCTCCTGCCGCGGTGCCCGCGCGGCTGCTCTGGAGCTGGAGCTGGAGCTGGAGCTAGAGCTGGAGCTGGAGCTGGAGCTGGGCTGGAACTGGAGCTGGGCTGGAGCTGGAGCTGGAGCTGGAGCTGGAGCTGGAGCTGGAGCTGGAGCTGGAGCTGGGCTGGCGAGCGGCGGCTGGCGGCTGCGCTGGGAGAAGTGTGGTTCGGTGCTTGGTGCTAAGGCGGGGGCACTGCCGCTGGTGCCGCCACTTTCTCACCCCCCTCGCCCGTGCCAGCGCCGCATCAGCTGGTGCCGCCGCCAGCGGGAAGGGAATCGGGCCCGAGAGTGGGGTGGTGCCGGGCAGCTGCTCAAGTCCCAGAAGTTGGAAATGTGCGTTTTATGAGATCGATCTGTAGAGCTCTGAAGGAACAACAGTTTGGCGTTGCTGTGTGGACGTGTTATTAGTACCCATAAAGACGAAAAGCAATCTAATCATTCAGCCCCATTAATAATTCAGACCTAATGTGAGCCATTCTACAGGTTATACTCTCATAAAAATCACGAAGCAGCACTGGAAGGGTATTTGACTGTGGCTCAGCGTGCCTTTGTGATGATAGACCAAATTATCATCTTAAGAAGGTATACCAAATGTGCAGGATAGAGAATGGCTAAAAAAATAAAGTGAACAGCCTAGTAAACGTCTTTTTAAGTATGCCAAGCTCTAGACCCCCTTCCCCGTACTGAATGGTGAGTCAATCTTTGTGAAGTGTTTGTCTCAACTCATCTCCTGCGTTATCCTAGTCAGAAACACCACTCCCTGATCATACTTTTCTTGATCTGTGTGTTCTAAAAGCTGTGTTATGGAAGTTTTTTGTTTGTTTTTTTTACTTTTTTTTCCCCCCCCCCAAAAGAATCCTTGGAAATTGTACCACAGTGCAGCTGTGCATCTTCAGAATGCTTCTTAATGAGCGTATTGTACCTCAGGTGTGGAAGAAATTATCAAGTGGTTTGAGAGAGAAAAGAATATGAATGCTAATTTATCAGTTCAAAGACTTAGTTACAAAGGAGGACAACCTATGTATGTTTTTATTTGTTGTCTGTTGAAGTGTGGTCGTGATTACAGGATTAGGTATAGAATTATTATGTATGCATCTTATTAATGTTAGTTTCTGTAAATAAGTTGGTAAGGAGCCTTCAGTGAAAGGGGGGAAAAAAACACAACCAAAAATCCCAAACCTAACTTCCGTGCATTATTTTGTGTTTCAGAACATCTCAGATAAAATGGAACGTTTGGTAGAGATTTTCATGTGTCTGGATCAGCTTTGGGCTTGCATCTCATTTGGAGGCTACAAGGGGAAATGGTGGAGTGGTGATTGGGAGATGTATTTTTTTTTTTTATTATTATTATTGTTTAATTTAGTTTTTGGTTTTAATTGACCACATATTTTTCAGCTTGGTCTGTGGTCTGTACTCAGGGGGTCTGTACACCCATTGTAACTCAGGGGTGTTTGCAGAGAGCTCTAGTGCCCTTTAGCAGCCTGCCACAAAGTAGGAAGGAAATACTATTTTTCCTTCTTTGGATGCATTTCTGTAGTTTCAGCCCAAGCTTTTCCTACGAAGGTCAGATTAAACCACCAAAGTGATGCTTTTTCCCCCTCATGAACAGACCAGGTTGCACCAACTCTGACTGCCTTTCTAAAAACATCTTGCAGCAGCCAACCTACCTTATCAACACAAGGTTGCAAACTGCATCACTTCCAGTGTGCATTTACAGACACAGTGCTTTGTGCTGAGTGCGAGTAAAGTTACTTCAGGTGTAACAAGTGGAACTAAAGCCTAGGCAAGAACTTTGGGAGCTGCGTCCAACCAAGAGTTTATCCTTTTAATGCACTGCCCCAACAGCTGTACTGTGATAGTAGATATGACGGTTTGGGAGTTCCCCACCCCCCCACACTTTGCAAAATGACCCAGGCTAGAACTCAGTCGGCTGGAAGCTAAGAGATGAAGCTCTATATACAGTTCAGCACAATGTACAAGCAGAGATATACACTATAGACAGGAACAGTTACAGAAATATACAAGTTAAAGGTAACACAGAAACACAACTCCCCTCCCAGAAATCAGAGACCCCAGGAGGGGCTCCCAACCACCCTTCCACCTTCTCCCCACCTTACCTCCCTGTGCCTTACCCCAGGTGAATTAGGAGGATGGGCCAGGGGGGTTAGAAGAAAAGTGGTTAGTGAAAATTAATCTGCAGAGGAGTTAGAGGCGGAAGCTGCTAGATCCAGCAAGAGTCAGACAGAGACTGACCTTATCTAATGTTTTGGTTCTTGTTCCCACACAATTCTTCAGCAAGCCTATGAGTGAAGTAGACATCACCATGTTTTCCTTTCACAGTCTATAGTATAATTTTCTCTATTAAAATATTCTAATTAGCCTCAAACCAGCACAGTAGATGAAACTTCCATCACCAAGGGGATTCACTGCAGTTAAACCCTGTCCCATAAACTAATTTCTGTCCCCTTCCTTAGATCTGTACACATAGCACAAGCAGGCCAGAACGGCCAATGCACTTGCTGCAACTTTGTGAGTCAGTTTTCTGAAGGTGAGTCAGTATTTTTGTCAATAGCTGACAGCAGATATTGGGCTGTAAGGCGTGTGCAAGGTAACAGTAGCTCCCCAGCTGTCACTGCGGTGTTCAGCAAACCCTCTATTTCCTGCTGAACTCCAATAAATAGATAATTCACAGGGAGAGCATAAGAGCTGACAATATAATTAATATTATTTCCTTGCTTCTAACCATACAGGTGGAGCAGAACTGTAATTTCTTCTAATTTATGCTGCTCAAAATGGCACGTCCTGGTCAGTGTTCCTAACAGTCTCCTGTAAGCTGTACTTAACGTTGGTTGTATCTTCCCTTTGGTTTTGTAACCTGATGTTCTACGAAGCATTTCTGAACGCTCCATTGCAATGTAACTGTCAAGCAGGCACAAGTGTCAACTAATATTTTCTTTTCCATTTCAAAGGATCTCTTAGGAAAATACTTACATAATGCGGCCTACGTTTTCTTCTCATAGAAATTCCTGGATCAGTGTTAAGCTTGTCATAACACTATGGGTTTCTTAAAGCTTGATAATAGTGATTTGCTGTTTCATTTGCACATCTGTGCTATTTATTCATTATCATCCTCACTCCTAGCTGCTTTGTTCGTGCTGTGATGGTGGAAAGGAACTTGTTCTTTAGCAGTCCTGCTGCTTTAAGAGAGGCTTTGTTTCATTAAAAGTTTATTGATGTTTTCTTTGGTTAGTCTAAAGTTTAATGAGACATAAATACTCAGAAGTATTTATAGTCTTTGCACAGAGTTTTCTTACTGGGACTGATTCTATGATACTATGGATTTAAAGGAAACCTTCAGCCTGTGGCGATCCATAATAAGAAAGGGGAAACTGAAACATAGAATCATAGAACGGTAGGGTTGGAAGTGACCTCAAAGATCATAGAATCATAGAATCATAGAATGGTAAGGTTGGAAGGGACCTCAAGGATCATCTAGTTCCAACCCCCTGCCATAGGCAGGGACACCTCCCACTAGTACAGGTTACTCAAGGCCTCATCCAATCTGGCCTTGAACACATCCAGGGAGGGAGCATCCACAACCTCCCTGGGCAACCTGTTCCAGTGCCTCACCACCCTTACTGTAAAGAACTTCCTCCTAACATCCAGTCTAAATCTCCCCTCTGCCAGTTTAAGCCCATTGCCCCTTGTCCTGTCATTGCAGGACCTTGTAAATAATCCCTCCTCAGCCTTCCTGTAGGCCCCCTTCAGATACTGGAAGGCTACTATCAGGTCCCCTCGAAGCCTTCTCTTCTCCAGGCTGCAGAGCCCCAACTCCCTCAGCCTGTCCTCATAGGAGAGCTGCTCCAGCCCTCTGATCATCTTTGTGGCCCTCCTCTGGACCCGCTCCAACACTTCCATGTCCTTCCTGTGCTGAGGGTTCCAGAACTGCACACAGTACTCCAGGTGGGGTCTGACGAGAGCAGAGTAAAGGGGCAGAATCACCTCCCTTGCTCTGCTGGCCACGCTTCTCTTGATGCAGCCTAGGACTCGGTTGGCTGTCTGGGCTGCATGTGCACACTGCAGACTCATGTTGAGCTTTTCATCAACCCAGACTCCAAGGTCCTTTTCCTCAGGGCTGCTCTCCAGCCATTCACCACCCAGCCTGTATTTGTGCTTGGGATTGTGCCTACCCAGGTGCAGATCATCTAGTTCCAACACCCTGCCATAGGCAGGGACACCTCCCACTAGTACAGGTCACTCAAGGACTCATCCAACATGGTCTTGAACACCTCCAGGGAGGGAGCAGCCACAACCTCCCTGGGCAACCTGTGCCAGTGTCTCACCACCCTCACTGCAAACAACTTCCTCCTAACATCCAGTCTAAATCTCCCCTCTGCCACTTCAAACCCATTGCCCCTTGTCCTGGCATTACAAGGCCTTGTCAACAGTCCCTTCCCAGCCTTCCTGTAGCCCCCTTCAGATACTGGAAGGCTGCTACCAGGTCTCCTGGAAGCCTTCTCTTCTCCATGCTGCAGAGCCCCAACTCTCTCAGCCTGTCCTCACCCAGTTTGTTTTCAATTTACTTTTTCTTTGTTAAGTGTGGTTGATGTTAAATAAGAGCACACTTGCTACCAGAGCAAGATTTCCTGAAGTGGGCAAAAAAGGTTGTAGTGAAGCATTTGGTGACTTTTGTCAACTTTCTGCTGGCTACAAGGGTGTTGGAGGGTCTGGGGTTTGTCTTTGAAGCTGTAGAGGAATAGTAACTATCTGGGTTGCATGCAGCACCATAGTTTCTATGGCCAGTAGGTAGGACCTACTGAAATGGACTTGGCATATCCACTGTTTGAATGTGAATGGCTTTGGTTTGAGCTCTCACATACACAACCACTAAAACATGATGTGTGGGGGGCTCACACAAAAGCAAAAATGAGCAACACAGAGGCACTTCTGTGGCACCATTTGTGAAAGAAGAGTGCTGGGGTTTTTTTTTAATTACCTCCCTAACACTTTCTTGCTCTGCATACTGAGTTGAGCATGTACTTGTGTAAAATAACAGTATCACAACTTACTGGGTGAAGAGCAGCAGAGAGAAGTGGTGATGATAAATGGGTGTATGCAGCAGGCTGACAGGAACCTTTCAAAGGGTGGTGGATGACAGTGACACATACTTTAATTTCTTAACAGTTTCTCTGAGTGGTAATAATTTGTAAGGAGTAACTCAAATGCAATCGAATTAACCTGGGGATGACACAGAAGTCCTGATTTTGCATTTTCACACGTGCAAACATTTTTAATAAGGCTGAAAATAGCCTGATGAGTGGCCTACCAACCTGTATAAGAACTTGAGTCTACATCACCAAACTTAAAATGGGTAATTCATGCAACAACGTTGAACTAAGGAAGGTAGCAAGAGAGACTAGAAAAGTCATTGGGAGTTCATCAGGAGAGAACTTGTTTCCAAGAAAGCAAGCAGTGAAGGGAAGAAGGACTTGGGAGTTCTGGTGGATGGAAGGATGGACATGAACCAGCAATGTGTTCTATTGGCCAGGAAGGCCAATCCCATTGTGGGGTGTATTAGAAGGGTTGTGGTTAGTAGATTGCGAGGAGTTCTCCTGCCCCTCTACTCTGCCCTGGTGAGGCCACATCTGGAGTACTGTGTCCAGTTCTGCAGGGAGATGCTTAAGAGAGTCCAGCACAGAGCCACAAAAATGATGAAGGGAGTTGCATATCTTCCTTATGAGGACAGCCTGAGGGAGCTGGGGCTGTGGTGCTTGGAGGAGACTAAGAGGTGACCTGATTGATGTTTGTAAATATGTGAAGGGTGAGTGCCATGAAGGTGGAGCCAGGCTATGCTGGGTGCTGCCCAGTGACAGGGGCAATGGGTGGAAGTTGAGGCATAGGCGGTTCCATGTGAACCTGAGGAAGAATTTTTTCCCTATGAGGGTGACAGAGCACTGGAACAGGCTGCCCAGGGTGGGTTGTGGAGTCTCCCTCTCTGGAGATATTAAAAAACCATCTGGATGCATTCCTGTGTCATCTGCTCTAGGTGATCCTGCTCTGACAGGGGACTGGACTGGATGACCTTTTGAGGTCACTTCCAGCCTCTGACATTCTATGATTCTGTGAAATCTCAATGATATGGCAAAGATGGAAAGAAATAGCTCCTAAATTGTGCTTTCATCCTAGTAGAACCTGTTGTGACAATCCAGACTGATACCAGAATACACAAAACTGGAGCATGTACCTTGGCTTCTGCACCAGGTTTGCTGCATCAGTATAACTGTTTTAAGTCTCTGCATAAAGATTTGATAAGGAAGAATCAACGAAGTGTTGTAGAGTGTTTCCAGTCTTGAGTTTCCTCTGGCTGGAAGCCAGAGGATCTCTTGCTGCCTTCTGCTAGCTGAAAAGGCTGACTTTTTTTTCTCCCAATGGTACCTACTCCAGCTGGCTCAGCCACATCTCTTTGTGAGGAATCCAGGTTTTGCTTCATACCTTTGTTTCTTCAGGGTGTTCTCAGGGTACCTTGAGTATTGTGTTCAGTTTTGGGCACCTCGATACAAGAGAGATGTGGAGGTGCTGGAGCAGGTCGAGAGGAGGGCAACAGAACTTGGGAAGGGGCTGGAGAACAAATCTGACGAGGAGTGACTGAGGGAGCTGGGGATGGTTAGTGTGAAACAGAGGAGGCTGAGGGCAGACCTCATTGCTGTCTGGTGGAATGAGCTACCTGAAGGGACCTTGTGAAGAGGCTGCTGCTGGGCTCTGCTCACAGGTAATTAGAGACAGAACAAGGGGGAATGGCTTCAAGTTGAGGCTGAGGAGGTTTAGATTGGAGATTAGGAGAAAGTTTTTCATAGAGAGGGTGGTCAGGGACTGGAATGAGCTGCCCAGGGAGGTGGTGGAGTCACCCACCCTGGTTGTGTTTAAGGGTGGTTTGGATGTGGTGCTTGGGTTGGAGGGCAGAAGGGCTCTGCAGCAGGACCTCGACCCCCTGCACAGATGGGCAGAGTCCAAGGGGATGGAGCTCAACAAATCCAAGTGCCAGGTGCTGCACTTTGGCCACAACAACCCCATGCAGAGCTCCAGGCTGGGGTGGGAGTGCCTGGAGAGCAGCCAAACAGATCTGGGGGTGCTGATTGACACCTTCCTAAACATGAGCCAGNAACGAGGCTGGGGAGAGACCTGGAGCACAGCCCTATGGAGAGAGGCTGAGGGAGCTGGGATTGTTTAGCCTGGTGAAGAGGAGGCTCGGGGGAGACCTTATTGCTGTCTACAACTCCCTGAAGGGTGGTTGTAGCCAGGAGGAGGTTGCTTTCTTCTCTCAGGCAAGCAGCACCAGAACAAGAGGACACAGTCTCAAGCTGTGCCAGGGGAAGTTTAGGCTGGAGGTGAGGAGAAAGTTCTTGCCTGAGAGAGTCATTGGCTGCTGGAATGGGCTGCCCAGGGAGGTGGTGGAGTCAGCGTCCCTGGAGGTGTTCAAGGCAGGTTTGGACGTGGCACTTGGTGCCATGGTCTGGTCTTGAGGGCTGTGGTATCGGGTTGGACTTGATGGGCTTAGAGGTCTCTTCCACCCTTGGTGATACTGTGGTACTGTGATATGGTTTAAGGTGAATCTTGTAGAGTAGGGTTCTAGATTGGACTTGGTGATCCTGAGGGGCTTTGCCAACCTGCATGTTTCTGTGATTCTGTACAGACCTATCACTGGAGCTGCTCTTCAGGACTGGATTATGGCTTGCAGCCATCAGAACTCTTCTTTCCCTTGCATGCCTCTGTCAGGTTTTGCCTCGACAAGAACTCAGAGCACCTAATTCTCAAAGGAATTGGTGATTTTGGTCAGAAAACATCCTTCTGCCTTTCTCTTTCCAGGCTAGTGTTTCATGATACGTTGTAGATGATTAGCTTGGGAAACCTCTTTATCTCTCAGAGACAAGAAGCTGCAGTGTAATTCTGTGCCTAGCAGTTGTTGCAGGACAAATGATCTAATCCAAAATGGAAGTTTCAGACAAATGTGTCACAATCAGAGGTACTCTGTGCAGAGTGGAAATTTCTGCTGCATCAGATTTACCCATGTTACAGTCACACTAACTACTGCTAGAAGTATTTCTTCACTATATGTGATTTAAGAGGCAGCTTGATAGCAGCTTGCATTTTCCTTGCAAACAAATAAACTCTGCCACTTAACACTTATTCAGAATCAGAATCATAGAATCACAGAATGGTAAGGTTGGAAGGGACCTCAAGGATCAGCCAGTTCCAACCCCCTGCCATAGGCAGGGACACCTGCCACTAGAACAGGTCACTCAAGGCCTCCTCCAAACTGGCCTTGAACACCTCCAGGAAGGGAGCAGCCACAACCTCCCTGGGTAACCTGTGCCAGTGTCTCACCACCCTCACTGTCAAGAACTTCCTCCTAACATCCAGTTTCAGTCTCCCATCTGCCACTTTAAACCCATTACTCCTCATCCTGCCATTGCAAGACCTTGTCAATAGTCCCTCCCCAGCCCTCCTGTAGGCCCCCTTCAGATACTGGAAGGCTACTCCAAGGTCTCCTGGAAGCCTTCTGTTCTCCAGGCTGCAGAGCCCCAACTCTCTCAGCCTGTCCTCATAGCAGAGCTGCTGCAGCCCTCTGAGCATCTTCATGGCTTCCTCTGGACCTGCTCCAACACTTCCGTGTCCTTCCTGTGCTGGGGGCTCCAGAAGCTGCTGAATTGTTTGTCCAACCAATATTTTCCACTTGTTACCTTTGAAGAACAGACCTTAAAGATGGGTCAACTGTACAAATATTAGCCTCATTGGTGGCAGATACACATAGAATATTCCTTCTCTGCTACTACTTCGTGCTGCTACCTCAGCATCCGGTAGTGTTCCATCATGCCTCATAGAATCATAGAATCAAGCAGGTTGGAAGAGA
>VWZE01011213.1:0-28979 GCA_013396675.1 Eubucco bourcierii
AAAATATTCCAATTAGCCTCAAACCAGCACAAAGAGAGTGGGAAAAGACTCATCAGTGGCTTTGAATGTAAAAGGAAGAAATATAAATTTCGTCCAGTAGACAAGAAATACAGTCGGATGAAAAGCGATCTCTGTGAGAGGATTTTCTAAGTGCAGAATGAGAAAAACCTTCTCATGAGCATGGAGATTAGACACACCAAGTCAGGAAACAAGCAGGGCTAGACAGGTAGGACCATTTTAAAGTACAGATGAAAGACAGGTGCGCAGGAAGGGAAGGGTCAGCTCTGTGTTGAAGTACATATTTTTCATGGCTGGTTTCCACTTACTGCCTGACAGAATGCTCAGGGTTTTGCAAACTAGTTCACAGGACTTAATAAAAAGCATAGTTTTGCTACAGAGTCATTAGCAGACCAAGTCACTAGCATCTCCATTCCTGTTGAGCTACAGGAAATTAATTGAACAAATTTATGTGTCAGAATCTGGTCCTTTTTTAAAAAGCCCTGATAAAAGTAGGAGCATTTCTAATCTTGGCTGTGACCCACTTCTATGGTCACATGCCTACGTTCATGTATTTTGTTAAAGGTGATGCATGAAATCACTTAGTGTACTTGACTCCTTTAAATAATACCTTGACAGAGAGTTCAGTAAATTATGAATGGTTTTCTGTATAAGCCAGAGCCACCTGTGAATATACACAATAACGTGTATTAAATTCAGATGTATGCAATAAAAAGTAATTATTTTCACAAATTTAATTATGTAACTCTCATACCAAATAGTCCGCATGAAAAACAGGTAGGAGAATAAACAAAATGGCATCAAATAGCCTACTGCCCAAAGACTGTGAAAAACAAACCATGTGGGAGCTTTTCAAAGTATTTTGGATAAAACTATGTGTTAGCTCAAGAACCACTTTCTTCTTTAGTGCTCACAGTCAAGTCTTCTGGAATTCATGACCATTCAAAGCCTTTACTGAAAGCTGAGCACATTAGTCAGCATAACCTAATCACTCTGTCTTTGAAGATAAACTCATTTTTTTCTTGCTCATTCCCCCACACACAAACACTAGAAGTGTCACCATCATGTAAGGCACTTGCTATTAAATCTCTTCTTGATACAAGGTTGACCTGAGGTATGTTTCTCTTTGTCTACTCTAAGCCGTCAGAATCCTTTCAGCTAAAGCTACCACGTTTATACATCACAACTGTACTTTCTAAGTAAAGCTGTCACTTTTAAGGCATGCATCTTTTCAGAAAAATGTCAGGGTTGTTATACTTGGGTGTCCTTCTGCCCAAGAGGCCAACGAAGCCTGAACAATGAAGCAAACAAGACAGCTAATCAATAGCAGTCACAGCACTATTTTTTATCCTCCAACATCTTCATTTTCAACTCGGTACACATCATTACAATAGGAAAACAGGACAGTCAATCTCCATTATGTTCAAGTACTGCATGAAAGAATTAATTTGGCTGCCTTAAAAATGATGATGCAACTGCATGCCCTTAAACCTTTAAAATTTATTCTAAATTTACAGAAAATACTTGGGATAGGCAGATTGCCCAGATATGAAGGCAGGGGCATATTGACTCAGTTTTTTCCTGTTGGTACATGTATTTCTTACGGCGATGATTTCTCTGAGTATTGGAATACACCTTGTACATTTTTTAAGGCTTTAGTATAAAGCAATTTCACAAGTACCTGGGTAACTGATCAGACTGAGGGTTTGTGATGCCAATTTCTCAGAAGTATGTCAGTGGCACTGAGTATCGTTGCTGGCTCTAAAAAATATCCTTTAAATTTAGGATTTTCAAAGGAGTGAAGGGATTTAGTTGTCCATAAGCCATTCAAACACGAGTGACGAGGACCAAACTCCCTTTGGCTATTTTGACAAATCCATTTCAAGTAACTACCCATTTTCACATTTAATTTGAGTTCAAAGGAGCCAGTTATGAATCTTCCCCTCCTCCACACTGACTGTTTTCAGCATCTGGCACTGAACACTGACCTTATGTTAGTTGCACTTGTATGCATATATGCATATGAATACACATGCAAACACATACAGGCAAAACCACTGAAATGGGCTGGCATATGGCAAGAAGCCTTTGCTGGCACTTCAAACACATACGCTGGCACTTGCCACAGAGTGAATGGGGTAGAACTGAAAAGCATGCAGAGACTTAAGTCTCTGATCCTGTAGGTCTGCTAATATATTGATATTTCCTGCACTTTAGCTGAGGATGCACACATGATAACTGGGTCTGCTACAACTTTTCAGCACCTGACAGGTTACACTGCCAGGGGAATACTGTTCATGCAGCCAGCACCAAAATAATTTTGTGGTTTGCTTATTCTGAAGTACAACTGAGTAGCCTTAGAGTTACTAATTATGAAGTGGTTCTGCATGATCAGGCATGTTGATTTTAACAAAGTAGAGAAATCTGTTCATTAAGAAATAGCCCCATGTTTCAAAATTGCAGCCAATTTTGAACCTGTTGGCAAATAGATTGTTACTTTTTTTTTTTTTTTACTTTTTGGGTTTTTTTCATTTTTTTTTTTCCCTTAGGGTCTTAAACAATTCCTACTTGGTCTATAGGCATGAACTCTTGAGAAACAGGACTTAAGTAGAAAATAAAATGTGAGAGAAATGTTCTTATCAGAAAATTTATTCCAGATATGGAATGTGTGTGGTACTTTCTGGTGGTATTCTACTTAAAATGTTCAAAATATACTTGATTTTCAGCACATTTACAACTATGAGTATGATATTAGCAAGCTAGGACAAGCAAATATGACAGAACCTTTCAGTGCTTTAGAGTAGAAGCACACCAGGAAAAGCCTCTAGGAAAAAGAATACTGCAACATTTGGAGAGTCAAGCTCCATCATCGAGCAGCTATTCTAAATGGTTTTTAATCCATTTTCTCTCTTTTGCCCTCTAGAAATTCTTTTCTCAATATTAGATCCAGTATGGAAATATTTGTAGGTTAACCTCAAGTACACTCTTTACAACTTCAGTACATTACAATGACTGTCTCAATGTTTCTGAAGCTTCTGGAAAGTTCAGTGCTTTTAGATCTTCCTTCTGTATGGGAGTTCTAGCTATACAGCTTGAAATAGATTTGTGGTTTTGTTTTGGTTTTAATATTACACATCCCTGATTATGCAAGGAAGTGAAGCTTGTAATTAACCTGTGGTCTACAAGAAGTTTACACAATAACTAGCTTTAAAACCAGACATGCATTTTAGCTTTCATCTGGACAGAACTTTTACTTAAAACTTTCCTGGGTTTCATAAAAGTACTGAAAACACATTTTAATTATACTGTCCTTTGAAGGAAAGTAATTTTCTGGTTTACACAGATGTAATGAAGTTACGGAATTCCTTTTCTCTGGAGAAAATCTTTTGACAGGTCTTTAGAAAGAGGAAATGTACAGTGAGGTAATTTTGTCTGCGTGATTTAATGATTATCATGGGATACAGCTAGAAATGAATGAAAAAAACTGTCACAGAAGACCTGTATTTTAGTGCAGACCCTGCTCAGACTCACCAAGTCTTTTTTTCCTTTTTTCTTTTATTTTCTTTTTTTTTTTCTTTTCTCCTTTCTGTTCTTTTTTTTTCTTTTCTTTTCTTATTAGGAACATTGGAGAGAATGTACTTCCATGAAAGAACCATGAACATATATCATTAGTTCTTGCTGATGGCAGATTGTGTTTATGCATGAGCAATGCCAATAGAAGCCAGAACAAGCTTGTTTAAGATAAGGACTGAATAAAGTGACAGTTGAAGGAATGACAACCAAGTAAGAGCCCTGATGATCAGTTATGTTTCTGGTGAGGTTTGGTGAAAAGTGTTCAAGATTTGAATCTAGCTCTGGGTTAAATAACATTAACATTTACTCAGGTAGTTGAGAAATGAATGTATTTACCCCAGGTAGCAAAGGAACCGGCAAGAAACAGTAGCTTTTCAAACTTCGAACTATGACATGCTTTTTGACAGTTTCTACATTTTTTTTCCCTCAGGTCTCCTGTCCTGCCATATCTACCTGAGATGAACCTGCTGAACTCAGGCTTTTCAGACCATCTCTGTCCCAAACACTAGACTGATTTAGGACTACTTATCTTCCGAACCGTGAAGCAGCGGACTCTTCTCGGTTTAGCCCTACTGAGAAAATATGTTGTTCTCTGCTCTAAGCTGTCCAAACATTGCTTCAGTGAGATCCCCCTAAACTGGAAACTCCATGTTTCCATCAGGGACTTTCCTGGATCTTACTCCCTTGGATCTTAATTTTCTTTTACAGTTTTCAGATGTTCAAAGTTTGCAGGGGTAAGAGAGAAAAAGCTTTCTTCCATGCGTCTGCATAATTTCTGTTAGTGTTTGCAGAAGTTAGATGTGTTTATTGGGTGAAGTATATAACCCATTGTGTATGTTTTTTCATTTTCTTTCAGGTCACTCATCTCTCCCATCCTTGTATCAAAGTAACTGGTAGCAACGTAAGACTCAGAGACATCTTAGCTGTCACAAGAAGTGGATGTCAACAATAGTAGTATAAAAAAAAATTACATTATGCTGTTTCAAATGCAGAGATAGTATAAAAAAGAACACACACAGTAGTGTGCTATGCATCATTTTAAACCAGACAGACTCTTCTGTCAAGATTCCTGTCACTGACAGTGTTAGATGTGCTTTTTCTTCCCCATTTACTTTTTACATGGTTTAAACTTAAGCTTTTTGGTCTTGCTTTTAGGGATTTTTTTTTTTTTTTGAAACAAAGGTCACTTGGTTAGCAATAGATAAATAAAAATTCAAGCATCCCCAGAAAAAAATCAATAAAGGTACTAAAAATCTAACTTGATGATACATTTTTGTTCCCCCTTCACATAGCTCAGGAATGTCAGTATTTACTGGAACCACTGTAATATCAGATATTTCAGAAGAGTATTGATTTTACCACTCAAGTGTGACTAAAGGGATAAATAAACTGCTCTTGGGGTCAATCGATCCATTTATCTTTGCTGTTATTTTATGAAAAGTCAAAGCAGCATAAACTTTGATAAATAAATGTTATCATGAAAGAAATACTATCGATAGGAAGATTTTTGAGAACAGTTTGAAAATACCTAGTCTGCCAACACTAAGCTGCAAGATCAGGATTATATTTATGCTGCTTTGAGTACTAACAATGAGGACAAAATACATCTTTTCACCGTTGATTCACAATGCAGAGTTTACAGTTTTGGATGTGAGTCAGTGAATTGGGATGAGTGTTACAATATGTAAAGTAGAATATTCCACAAGATGGGAAATACTTGCACGATGGGAAAAGGGAGAAGAGCATTAATTTTTCTATTTGTAATGAATCTGAATCACAGTTGCACTGGTGCATTCTGCTATGCAAAAATATAAAACATTCAGTAGCAACTGATGTATTCAAGTTGATGAGGTAAGTAATGAGAATGCTCTGAAGTGACTTTTTGTAGCCTTAATTGTGAGCAGGATAATGGCTCCTTCAAGAAGTCAAAGTGATATTATAAAGATTACAGTGCAAAAAGTCATGCGGAGCCTGCCACGATGTGATTATAATGTGAATTTAAGGTGGTAAGAGAATATTAAGACAAACTGGAAGTTTGTGTAAGACATTAAGAAAGTGCTATGATAGTGAGAAACTACGACTCTACTTTGTAAAGCTACATATGTAAATCAACTCACAAAGAGCAGTGACACTGAGATAAAATGACAGAAGATGTGCATAACCCTTTTTACATGATACCTAGGTGGATGTTACCCATCTGAATTAACATATTAAGAAACCATGCACCTCAGCTCATGGCTAATCACTCTGCTCTGCTCACAGTCAATGGAAAGAAGCAGACTCTCTCTGAGAGTGGTTCATCTTTCAAGGCCTATGCCTAAGAAGGAAAAGATAAATCACCCTTTAGGGATACCTATTTTGGTCTTTCGACTGCAAAAAAGTCTAGGCTAGACTTGGACCAGCAAATTTTAAACACTGGAAGCAAAAGAAAATTAATCTCAACCAACATAACAGTGATAAATAAAAATGTCCTAAATTCACCAAAGTGAGAGATCAGTAGGTAGTTGTTCCGAAAGCACCAAATTAAAAACAAACAAAACTCCCAAACAAGCAAACAAAACAAACCAAACAATACAGATGGTTTTAAAATTTCAGCAGTTTCATTGGTGGTGTGAGTTTGAATGAAGATGTTGACAAGATCGGAATAAATGTCTTCTTGCCTTTTTTTTCTTAAAATCTGGGTTAATATCTCCTAAGCAGGCTCCTATGAAGCTCAGGGGAGTGCTGCTGAAAAGACTACCCCCTTTTACCAGCAGAAAAGCACAGGTTGCTCAGCAAACAAGGTCTTGATTTCAACTTAAGCAGTATACTAAAACTTGAAGGGCAGTGACCTGCTTTCCCTGAAGAGTAAGCATTCTAGGAAGAGCTTCTTACCCTAAGGTACTGCAGCTACAGGAGAGAGACTGGGAGGCAGGGAGAGGGACAACAAGGAGAGGTAACTTAATGAAAACTTCAACATGAACAGCACAGAAGTCCTCAGCAAGAGGCAGAGGTGTTTTCTTGTGAAAGAAAGAGGTGAAACACAGAAGCTTTTGAAAGTCTGCAGGACTACAAAAGCACAGCTAGCTAAATAAAAGCTGCCAATGGGAAAAAAAAGGATTGTTAAGTGGTTAATGGAAAGAAACTGGAGGGCATGGAGAAAATGGGAGCTAACAAAAGTTGACAGAACTTAACAAACAAGCAGGTTTCCTTTTGGTTTAGCATGTAAAATACTATTGAGAGAAATACACTAACACAGTTAAGGATTGTGCTTCTTAATTTCCCTGAAGTAAACTCTGACTTGACATCTCAATTCAGATGGTCTTGTGCTCTACTTGACTCCTTCCAGCCCTGCTGTCTAAGGTCAGAGTAAGGTAGCCCTTACATATCCTAGCCTCATGCAGTCATGCCACAGACAGGTCAGGCCAATGAGAGATGAAATCCAAATTTCTCGTGATGACATAAGGACTCCATGTACCCACTCAGCTCTTTAGATGACCATCTAGAGCCACAAGACATATACCAACTGCCTCAGAGATCTAAGAGGAGAAGATCCTGGAAACTGTAGATCAGGGAGCTTTATGTTTTAATTCTGGCTTTGAAAAGTGAGGCTAGAAATCCTGAGTTATAGAGAAGGCTACCAAGTGACAAACTTGTGCAGGCGACCTCGCCTCGTGGAGCAGAGATGACTACGACAAGACTTTCAAGTGAAGTTTTCTTGCAGTGACACAGCTACATATTACCTCCTGCACATGAACTCCACTGGAGAACTCAGGAACGAAAGATGACACTTAGCCAGTTTAGGTCCATTCCAGACACTCAGCATGACCCTTGTTGGTGAAACATGCTTCAAGAAAACTGTTTATATGTCTGAATCTGACCATGTGTAGAGCTTGACTTTGCTGAATCAGCTAGGGTTGGATGATTAAAAAAGCAAACCCCAGCTACAGGCAATCCTTATGTATTTTTCTAGTTTAGAGACTGACAATGAACAACTCTATGCCAGTCAGAAATACCTACCAGTACTTTATTTCATTTACAGGCAGAAGACATTAAAGGAGACTGTGCTGGTTTGAGGCTAATTGGAATATTTTAATAGACAAAATTACACTATAGGCTGTGAAAGGAAAACATCATGGTGTCTACTTCACTCATACGCTTGCTGGAGAATTGTTTGGGAATACTAACCAAAACAACAGATAAGTCAGTTGCTCTCTGTCGCTTGCTTGAGCAGGAGCTGCTGGTGGGATCTAGCAGCTTCTGGGCTCTGGCTCCTCTGCTGATTAATCCTCACTAACCACTTTTCTTCTAACCCCTCCTGGCCGATCCTCCTAATTTACCTTGCACGTAAGGCAAACCTTGGGGTAAGGTACAGGGGTGGGGAGAAGGTGGAAGGGTGGTTGGGAGCCCCTCCTGGGG
Organism: Eubucco bourcierii; assembly: GCA_013396675.1. Taxonomy (NCBI): domain Eukaryota; kingdom Metazoa; phylum Chordata; class Aves; order Piciformes; family Ramphastidae; genus Eubucco; species Eubucco bourcierii. Next base: position 7,990 of record VWZE01011213.1, read on the forward strand.
TCTCTGATTTCTGGGAGGGGAGTTGTGTTGCTGTATTACCTTTTACTTGTATATTTCTGTAAATATTGTGTATATAGTGTAAATATCTGCTGTACATTGTGCAAAGCTGTAAATATAGCTTCATCATTTAACTTCCAGCCGACTGAGTGCTAGTCTGGGTCATTTTACAAAGTGTGGGGGGTGGGGGAACTCCCAAACCTTCACAGAGACACAAATACTGTGCACAACATACTTGTGTTTTACTGTCTATCCTGCCAGCAACAGCTGCCAAATAGTCATCTATTTGCTTCAGCAAACCAAACAAGACCAACAGTAAGTGGAAACAAACAGCAGAGCTATAACATTTATCATGTTCCAGCAACAATATTCACATACGATACATAAACATTTTTCAGGTAGCAGGGTATATATTTAGTATAAATGCATTTATGGTATAAATTAATGTATTTTCCCAATTTTTTTGCTGCCCACTGGTTCATATATGGCACAGTGCACACTTCCTATGGCCTGGAATGCCGTTTTGTTTCACAGACTGGACAACTATACAAGTTTTGCCTTTCTGTAATGCTGTTCTTTGAAAATCATACTTATGTTTGGGAAAGATGGCAAATCAGCGACACCTCTGACAGAAAAAAATCGGTCCTACAGCCACGATATGAGATACAACTTCACTGCTGTGCTTTGATTCAAACCTGGCTTAACACCAACAGATTGTCAAACACTTGTTGTTGCGATGCTTTGAAGCAGCAGCAGTTTCTGAGCAAAAACATGAAGGACAGGGAAGTCAAGTGACTCAAAAGAAGATCGGAATTCTGTTACCAGAGGAGAAAAGAGCCACTGCTGGGCAGAGCTCTGCAGATGTGCCCTGGGATGGTAGCAAAGGGATACTGTAGTGGGGTAAGGGTGTGGGTGTGGGCAGCCTCCTGGGAGATTGCCAGTTGCTGAGGCTTCCTAGCAAGGCAGCTAACAAGTCTATGCTGACTCCCACAGAAGAAGGAGCAGGGGCAGTGAAGCTGCCTCGCCTGGGTTGTTTTGACATATGTTATTCCCATCAGTTATTTTTAAATCATGTAGTTTGACAAATCTGTGGAATTCATTCACAATTTCTGATTCGCAAGCTGCGTTTTCCTGTTCCTTCTAGGAATCCATGCAAGTGGTAACATGATGCTTTCTGTTTGCTCTGTATTTTAAAATCTCTACAGGTTGGGACTCTTCTTACTTATCAGTTCTATTTGCTGGCAACTGTGTTAAAGACTGCAACAAACAAGCTAAATAATTAACTCATCCACTTTCTAACACTTTAAGTGATGTATTATTTAAGAGTCCAGACATTAAAGTCTCAGTCCTGAAAACACGCCCTTGGGATCAGTTGCTTCAAAGTCACCTGCAAAATTAGGCAGGTCTACAAACGCTTCAATTATCAGATCCTTAAAAAAAAGAGGTTATCTTTATTGTAATGGTGAGCAATAACCATAGTGAATCTGTTTTGTATTCCGTCATACCTTGAAATACAGCATTTATTCAACTGCCATTAGAAAAGTAATCATATTTCAGTGTTTGTATTCTTTTCATTTGATAAATGAGTTTGCTTTATACATTTACTTTATGCAGTGAAAGAATACTAAAGCACGCCTGGTTAAGATCATGGTTGGATGTGTAAGGTAATTGCTCTTCGGGAAGTTTCATTCCTTCCAGTGTCAAAGTATTATGAAAACTGTAATGAACATATGGCTAAGCCAATTTAAGTGCACTTCTAATGAACAAATGAACCCACTTAGCTGCATCAGTTAAAAACCAAAAAAATCCCTAAATCTTCCCTTTTAACCTTGTCTGATTGTGTTACCATCATGAACACCATCTATGTTAATGGTTTGATTTTTTTATCCCAAATAGTAGAAAATCAATTAATTGGGAGGCCTGATGAATAATACATATGGTTTGACCAAATAATAAAAAGTAGGTCAGGAAGGATCTAGCCCTGGTTACCAGCAGACGCAGACCGTAAAACCTGTGGCAAGTGTCCAAGCTATTTAGTCAGAATGAAATCTGTCCTTAGATCCACTCAGCTGGCCACCCAGAGGTATGGTTTATTTAGACTCTTTCTGTTTTTGCTGTAGCTGGTGCTGTTTTTCTTTTAGTTAGTAGTAACATTAAGGTGGCTTAACGTTCTCATAATGCATCCAGAAACTGAAAAGCTCTTCATTGTTCCTGGCCATTCAGATAAACCCTCCCTTCCCACTCCAGAGAATCATGTTAGCAGCACAAACTTCCAGATAAAACTTAACTGTTACTGATTCTGCGATGGAAAAAACAGCACATCAAGGAAAGAGCAGATGTTATTCCACTGGATGACAACTTATGTTAAAATGTGAACATTCAAAGTTCTGTTTCTTGGTCCTAAGCTGATTCTAGGAATCTGCTACAGGGTCCTTAAACAGCAACGAAATTCAGTGCCATAACTTCCAAGGATTACTGTGCTTTGCACACAAACATTTGGGCAACAGACACACAACAAACTCTGGCTGAACAAACCACAGTTATGTATTTCAAGGAAGAAAAGCAAAACTGCTCCCTCCTGAAACCCAAACCAATTCAACAGAAGCCTAGCATGTAAAAATGATCCTGAAATGCATGCTGCTTCTGAAGCCAAGGTGTATATAAGAAATATATCAGGAAATTAATCATCAAAAACTTGTTTGGTTCAGCAAGCGCTGCAGTCCCTTATACCTGGGATTCATCCTTTCCTCCTTGCTAAAGGGGAATTATCTTCCTCCTGCAGAATGTCTCTCACAGGTGGTGAAGACTCACTCACATTGAAGCATCCACACTCATATCATCTTGATTCATGTGAGAGTCACCAGAGAGAAACATGTACTGAGAAGATGTCGCTCATCTGACCTGTTTCAGCTGTCTGCCTTAAATGAACTGAGACCAACAAGTCTCTGTTTCTCTCCTGTGACAGTCAGGAGTCTAGACAATTATCTCAGATGTTCACGTTGAAAACATACATCTGACCAAATGAATTTCATCTTCACAAACTACAGTGGAAAAAGTGGAATGACTTGGTTCATTGCATGTAAAGATTTGGGCAAAAAATTCATAAAGTTAAGAAAATCAGTCCCCAGTACTATGTAGAATGAGCTGGCTTACCAACTTGCTGCCCACTGTTATTCCCAAACCTACCGCATCCATGTGACATTGCAAGGCACTCACATATCAAATAAATAATTTTAGTAACTGTAGTTAATAAATTTGTCTGTAAGTATGTAAAACAGTATTAAAATACTTGGTTTAACAGTATTTGTTCAGGTCTTGGTGGAAAAGATAAGTTTATTGGGATCATTAGTGACTTAGCATTGCACACAAAGGGAAGAAGCTACAGAAGCCTAATCAGAAGTTTGCTTTATCAAACAAATAATAAGCATTGCTATGTAAAGCAAGGCTTAAAAGGTCTCTGGAGTATCACAGTCTGTTTACTTTTTTTTTTTTTTTCCCCTGGAGAACGTATGCCCAAACCATTTGCAAACCGGAAGCTGTCCTTGCCAGCTACGCAGGTTCCTGACTTGACACTGCGTGTTTAGATCTCACTTGTAAATCTGCAGCCTTCTATTGCATCTGTCTGCAGGTGCCAACTGCAGACTAACAACATGAGTTGTTGTGGAGCTTAGAAACTGTCACTCCTCTAGCTGAGGCTCCTCTCTGTGCTCTGTCCCTCTTTAAAAGATGGACAAAGAACGCAGGAAATGAACTTTATTGATGAATCTGAGCATCACAAATCATTTACATCAGTTGGACAGATGCCACTAAAATGACAATATTTTGCTCAGGTATTTAAGCTGTTCAAAGTACACCCAGCTCTCCTCTCCAGGAACAGGAAGAGCGACAGTTCATGAACTGCTCATTAACCAGGTCAGCTGAACACCCTGTGTGCAAGTAAGTCAATTTGAGTTAATCTGGATAATAATCTTACCTTAACCCTTCTTGCTCATCTCAGATTGTATTCAGCTTGGTATTCACTTTAAACTATCACAAACAACAAATGGTAGGCCTTGGAAAAACTGAAACCTTAAGCAATATCTAGTATCCTAACAGAACACTGCAAGTCTGAGATTTTTTTGCTTTATGTCTAGTGCAAATAACAGGCAGAGACTTTTAAAATCAAGGGCAATTGAGAAACTTCACTAAAACCGTTGATGTTATTAATAGAAATCATATACAAAGACTGTGGATAAGAAGCAGCAGAAATTTTCATTCCACAATCATCAATCTCACAGGCAATTATTTTTTTCTGTCTTAAGCTGGCCTTTTCTCTACCTTTTTAGCAATTTGACAGATCAACCTAATTAACATGGATTGATTTGTACATCCATCTTATTGTCTGACATGTTCTTTCTACTTCACCTCTCTAAGGTCTCTGGTCTCTTTCAATTCCTTTTCCTTTTATTTTCTCTTCCTTGCTCTCTTTTGACCTTCCTATTTCATCCTCCAAATTCACCCCAAAACAGGCTTTCAGGTAGGTCTAAACTTTAGTTATTGCAAATACTGCTGATTCAGAAGTTGTCATGAAATTTTGATTTAGTTTTTCCACATTCTATGGTACAAGCAGAACCGTGTACTGATGCTGTAGTTGAAATGCCAAAACAATGGTATTTATGCCTCTGGAAGCCACGATTCCCTAATCCACATAATATTACGCTGTATTTTTATAATGTAGTTTGTCTTCAGCAATGACAGTTATACAGTTTTGAATAATCATAGACATTTTTTAAAGACTATACTAATCTCTTATCTTCCCATTTGTTATTTCCTTGTCCTGTCTGTTATTATAACATAATAGTCATGCATTATGGACCTAAAAGGCTCTATTCCATCATGAGATATGCACTTCAGATACACTGCCCCACCAACTATTTCCAAACAAATTGAACAGCACAAACATGTTCATGGTTACAAATCTCCTATGCTCTCCCACTGCCTGGAAGCTCTTTCACACATACCACTTTCTTTCTGAACCACACGGGACCAGTGAACCTGGGTGGTATATTGACCATCGGTGCTTGCAGAAACATACCCCACCCAGACTGAGGAGGGCTGAAAGCCTGGGAGCAACACTCCAAGACCTCACCGTGGGCCAGATTTGACATCCTCCCTTCATATACCGTCTATGTCTGAGTTAAGTAGGGTCTGGTGCCCTAAGGTACATTTTATTTCCAAGGGTCCTTCAAGGGACTGTACAGGCAAAACTTGGGCTCGGACAGTCTACAGTGATCCAAGAAAATGGGACAGATAAGGATCTTAAAGGGAATTGTGATTTGGCAACTGGAATTCAGGAGCTTGGTGTACCCTCCTGTATCACATGCATTTGCTGATTTCCTGTCAACACAATTTTCAATTTTGACATTTGAGTCTTCCTGCAGTCCATTATATAATGTACTATGAAACCACTGAATATGTTCCTTCCCACCTGACAGAAAAACCTGAGTAATTGCATCTTGGACTGCATGGAATAATCTTAACGTGTCGTAGCATTTTCCAGTCCTCCTTCTCTCTCCCCTGTATAATGACTAATTAATTTATATTTCAAATCAGCCACTTCTGGAAGATCTGTTGAGGTTCATTCTCCTTCATGTGCCCTTGATAACAATGATTTTATAGCCCTTATGTTGGATGTTCTGGGCGCTAATTGTGCCTTTATTTTCCTCAAGTAAATGAATTTACAACAGTTTGAGGTCAGGGGTTTTTTTTCCCTCCCTTGCAGTAACAAGTACCAATTGCCTGGATTTTATTTTCTTTCTTACCTTTATTGGACTATATTAGATACAAACAGACTCATTACTGTGAAGTCGACAAACCAGAAAAAAATATTTTTAAGTTTAAATCCAATTATATGATGATTTTCTGGGTATAACATTAAGCTTATTAGCAGTAGGATGAAAAAAAAAACATAAACACATAACTTAACAAAATGTAATAGACCAAAACAAAGTGCAATAACTGGACAAATTAGAATATACAAATATAGCTGATACAACTAAACTAAATGATCTAAGAAGGTTCCCTTATCAAAAACAGAGAATCAAAACCACCAACAACCCAATAAAAGCAGTCTGTGATGTAGACCCAGTTCGTGCAGCCATAGGCACCTCAGTCCTGGAGTCTGTAGAGGAATCTATTGGCACATAAAAATTCCCAGTCCTTGCACACACTGCATCCTTTTCACCCCTGGATGTGCCAAAATAATAGAAATTGGGCTGCTGTGCTCCTCATTTCCTTCCCCTACCATCACATGCATTTCCATGCCCCTTGCCCTGGACAAAAAGAGTTGTTCCCTGTTTGGGAAAATAGTGGCTTAATGTATTAATAGGATATCTGCATCACACAGTGTTGGGACCACAATTGTATTGAAGTGGATCAGGTGCCTTCCCATTCAGGTTCTGGACATGTGGCACAACCCACTGCCCAAGCCAAAGCCTTACAACAGCCTTCCCAGCCTGCTATTTCCCCACCCGACAGTCTCACCATGAGGAGACTTCTTTCAACAAACCTGCAGGGCTGCTACCACAAAACACATGACCCTCAGGAGTATGGATGCTTCTTCTAGCCAGTGCCTCCACAGCAAGGATACTCTGCTAAGGTTAGGGAACATGTGGCAGCAGTCTGAAGAGCCACTCTTAAGGAGAAAAAAATGCAGTGAAGACAGATTCAGAGCCATCTGCCCTAAAGGAAAGGATGGTAGTTGGCAGATGCTGCAAGCATCTAGTAGACACATAACACGGATTTGAAAACATTCCAGGCCAAGGAGAGAGTAGAAAATGGGTTTTCCCTTTTCCATGTGAGCACTCTCACCACTGAGCAGCTGCTAGAGAGGAAGTGAGTGAAGAAGATGGTAACCAGGAGCAGTTTTGCCTTGGAGAAGGAGCTTGACAGTGTTAGTAGCGGTTCAGGTATGTGAGTGTGGCATAACTAGGTGCACGTAGCTGCAGGTCAGAGTTAAGAGACATAAGCCTTGCATACAACAACAGCCTAAAAATACAGCCCCATTTGTAGGATTTTGAGCCGGTTATTTTTGGTAGGGTTTCTGGACTTTATTCCCAGACATGTGAGCTCCTCCACATACTGTGCTATCTAAATGTATTATATTACTACTAGATTGAATGTTATAAAGTAACAGTTACTAAAAATGTAAAGCACCATGTATGAAAAAATGCTGTGTTCTCCTTATTATAGAGGAGTGAACCTTGATTAGCTGAAGTGATAAGTCCATAAAATTTAACTTGCCATTTATTAGCAACCTATCAACGTGGTGTTATACAGGGTGCAAAACACTGTGACCTGTGGAAAAGTATTTGTCTGCTAAAGTGCAGATCAATAGTTCTACATTTAGGTACATTTTTATATATTATGCCAAATACAGTCCATAAATGCAACTTCATGATTCGGATTAGTACAGATTGTTAGTAAAGAGTTACACCCCTGTCTTGGCACACCGAAATATGTTATTAGTTGTTTCAGCAAGTCTCCTGATTTATAGTTAAGCTTACTGATTGTGTTTTAAATAGAGTAAATAACTCTTTTGTTCTAACCATCCAGAGTGTAATTTTTTTAGGTTCTGTCCAGTGAGGCAAAAGTTTGTAAGAGGCTGAAGTTTTAAACTGTTAGAAACTAAGCTGTACACAGGAATATACAATAATTAAAATCCATAAAGAAACCATCTAAATAGGTGATAGACTGAAAATAAAAAAAATGATTGATCTCTTAAAAACTGAAAGGTCATTTTCTATACATGCTTTATAAAATTTATTGCTTGAAAGAGTACTTTATGAAAAAACACTCATAGAGATATCTTTGTATGCATTTTAGTGTCCTGTGCTATCTATTTTCCTTAATTACATTGACATTACAGATATTTCAGCCTGGAGAAGAGGAGGCTTCGAGGGGACCTGATAGTAGCCCTCCAGTGTCTGAAGAGGGCCTACAGGAAGGTTGGGGAAGGATTATTTACAAGGTCCTGCAACGACAGGACAAGGGGCAATGGGTTTAAACTGGTAGAGGGGAGATTTAGACTGGGTGTTAGGAGGAAGTTCTTTACAGTGAGGGTGGTGAGACACTGGAACAGGTTGCCCAGGGAGGTCGTGGATGCTCCCTCCCTGAAGGTGTTCAAGACCAGATTGGATGAGGCCTTGAGTAACCTGTACTAGTGGGAGGTGTCCCTGCCTATGGCAGGGAGTTGGAACTGGATGATCCTTGAGGTCCCTTCCAACCTTACCATTCTACGATTCTATGATTCTATATAGTATTCAAGGTAGCAGCATTTACAAGCCATGTATTGGAGGCGCAGCTGAACTCCAGATTTCACATAGGAACATCTTAACAATTTTGATTGGCCACAGTATCACTGAGAAGTCAGAAGTGAAATCTGTACCTCAAAGTTTATGACTGTGATTCTAGAGATTTGAATTTTGGGTCAGCACTTGCTTATCAACTGATGATAAAATTGTGATACTTAAACTACCGGGCTCAAATGCAGGTACTCTTCCTGATCGGTCAGAAACCATGACCAAACCAAGCAGAAGGCAACAGACAGCCTGTCCCTCCCTGCTGGTGCCATTCTCTCCCCACAGCTGGAGGCTGTAGCCCTCCCAGTATTTGCACTGGATGTACACAAAGGCCAATCTCTCCTGTCCTCCATCCACCTGTGGAAGGTAAAGATCAAACACATCGTGGTGCAAGCCAGGTGTTAGAAAGATGGAGAGTGAGGAGCTAAGTAAGGAAACTTTCAAGAGGCTATGCTCATGATGACAAATGTTACGCAAAGGGTCATAAATGCACTTTCATGGAAACCCACAGACTGCAGGGATGTTAGCCAGAGATCCTTGGGATGGTGCATTCCCTTTCATTTAACACCCGTAATGGAACAGAGGCCTCGCATTTCTCATGACACTGTTATTCTTCTTAATGGGGATTAACAGCCTTTCACGTTATTTGCTGCCTAGATTTCTCATGGATTAACATCCCCACATCAGATACTATATTAGCCAATAATAAGAACAAATGACAGACTGCATAGTTCCTTGCCTGACAAGGGTGCTGTATTATCCAACCACACAAAGAGTACAAAGAAATTTCAGGGGTTTATTTATTGTTTTGGCTATTACACAAAAATATTACAGAAATAAAAACTCTGAAGAACTAGTATGGTGTGGTATTGCTCCAGTCATAATGTGCTAGTACACAATCAATTCTTATAAAAGCTTTTCTCTTTCAGAGTAGTTTAGTTGTCCAAAGGGAATAAATAATTTACTGGTTGTTCAATCTAGTATTTCTCTCCTATTATTTTTAAAAATTTATTCTACTTTGTGTTTACCACAAAAGTGTTCTTTGTTTACATTTTGACCATTTAAAATCTGTTTCCTCTTTAGCACACAGAGGATGCCCTTGAGCTCATCAACATCGTGCTGACTGCTTCAGAAGAATTCAGGTGTACATTTTATTCTCCTTACTTCTGAAGCCAGTATGGTCTACCTGGATTTATTTTGATGTAAATTTTCATAATTTTCACATTTTCAAGTGAAAACCTTATAAAACATCTAGACACAGATATGCATTCTTAATACGCCTGAACACAAATCACTGATTCCCTACTGCTGGTTCGGATGGTACTGGTTCATAGCTGTCTAGAACAGCTGGTTCACATCTGGTTAGAAACTACCCTGCAGTCAACTCAGTTGTCAGGAAACTCTGCAGAGAAAGCCTGGAGCAGCTTGCAAGTACTAGAGGTGAACACGTTTCAAAGATGACCAAATAGTGTTGGCCAGCTGAGTCCTCTGTGTGGTGCTGCATCAGCACTGCCCACACTCTACCCACTCGTGCCTGCACAGAGCGAGCTTTCCTACCTCCTGGACTGAATATCTCCAGCACCTCCCACAACCTAAGATTTCTTGGAGATGAACAACCTTAAATACGCAATTACCTCCATTTTCAGAGGATGAGATTCTGGTCTAGGTATTTAAGTAATGCTTACCTCTAACAGATCTTTCTCATGTTGTCAAAGATGAAATACTCTCAGTAGTTCTCCTAAGAAAAATCTCTGTTTCAGTTGAAGGAAGGACCGTAGTCGCCATTAAGAATGGGAAAAAAAATCCCAACTTGTACATCTTTTCTACACTGTCTTCCCAAAGGTTGGAATCCTCAAAGTATTTGAGGAATAACTTTTAAAAGATGAAAATGAAAATGAATGCATGAAATAGCACAGTATAAGCCTGTATTAGTTGTATCTTCAGCTGAGAAGTGCATGATTTAATTTTTCCTTTTAAATTTCATTTTTCAGACTGGTGTATTGGTGGAGGTAAAGTCATTATTTACTAGCAAAATAAGCAGTACTTAGAGGATCAGATTTCCAATCCAGTTTTTCAATTTCACCTCCTCCCCAAACAGCCAGTGAATCTAAAAACTCCTGAGACTAATTTAATGACCTGTGTATTCTTACTCTAAAATCTTTTCAATAACAATGTCAAAGTCATTCATTTACTGTCTTTGATATGACACGGAGATTCTGAACAGCATTCAAATCTCAGGTGTCAGAGTGTTTTAAAATAGCTTGGTTACTTAATTATAAAAGGGGTCTATGTTAGTTTATCACTTTTAAATGAACAGGAGATGTAACAAATTGTCTTCTAAATATCTATGTTATCTGTGTTGGTCTTGTTGTTGGTGTGATTCCTTCCTAGTTTCTGCTCCAGTGACCACTGGTGGCTCTCATGGTCATGGTAAGTGGTCTCTAGGTACATCTGCAGTATTCCCACTGATGCATTTTTCAGCTAAAAGTGTGATGAATGCACAGCGACCTGTGAATGATTTTCAGGGCTGGCTCTCATTGTTGACCCTTAAAACTTTGAAATAATCACACTAAAATATTTAAAAGCAGGAATGAAAGATAATCTCCCTCTAAAATACAATTTAATGACTAGTGGGTATTAAAAAGCAACACAAGAAGCCATTCTAAAATACAGTGCCATCACTCCAACTCCAGATTAAACATAGTAAAGTACTACTGGCTAGTATTGTCATTAATTCAATACCAGATTTAGTTAATGATTTCACTGTTATATTGCAAAATCCTTACATCAGTGGTTGAAATTCCTGATCAGTTTTATGGTCTCCCTCTGAGACCATGGGTCCAGGTCATGCTGCTGGACAGAACCTTTGAACTATTGCTTCGTTTGGATCTGGAAGTTAGTGAAAAGCAATAGAAACGGAGGTGTAATATATTTCATCACCTCAGGAATCACAGTTTTGCACTCTAAGAATAAAAACCTAGGCTTGCTTTACACAGTTTATCGACAGGAACATCATACTTGCATCAAAATGCACAAGAGCTTATGGCTATTCATGTTGCTTCTGCATGGAAATTGACCAACTGATGTGTGAAGCCCTAGACAACCTGGGTCACATTCTCAAGATAATAAAGTTTTTAGGGTAGGAATATTTGATTGCACTGGAAAAAAAAATCAATGTTATCCTTCAGAGAACTATTTATACACTCACTAAATTGTTTCAGGTCTACATTTGGAAGATTGTTGATAGCAATCTGTTTACCATTAGCCCACATTTCACATACCCTATGTATGAGAATCAGGTTCAAACCCAGGTGCTAACTTGATTAATTGCAAGCAGGGGTTTCAGCCCAGGTCATCACACCTTTTCTCCCTGCTCCACTGTACGTTTAAGCAAGCTGCAAAAACTGAGTCTCTCCTACAGAAGTAACTGGGTGAGCCTGGCCCTGCTGTGTATGTTGTGTGCTGAGTAAATGATCATCTGAAACACAGAAGAGCTACATTTAGATCCATCCTTGTCCAACTAACGGCATGGCTGAACTCCCACTCCGCAATGTGGAGATGGGATATATGGAATTTCTCCTATAAAAGCTCTTCCACTTTCTTCACAGGATACTTAATATTCAATAATAGTTGGAGCCAAAAAATAACTCCTTTGGTTGATGGGGAATTCATTCAGGACATGAGATGCCTAGGCTCCTTCTTTGTGTCAGGGACCCATTTGCCTTGAGACGGTACAGCAGCATCAAAAGAAAGGATGGCAAACCTTTATCAGTCCTCTCTGGAGTATTGGAGTATATGGAGGTTTACAGTCCTAACAGTCTTTCAAGGGCTTTTAGGTAAAAGTATCTGTGGTATCCCTTCCTTAACTCTCATTCTATCAGTCGAATTTGACACTGCCTTTGCTTTCAGCAGAAACATGTTCTACAGCAGCATTCTACCTATGGGTTGGAGCAGGATGCTTTGTTCCATTAGAAACAATTTCCCTAAATTTTCATCCTGATGTAAAATAATATTCTCAGTTTCAGGTAATTCTTAAACAGTTTTTAATACATTTTTATTTGGCTAGAGAACTGAAGCAAAGTGCACACAACTTATTCAAGGTTCTACCCTTTCTTGAAGTTTTCCTGTTGCTTCTGACTGATAGTGGAATGGAACCTTCCGAGTCTTATGCAAAACATCTCAGTTAATGGTTATTATCTCAATCAATTTCTTTCAATTCTCTACAATTGGCTAAAAGTAGCCCTGAAGCATTAAAACTTGTATAGGGGTGTGAGAAGGGAAGACACTCCAGAGAGGCCTGTTCATCACCAGCAGGAGTTAACACTGGCTCCTCTGACAATCCAAAAAATAATTCTAAGTTGTTATGCATACTAGAAATGCCTCAGATCACACTTGAAGGCACCCACATGCGCAGGAACTTCTTGTCTCCAGGAAAAGTATGTGCTCATGGAGGTTGATATCATCCCACTAAAAGCCTCCCTGGATTTGGTATTTATGTGCCCAGCTCTGGGTAGATCCCAGCACTGTCAGTGGTGCTTGAACTCCCCCAGAGAAATTGGTTGTCAGTGTGACATCTGCAATGTAGCTCCCTAAATACCAGGCTTTGTTCGCTTCAGTTATTTTTCACCTTGTTTTAGGAACTTCAGAAAAATCATCTACCTGACTGTTGTCAGCACTCACATTCAGCTCTGTGAACTGATGCTAAAGGTATGGTAGAAGGGGAACATTTCTGTTTGGGACTGAATGGACCTTTGACAGACAGACTGGCATAGAGATGCTATCATTAATTATATCTTTGAATGGACTCTGGTCTTTCTGAAGCATCTATTGAACACCCCAGTACTTCTGTGCTGTAGATTTCACAGATGCAGCGTCCAAGATTCACTTATAGGCATGTGACGATCTCAGAGCCAGTGCTTGGTTTCTCTTTAACAGCACCCATACAGAAAGACTCACAGACTATCCCAAGAGGGTGATGGTTTACCTGGGCTTCCAATGTAATACTGCATGGATGATACTTTATGACTATAATGCTACGAAAAAAGGTCCTGGCCACCTTTTTTGTCATCAGATGTGAGCTGCAGCCTTACCAGATGTCCTTTCTGGTGCCCAGTGAGTATTTCTGCGCTTCCATTATGCCTTGCTGTTGCAGCTCTTTAATTCATCCTGTCACTTTCTCCACTATTATGGCTTTGAGAGTTTTATTTGCTGCAGGCAACAGAGAGCTTCCACAACAGTGTGACATGAAATGTAGTGCTAGGCTTCAAGTACCTACTGTTGGTGTGCTGCTCCAGTTCAGCAGTACTGTCTGCGTTTTTCTCTTCAGTTTGCCTTTTCAATATATTTTCTTAGCAATATTGACAACTGCTTCTGCTTTTCTGTTAGACTGGAGGAGATGCTGAGAAGGCATGATATGGCCTAAGCCTGCTGATGCAGTACGCTTCTTATACGCAAACTAAGGTCCATTATCTATGATAACTATTTCTGCAGCCCTCTCCCAGGCAAACTCAGCCTTATAGCCACCAGTGATAGAAACTGCTGCTTTTTTATTTAAGGGATCCATTTCCCAGCTGACAACAAAAGCACTCTGCATTCATTAAGGTAGGAGGGGAAAAACGAAGACAAGACGAGCTGTGGGGTTTTGTTTAACCTTATACCTCAGGGACAGCAGCCTCCTTACAGCTGCCATCCAGCAGACCAAGCACTAAGTAGCTCAAAGCAAGATGGCTCCCTTAGGGAACTAATGGCGTATTTACACAATGAAGCTGCTGACAGCCTGTCTGTATTAATACTGGTTAAAACAAAACTTGAGACACTCATAGAGCACAGGTTGGCAATTTAAAGGAGTAAGCTGACAATATTGGAAAACAAGAGAAAACAGAGAAGAAGAGACATAGTCTCAAAAACATAGTTTTTGCTGAAATGCTGCTAAATATCAATAGTTCTCAAGGTCTATGATGGAGGAGGGAAATGAACTTTTAAAAAATATACTTGCTCAAAAAACATCTTGAGACCATTGCTTGTGGAAGACCTATGTCCCTAACAGAGACCAATACACCTCTCAGCCTCTCCCTGCCCCACCAAAGCCCTTCTGCAGCACGGGAGGAAATATTCCTCCTTCCTGGTGGATAGTGTTAGCTTCAGGGGAAGACAGTTACATTTTAGAGATCTCTTAGAAAAGGTGCATAAATGAATTGTAATCTTAAACAGCTCTGCTGGGAATACAGCAAAATCTCTGCTGTGCAGCCACTCTGTCTTTGGCAGAAGAGAGTGGTCTTTCCACTAGGGCACAGCGATAGATGTCATTAGTTTGAGCAAATAGATTTTCCCTGGGCTTCAGTTCAGTTACCAGGACTAGACGAGGGATCAGCTTCAGCTATGTATTTTTTTGGTTGAGCTCCCTAAATGTTAAAATTATACTGAATATATAAAAGACAGAGCTTTAAGAAGCTTTGGCATTGTTTTAAATAAATGAACAATGCATTCAGAAATATGAAGTACAGCATTCTGAAATACAATATTCCATTTCAGTTCCCCTGTCAGATGAGGATCTTTCAATGATGAAAAGTAGTTTATAAATTTAAGGCGATACTAAGTTACTATTTTTTTATCAAAATGAAGGAAATACTTACATTTATTTTCATTCACATGATTAGAAGTAAAATCAATAAACATAAATACTGTGTGGGCTAAAGGACTGTAATTCTGTAATGCACTTAACTTCTATTTTGCATGGTGATTTTCTCTTTTTTTTTTAAATCCCAGCTGCTCCAAGTAATTTTATGGATTTTATGTTGCCTAGGTAATCTTAAAGGTTTTAAAGTTTTTGTTTTCTGTTCTGCTTTAACGCTGGCTTCATTGTAATAGCATTTTTATACTTTTTTTTTACATCTGGGTCACATTTGTTCTATGGAACATGTCATATCATTAGCTTATTCACTCCTATCTCTGTACACTTCCTAAATATACCTAAGAGAGAGTCACCATGCTGTGAAGATGACAAGGTAACAGGACAAATCTGCATTCAGTTTTACTCAGTTTCAGGTACAAGGGCACATCTCACAAAGTACAGGTAAAAGTTTACTTCTATTGAGATCCTTCATCTCACATCCTTTCCAGCCTCTCAACGGAGGTGAGATCAATTTGGTTATAGAACTGATGACATGAAAACATTGTGCTAGTCTTGCTCCTCTCCCTGACACATGCTCATGTGAAGAATAAACCAACAGTTTAGGTGGGATTGGAATTGTTTCCTTTCAGCCTTGCTCATATTTGAGAACAAAATGTTACTCAAAAAAAAAAAAAAAAAAAAGTCATAGTCTAAATGTCACTGTATCTATGAATAGTAAAATTAAGGACTTTGGCTTTGTAATGCTGTACTGGCAGGCAAGCAAAATGTGTCCTGTGAAGTGTCAGCTGAACAGCTTTGACATATGTCAGTGACATGCCCTTCTATGAAATACAGTATTTAGTTCTTGCTGTCAAACTATGGGTTGTGTGAGAATTTGTCAGCTGTGAGGTCCCAGTCATTGTGTCTTGACTGGAGGAGACCCGTTAATGACCAGTTGAGCTACATCCTTTGCTTAGACTCTTAAGCATCACCCAGTGCTTAGATTTTTACATTTTCCATGTGAAGCATAATTAAACTGTGACATTCACTGTCATAAAGTAATGAGAAAAGCCTGGAGCTTAGCAGGATTAAAGAGTAACCAGACTTTTATATAGGTAACGAGAACACGTTCCAGTATCTTAGCTGACAAAGAGTTTTCTTAATGAGAAGCATAAAGTCCCACATTGCAGTGTATAAAGCAACTAGAAACTAAGAGAGTGGGGAAACAGTGCTTGCTCCAGGCAGGCTATTTTGTACCTCAGTGCCTTGCCTTGAGGTCAGAGGCAGGATGCTGGAGCAGAGGGACAACTGATCTTGTCCAGAATGGAAATTCCTACATTTCAGTTTTCATACGTAAAAGCTCAGCTATAACAAAAAAAAAAAAACCCAAATAAACTACCACCACAAAAAAAAAAAATAAAATACCCCAAACCCTAAAAAACTTCAGTGAGATCGTTGATAAAGCAAATTCAATCCTAAAGAGGAGGAAAAAGTATTATGTGCACACAGTAAATTCTTGTATGGAAGGAAAATAAATAAAACCAGTTAAAGTAAATACAGCCCAGTAAAACTGAATAATGTCCAAAGCGCTCAGATATAATTCTCACAAATGAAGGTGTCTTTCTGTTCCGGCAGCCTGTGCCGAGGCACACAGAGTACAATATTTTCTCTGACAGTAACAAGCAATTGTCACAAGGATATGAGACATTTTTTCTGTTCCTTCTAACATTCTTAAAGAAGCAGGCCTAGAGAAAACTGCTCTTAGACACAGAAGACTGAGTCCTCAGCCAGGGCAGCTTGCTGCAGAGCCTTTGACATCAACGGGGCCATGCCGATTTATACCAGATGAGGATATTTCTGCTCTGTGAAAGCTTCAGCAAGATGGTGTGGCCCCCAGATAATTTTATTAATTCTTATAATTATATTTACTCTCAAACCTGATGCTACTGCTCAAATGCAAGAAGGAATCACTGAAATTTAATTTTACAGCTCTGAGAACCATTTGTTCACATTCTCTGAGCTGGGAAATAGGTTTTACTCCCCTCCCTAATCTGTTCAAACAAATCTGGGAATGAGTAGAACCATGTGTTGTTGTATTTACATACTAGTTTACATTGCTTCTTATTATTAATTTATAACTAAAAAATTAGCTTCATTTCCCCTCCTCTTTAAAAGTAAATTTGCAAGTCATTCATATGGGATACATGCTCAGTTGTTTGGGGATCCTACTTACATTTTCTTTCTAATGATGAATATTTATTATTTGCTCCTTTTTACTAATGAATAGATTTTAATTAACTTCAATTTGTGTACCATTTTCAGTGTCCAATTTTTCATTGTGAGACTACAGAGGAGAGGAACACAGGATGCTGCATATCGCCTGAATAAAATGACATCATCAAAACACTTAAATCTTGGAAAAGAAGTTGGAACAAGGGGATGCAATGTTATAACTCTGCTTCTCCTTAGCTAGTGAAAGGTAACCTTTTCAAATTGAATTTCCACCATATTTCCTCATAAATTTCCTCATAACTCCCTTCTTATCACACTCTCCCATGTAACACTGGATGAGTAAACCAGTTTTCTACAAGGAATATTGAAAATACAGGTCCGTGCCTTCAACAGCAATCTGCAACTTGTGTTTCTGAGCTCTCACTTTGAGTGTGTTTACCCTACACTGCAGATTTGTAAATTGTGAGGCTGTACACAAATGAAGACAAACAGTACCAAAATTAAAAGAAATGCATTACAGTTACTTGGATGCACAGTGCAACACCACCAAAATTTTAGTCTCATTGCCAGATTCAAACATAGCAAACTATGACAAAACCAAAACCAGGTAGTGAAAGACCCAAGTGAAGTCAAACAGCTCCCACGCTCAAAAAAAAACCAGTTTGGGGTTCGTGAGAACCATATGCCTGCTGTCTGCCCAAACAGATCAGAGTGAGAGAGCTTGTCCTTCAAAACTGATAAAGGTCAAATCAACTGACATCCCTCCTGGAGCCTGGAAAGTGAACAGCATACTTTTTTTTGCCCTTCCTCAAAGAAGAGATTGAAAAGCAAGTGCTTGAGCAATTACATTCCCAAGGAATACACTGTAGCCTTCAATCGGCTGCTTGCCACTCCAAGGTAACTCACTTCAATAGAGTTATTTCTTTTCACAGTGATGTAACTCAAGCTCTCCATGTTACTGTACTTTTAATTCATAAGTCTTGCAGTCACTTATGACACACATGGCAGCTTCCTTGTGGAAGCTCTGAAAGCGAGGGTCTGCCATATCCGTAACCACTCCTGATTTCAATGAAGTTATGCCATGTAAAAAAAAAAAAGTACACGGACAAAACAAGTGAACCTCTCCTATAGCATGTTCTGTGTGCTGGTCCTCTGAATGCTATGTAATATAGGCGTCAGCTAGCTGGAAGAGTGAAAAATTTGCTCCCTCAAATTCAGATTTGAACTAATGTCTGCTCTTGGCTCTACCGAGTCAGTCAAGAGGCAGTACGGTACCCACTGGTACTATGTGTTTCATACAGACCATCAGGGTGGAAGCGAAAGCTCCTGCAGTGTCTAAGTCCAGTGGTCTCAGCAACAAAAGGGCACTCAGAAGAGGATTTTCCAGGTGTGGGGCTGCTGGGGAGAGTCAGTATCCTGGCAAATCCCCCAGACTCCTGTGTTCTGATATCAGGAGAGGGACAAGGAAGAGAAGAACGTTCTTGTGCTCACTGTAGCCGCAAATACTCATCTCTAGCTTCGGTGGTTTATGAGAGGTCTTACCCTCAGTCACAAGGAGA
The DNA here is from genome assembly GCA_013396675.1 of Eubucco bourcierii. Lineage (NCBI taxonomy): Eukaryota > Metazoa > Chordata > Aves > Piciformes > Ramphastidae > Eubucco > Eubucco bourcierii. The sequence goes on from VWZE01011213.1 coordinate 26,727, forward strand.
CTTGAATGAAGACTGTATAGGAAAGAGAGTAGAAAAACAAGGGAAGCAGAGAGGGAAGAAAATCAGAAAGAGAGGTTCAGTGCTGAAGCTTTTCATGCACTGAAAAGATGCGGAAGGAGATGAGAAAACAGAAAGGAAGAGGGGACTTCTGTGAGGCTTCCTGAAGTCACTTCACTGGAGCAGATGAGCATGGACATCAACGTCCACAGCGTCAGGGCCCCAGCATCCAGTGCGTAATACTGCTGCTTTTGGACTGTCTCTTTCATTTAAGGAATAAAGTGGATAATAAAGCTGCTTCAGAAAAGATACCAAGAATTTTCAGGCAGGAGTAATTACCCAAACTGTGCCAAAAGTTGGTCTACACTCAGTTTACAGATGATCAAGGACAATGCGCTACTTCACAAGTTCAAAAGCTTTGATTAATATTTGCAGCTACTATGCGGCTACAATGCAATACATGTTTAGCCTTAGGGTTTTTGTGTTTCTTTAAAGCATTAGCCATTAATAGGCTAAGTTTACCACTGGGATACAGAGCACTGGCCCAGCAATGTAGCTCAAATGTATTTATTTTCCAGTCTATGGTTTTTCAAGTACAGTGTATCATTTCTACAAGGCTTTAATGAGAGCCAAGAGGTGTACATTATAAGCAACAAATTTCTATTTCTAATGGAGTTCAGTTAAGATCAGAGAGTGATTTATTAGCTTTCTTCAGCTTTTACTTGTATTTTGCTACAGAGATCAGAAAGTTAGATTTAGATCTAAAATTCACAGGATAGCATCAAGAGCCTTGTTTTCAAAGTCAAGATTTTTTTAATCTTAAATTTATAAATGTTCCATCCTGCTTAAGGTCAGTCATTCTGAAGAACAGTGAGTATCTGCCAGCTGCTCTGGACCACCTCATTAAAATGAAAGCATTTAACTTCTGAAAGCAAAAAAGCCCCACCCCCAAACCCAGACATTTTTGTGCGCATGCATATTTAGTGAAAAAGCAAAAGGAAAGATATTTGTCTAAATGAGTAATTCTTAGGATGATGTTTATTACTACAGTGTTGTGAAAGGCCAAAATAGGCCAAAATAGTCATAAACATCTCTTGGCTTGCCCAGACATGTTTTCTGCTCTCCCTCCTTCTGCTGTTGGAAGAAGCAACGGCAGGAAAGGAAGGCAAAGGGCCCTGGTGCCTTCCAGTCTCCTCCTCTCCCTCTAAACTTGTTTACAGGGTCCCTGAAAGTGTTTATGCATTCGTTTATGTTCTGCCCTAAAAAGGGGAAGCAAGCCCTGGTTTCACCTAATATGGTCACTTTTGGCAAGTGCCATTCTGATTGGCTAGTCTGTGGCCAAAGGTCCATTCATCTCAGCCTGTATTGATAAAAAGAGATGAGCAGGTAAACACAACATGCTCTGCCTTGATGTGATTATGCCAGTGCTCTGCCTCAACGTGCTTCTGCCCTTACGCAATGAGCCTCTGCCTCATTGCTTTCTGTCACTGCATCCCACCATGCTCTGCAAGAGTCTGTTTGCTACATAATAACAAGCCCTGATACTTTGAGCTTGTATACTTGTAAAGTGCCTTGTCTCAGTTTACCAGAAGATTGGCATTGACTGCCTCCACGAGATAGACTTGCTTAGCCAGTGTGACATCGTGTCAAGACTGCACATCCACAAGACATCCTGCCTACACCTCTGCAAAGTTCCATGCCAAATCTGGAGTCCAAGAGGAACCAGGATCAGGTCAGAGGCTGTCTGCCTCTCTCCCAGCACCTCTCATTAAAGCCTGGTGTGCTGGTTTGAGGCTAACTGGAATATTTTAATAGAGAAAATTACACTATAGGCTGTGAAAGGAAAACATGGTGATGTCTACTTCACGCATAGGCTTGCTGAGATGTTTAAGAGGAGAAACCAAAACATTAGATAAGTCAGTCTGTCTGTAGGGGCACAGCTCTCGGGCAGTCTAGTTTATGGTTCTTTTTCCTCTCTGCTGAGTAATCTCACTAATCACTTTTTCTTCTATCCCCCTTGGTTGATTCTCCAAGCTCACCTTGTGCGTAAGGCAAACCTTGGGGTAAGGTATAGGGGTGGGGAGAAGGTGGAAGGGTGGTTGGGAGCCCCTCCTGGGGACTCTGATTTCTGGGAGGGGTGTTGTGTTTCTGTATTACCTATAACTTGTATATCTCTGTAAATATTCCTGTATATAGTGTATATATAGAATCATAGAATCATAGAATGGTAAGGTTGGAAGGGACCTCAAGGATCAT
>VWZE01011213.1:29399-135257 GCA_013396675.1 Eubucco bourcierii
GACTCCAAGGTCCTTTTCCTCAGGGCTGCTCTCCAGCCATTCACCACCCAGCCTGGATTTGTGCTTGGGATTGTGCCTACCCAGGTGCAGGACCTTACACTTGGCCTTATTGAATTTCATGAGGTTGGCCTGGGCCCAACTCTCCATCCTGTCCAGGTCCCTCTGGATGGCATCCCTGCCCTCTAGCAAGTCGACTGTGCCACACAGCTTGGTGTCATCTGCAAACTTGCTGAGGGTGCACTCCATTCCTCTGTCCATGTCACTGACAAAGATGTTAAACAGCACTGGTCCCAGCACTGACCCCTGAGGGACACCATATCTGCTTGTACATTGTGCAAAGCTGTAAATAGAGCTTCATCTCTTAACTTCCAGCCGGATGAGATCTAGTCTGGGTCATTTTACAAAGTGTGGGGGGTGGCTAACTCCCAAACCATCATACCTGGGAAGATCTAGAAGACACTGACAGAATTCCCTGCAAGTGTTTAAGTACTGTCTGGAAACTGTAGTTACCCCCAGGAGTCTGGAGATATAATTTGTGAGAGTAAATACTCAAAGCCTCCAGTGCAAAACTCTGTGAACTCTTAAGTGAACCTGAATGCCTTCTGCCTTGAGCAGAAAGGAGCTTCTCGAGTCCCTCCAGTGGGTAAGTGGTATAATCAACCACAAGAACCTCTTTCCACTCCTAACGGTTTAATGTTTGTATTACTGCTAGTTATTTAAGTGTTCTAGATTCTGTATTCCTATGTGTAATGGTTTTCATGACTGTTGCAAAGAACTCATTAGTACTAAAACCTGTGTCCGGTAGCAAGACTCCTGAACATTAATAAACAATATTTATTTTGAAAAATCCCATCTCCCAGCCACACCTTACCACCACTACATATAGTCATTGGCAGTAATAACAGAGAGTAACAAGAACAATACTATCTGGCAGCAGTCAGTGGAACTGGGACTGCCCCCTCCAGCAGAAGATAACAGTGCCCACCTACCCATATCCCCTAAGGTGGTTGTAAAGGACGACCAATCCTAAGATCCGTGAAACTTCATGAGTAAGCCCTGCATACTGGATCTCAACAGTGCAGCTGGCAAACATCCACAAAAGGCTGTTAGAGTTAGGATAAATGGCCTAACATGATTGCTGGATCATTCAGGGGTCAGCCCTTGTGCTGAATGATACAGAACCAAAAGGTAAGAGAAAAAAACAGAAGAAAGATGAGAGAACCTGGAAAGAATTGTTTACTATTTGAACAATTCACAAAGCAGATGTTCCCTGGAGGTGGAATTGAAGAAAGCTTGCCAGAGATAACAAAATTTTTATTTCTGACATACTGAAGTACTACAAAAGAAGTTCCCACTGGAGTCAATTTTTTAATAAAACACTTAGAATAAGATCAAAATTTAAATATTAGAAATATAATGCCATGGTGTGCTCTGAATATTAATTAAAGCTGCGTTAAAAACCATGCACAATCCCCTATCTTAATATCTGAGCTGAGTAAGAAAGAAAAATACTAAAACAAATGGAACACACACAAATAACATATGTTGGTTATGATTGAAACATTTATGTACTATTTACTGTGAACTATTTTTCCTATTTATTTTATCCCTGCCCAATTCATTTATTTGTGGTTGCTGTGTTAGTAAGGCTAGACTTACTGGAAGGCTAGACTCAATGGAAACAAGAAGCTGGAAGAGAAGTGGAGAGGGGCATTTTGAGCTTGTACCTCCTTCTACAACGTCTCCTTGAGACAAGAGTCCATTTCTGCTTGTTCAGGGTTCTCCTCTGTCACACAGACCTGTTTGTTCTCACTGGAAAATCTGAGGACAGTAAGAACAGAGTGACTCAAGTTTACATGATTGGATGAATTTTTTATTCCTCTAATGGAAGAGGCAGACATTAACTCATCCCTCTCTTTACACAGATTTATTATGTTCAATAATTGTCTGTTATTATTACTGTACATTGTAATCTATTTCTAATGAATCCCTCTTGGTTATGGTGAATCAAGTCTCGCATAATAAATTCTAATCTGTTAGTCATTATCTTTGTTAATATTTTACAGTCTACATTTATTACTGAGATTAAGAAATAGTTTGCACAGTGCTTAGTATTTTCACTATTTTTAAGTGCTATCTCTTCTAATTAGTGATCTCTTTGAATTTGCCTTTGCCTTCTTAGATTAGTACCAACTGCACTGGAAGTATCAATGTTTTTGGTTTTTTGGTTTTGTTTTTTTTTTTTACTAAGTCTTCTGCTGGGAAACACAAGTTATAAAATTCATATGTATTCTTTAGAATGCACATTTATTTGTGTGCTGTATCAGCTAATCTAATTGATGGTGCTTAGGTTCAAACCTACTAGCAGATGCATGGGACTAGAGCTGATGTGAGCAAAAGTGACTGCATACAATCACATTTGGGCATTCTTCAGTCATTTTTTTTTTCTCAGTTCTAGAAGACAGATTTTTGGGGGGAGAAATAGTAAATCTGCTCAAGATTCAAAGCCGCTTTTCATCTAACAGAAGGTTTTGGAGTCCACTCTCCTGTCTCATATTTGTAATACCTTTTACAGTTACAAATGTCTTGGCATAGAGATAATAACTGGGGAGCTATTACCAGGTCTTGTAATCTCATTACAAAACAGCCATCTCCGTCTTGATGTGAGTTAGCCATGAAAGAATTCACACTCCGCATTAAGACACTGAGGGATACAGTGCTCAGCCCCCATTTAATAAGATGCGTGGTAAGAGTTTGTTTAATGTCACGCCCGTGAGCATTACGACAGTGATGTGAGGGAAGGGGCCATTTCAGTCAGCTGAATAATTCCTGAGCAGTATTATGTGCCTAAAGAATCCCCTTGGGTACCTCATTGCACATCCTTATGTGGTGGTGAACATCTCTGAGCAGGTTGCCATCAGGGTCGCTTTTGGTAGAACGAACCAGCAGTGCCTCTGCCAAAGCTTTTTCTCCCTTCTGCAGTCTTTGTATGGGCAAAGGGTTAAGGGTGGATGAGTGATGTTTGCTTTTAGTTCCCCTATAAAAGCTTATTGCCATTTGGCAATTAGATTTGGCAATTAGAGCCGGTTGGTAAACTTTTGATGATAAGCAATGGAAAATGCTGATTTGTTCAAGCATTTAATGGGAACACATTGGGTTCAATTAAGAGTTTTTGGAAAGGCTCCTTAATGGACTTGGGTAAAAAGTGTAAGCCTTTGCAACAGAAGAATGATTAGGTACTCTGCTTTTTCGGGGCAAAACCCAAACTTTCATATACTTGGCAAATACCTGCTCTGATCTGGTAATGTATACTAGAAAAAAAACATTCTGCCTGGAAGGAAGCAAGGATCTAGGGGCTCTTCAGTGAGTCCTACAGTCTATCTGAAATTTCTCCTGGATGTCTTTCTGAAATGTAACCTGTTTTTCAGAGCCCTGCTTTTTTTCATTCCCCCCCCGCCCCACCCCAGTGGTATTTGTCAATACTGTATATACACTGCTGGAAATAAATTTTGATTTCCCTTTTCCTAATCTCTCAAAGTAGACTGGTTTTGTTGTTTTGTTTTTTTTTCAGTTTTCATCCCTCTATCTAGCACACTGTGTGGAGCAGTTTTCCTTTCAGCAGTTCTAACATGTCCTTTACTATGTGGTCAGTACATAACCATTTCCATTATTCTCAATGTGTTCTTCATAATTAATGGCCAATGAGCATTATTAAATCAGTGAGACAAGAATTATATTGAATAGCCAACTGTCAGCAACATCTTTCCTGCTGGAGTGGGGTGTCTCTGACCAAGCTTATATTTGCATTGCAAACATTCACAGCAAAATGGAAGGAAGCAGGAAGCGGCAGCAGGCAGAGGCCGGTAGGAAACACTGGCTGTCCTTCAATAGGCAAAATATCCATCCTCCAAATCTGACACATCAATCCTGCTTTACCATGGTTATATCAATGAAGAGAAATTAATGAGTGACACAACTCAGACCTCTTCCCCCACTTAACTGGCAACTGCAATCTCTGATTTATGTACAAAATTCACTGTGGTGAACTTAATCATCACCAAAGCGAACAGAAAACACCTGGCAGTTGAATGATAGCCTCGAGAAGTCACTAGCAGCTGTTTTTTGCTGCACTATGGTATAGGCAAATGCTCTAGAAAGGTTAGTCTGAAAGCAGCACACAGCAAAACCTGCAGCCATTCAAGCATCAGGTCTCCAGCTGAAGGAGTTTTCTTTTCTACTAATGTACAAACTGCACCGGGGGAGGTTTAGGCTTGAGGTGAGGAGAAAGTTCTTCACTGAGAGAGTCATTGGCTACTGGAATGGGTTGCCCAGGGAGGTGGTGGAGTCACCGTCCCTGGAGGTGTTCGAGGCGCGTTTGGATGTGGCACTTGGTGCCATGGTCTAGTCTTGAGGTCTGTGGTAACGGGTTGGACTTGATGATCTTTGAGATCTCTTCCAACCTTGGTGATACTGTGATACCGTGATACAACACCTAGGTTATGAAGATTTGAGACTTATTAAGGACTTTGGATACTTCTGTAGCTGTATCTGAGTAAACATAAATGTTTACTCAGAACAAAACTAGTCACAGTTGCTGCACTGATAGGAAAAGATCAGCTGTGGAAACTAGGAAAAAAAACAGACAAGTAAGAGAGTAGAGAGTAATGTGCATTTAGTCAACAGATTTTTCCCTAACTGTGGAGCCTTCCCTGTGACCTGAGAATGATCTGCAAGGTCACAAGTCTCCTAAACTTGATGGAAAATCTTGCTTGGTCATCACAGTTCGAAAGTGATATCTTCTTTTAAGAACAAGATTCCAATAAACGATTACACGGTTGACACCAATTCAGTGATCCTATCTTCATTTCCCAAGAAAATTTATACACATACAAAGGACTCGAAGATTCAATGAGAATTCAGAAGTCTAAAAGTATGCATTCTCGGAAAAAAAATATAACTGCCATATGCAGGAAAAGGAGAGAGATGTCAGAGAGACAAAACTTTATGGAGAGAGAGGGGTGGACAGAAAGCACCACCCCAGATACAGAGAAGCAAAATATAAAATGCTGAGATATGTGACTTCTGAGACAGGGTGTACATCTGGTGGAGTGCAAGAAGTAGGAGAGAGACTTCAGAGAAGGACAGAAGTTTCCTACTCCCTTTGAAGCTGGGAAGAAAAAGAGAAAAGGAAAAAGAGAGACCAATGCAAGATTAGAGAGAAGAAAGAAAAAGGAAGGAAGACAGATCACAAATAAAGAGCAGCAAAATTCATTCACAGTAAAAAGAGAAATAAAAGGAGAAGGAAGCAGAAGGCCAACAAAGAGGAGAAAACGAAAATAAAGGAATAGCGAAAAAGCCACTCATACGTGTGTCTATGGAAAGTCACTGAGAATAGTTCTGAAGTCATCAGAAATCTCTAGCAGGATACCTCAGGTATGTGTTTGCGTAGGAGAAAATTGGGAGATCTGCTTACAGTTGTGAGATGCGCATGTGGAAGCCATTGATAGCCATGGGAAAGAGGACAGCACATATGTTTCCATAGTCTTCTGAGATGAATCTTGTATTTCCCCCTCTGTGAGAATAATGCACTCGCTGCACATATATGGACACAGGAAGAGTATGCAGATGCATGCACACGTTCACACACAAAGTATAGCATTTAGAAATGCTTGGACTAGTTCCAAGGTAGTTGAACAAAATGAGGCTAATAAAATATAATTAAACATTAATTACTCTAACTATCAAAAATAATTGACTTGTACAAAGCACAGCACTCCTATTAAAAAGGGACCTAAGGGTAATAAAAAGCATATACTATTCTGTAATGCAGACATAATAATTGCTATGAAGCAATTAAATTTATAGGCAACTGTTAAAATTCTTTTGTGACTATTTAAAAGTGTAAGCACCGGACAGATTCGGTCCAAAATTATCTACTATAAGGCAGTCTTGGTATTATAATAAGTAAACTTTAATATTTAAAAATCAAAGATGCACTGCTTCTGCTTGAAGTAAATTTGAAGTAAAACTGTCTGGATTAGTCATTAAAATGCTGCTGCTTGTGTCCCAACAAGTCATCCTTCTTCCATCAACTTTTCTTTCTAAAAATCTTTTTTGAGCATGAGACAGCCAGAGCTGGCAGATGAAAGCAGGAGCATTGAGAACTTCAGATGGTGTGAAGCTACCTCACTTCACTCAACTTCCTCCTGCTTTGCTGATTTTTAACAGCGAAAGAAGGAACCAGCCTCAGTACAGGCAGAACTGGGGGAGAGACAAAGACTGGTTGAACTAAGATCACAGTAAGTTAAAAACAGACCTAGTAAAGAGAAATATTTCATCGGCAAGTGGGGCCCAAGTGGAGCTTCAGACTGAAACAGTTCATGTCAAGGACCCCCCTGCTTGTTTTTCAGGGTCTTTCACTGCAGACTAGTGCTTAGTCTGCTACTTAGAATGTCCATTACTGTCTGGAATGCATTAGATGTATTTCTGGAATGAATATTTGGTTTGCTTTCATTGGAAAGGAATCTAGTTTGCACACTCTAATACTGTTCTGTGAGGTGAACCAAAGTCTGGTAAGTGGCAATGACCAAGAGATTGACTTTATATGCAACTAAAATAGATGTGCCAGAAAACTAGCTTTATGTTGTTTGGTTTTTGTTTTTGTTTTTTTGTTTTTTTTTTTTTTTTTTTTTTTTAACATTTATTTTTAAGGTGCAGGGTAAGTATTTCTCTTAGTTTGCCTTCAGGAAAAAAAACAACAAAAAACAAAAAACAAAACCCAAAACAAACAAAGAAACAAAAAAGAGCATTTCCATGGAAAATAGTCTTCTTGAGTTAAGCACAGTGCCAAAGGCAAGACATAACCAGAAGAAGCAACAATAACAACAAAGACTGCATGAGTCCTTTTTTCCTTTTTTGCAAAGACCACTACACACTGCAGACAGCACTTCTGTGTGTTCTCACTCTGGGAGTCCTTATTCAGTCCTCTTGCACTACCTTCCTCCTCTGTGGTTTTGGCCAAAATTTACTAGTTATTTGGCTACTTATCACTCATCTTATTTAATCTCATGTACTCTATTTACTTGGAAAAGTTTTGTTCTAGTCCACATGGAACAAGAGAGTTGGCATGTAAACAGACAAAATGCAGAGCACAAAAGTTCATTTTCCTGAGCTCATTCTTATTCAAGGAAATAAGAAATGTTGAAAATTTTAGGAAGAGGCAAAAAAATACATTTCATATATTTCTTAGGCACTACTCCCTCCCCACTGCTAGTGTGTTGGCAACAGCTTGGTAAGTTAGTGACTTCACTCATTTTGACAAAACGTTGGCATTCTGACATAAAATGACTACTAAAAAAGAGTCAAATTTTTAAGGCAGATGTAATACTTCATTGTGGGTTGGTGGAGATGCCACGACACGAAACAGATTTGGCATATGGTACCTTCACTTGTGCCACAAGAAAAATATTATATGCAGCAAAGTCATTTGAAATTGTGACGGAACGCCACTGCCATCTGAGAAATTGTCATTACTATGAGATACTGTCATTGTGTGTTCAAATTACTACAATCCACCAATCAAACTTACATCTACCAACCAGCTCAGCTTTCAGGACATTCATTCATTCATTCATTCATTCATTGGAAAATGTGCCATCCCAAGAATCAGCTGAAGGGACTAAAAGGATCCTAGGTTTGGTTGTGTTTATTGGCCTCAGTCCTGTGTATTGTATCATACTGTATCACATTGTACTGTATTTTATTATTAGAATGTCAAGAAATCGAGAAAAAATCCTTTTCATTTAAACTATTCTCAAATTTTCCATGTCATGCTGTGCTTTCTGGGCATGCAGCAGGCTAAGCTGCTCCTATGCTATAAATATTTCTCTTATGTAACCAATTAATCAGCTAAAAAGTCAAAGAAAGCAACTATTTTTAGTATAATATTGCTAGTCATGCTTCTGGAGTGGTTTGGGGTTTTTTGCTTTTAAATAAAAGGACTTCATTCTGCAGTACTTTCCCATCAGTGTGTGTAACTGTGCCAATTCAAGCAACATTTCTGCATAAAGAACACTGATTAACGATCCAAAATTCCAGGCAAGTTCCATTGTCTCAGCGCTATTACTCAAACTGTTTGCAGAGTTTAAGTGAAAATATTTAAACTATTAATGTATAATACCTAAAGTATTTTTCACGTTTTGGCCCATTCAGCCCAAAAAGAATGAGTCAATCAAAGTACTTTGAAGAAAGATGATATTGTTAGGTTAAAAAAAAAAATTAAAATTTTTAAAATATTTTTTAAAAAAATTTTTTTTCTAGCTTTCATTCCTACCAGATATGTACTTGGCTTTTTCAAGGTCTTTTGACAACTACTGAGAGACAAGAACAATTACAATTTGGCCTATGGAGTCAATCCTCGACTACTTCAATTCAGAACGACACAGTTTTAACTCAAACTGAGGCTTTAATTCCTAATTTTGAAAATAAATGTTAACATTACAAATACAAACTGCACCTCCAAATCCTGCATTAAAAGCAAATTAAGGTTGTGAATTATGAACTCAAAAGCTGAAGGAATTAAAGTGGTTTGTTCATGGAGGGAAGATGGTGATGAAACAAAGTAAGCCTGAAAAATGTGAAACTCAGAAAATTTAATGTTAAATGGCTTAAGTTCATGTCGTTCACACCTTTTCAAAGCAAAACACCCCACCTGAATACATTGCACTTCTACCTTACAAAAGATCTGGTGGTAGATCTGCAATCCTTGGGCCAGTTAGCACTAAGATCTGTTTTATGACTAGTAGTGTCTTGTGGCATCTGAGGACCCTGAAGTCCCCTCAGTCTCTTGACTGTCATTTCAGATGAGCCTGGGTGCCACTGATCATGCGTCACATCTGCTTACCCCTTGAGGACACTTCCCTACATCCTTACATTTCAAATGGCTTTAGACATAGCTACATGGGAGCACATTTCATCCCCACTGGCTGTGCACTGGTAGATGTTCATAGCACAGAGCTGTAGATAGAGAGAAGAGTTAAGCTCTGGATGAAACAACAGGCCCTCTCCGGTCTCCAGAGTATGGGGCTCTGACTCCATGATCTTCTGCTTTCTCACCGAAGATACAAAGGTGTTTCACGCCTCTGAGAGATGGACACTAACAGGAGACATAAGAGTGCTCTGCCCTACAAAGGGGATCCTGAGTTAGTCAACAGAACCCAACAAAACTAGCCCTACTATGGGTAAGACATTCTCACTAATAATATCCACATGTAATAAAACATGACAAAATGAGGCAATTGTTTTTACAACCAATTTAGGTTCTCCTCTACAATACAAATGATTTTTGCATGCAGCTCTGTTTCTACAGAACACTGTGGTCAGGAAGGTATCACAGCGTTTCCTCATTCAAAAAAATGAGTCTCAGACTAAATGCACACCTGTATCATTCCCAAATGTTTATCTACCATGTAACTTTTGTTTTCTGTAATATATTATCATATACAACTGAATGGAGGAATTTTCTTCCCTATTTATTTACATGTAAGACTGGATTTAGATATGGGAGAAAAAAGAACAATGGCTAGTGTTGGCTATGACAAGGGCAAAATAACTGCAGTGGCAGCACAGTATTTGAAAAGTAGGACCTCACCCAAGACAGCTTGCAGTTTCAGAAGGATCAAATGCCTCCCTTTAGCTTAAGGGTAACTTTCATACAAAGCAAGATGTGAGTGGCGATGGATTGTGCTGTCTGGCTGCCAAGATTTATTGAAGATAAAGGCAGCAAGCTAAATAATTTTCAAGGGAAATCCACCTCAGGATCTGGGAAGTTCTTGCTGCGTCTGATGTGTTTTCTACATCAGAAATACAAGAGATGAGTCAGTCTTTGAAGAAGAGAGCAGTCTGTATGACACCAAGGAAGGAGACCAGCAGGACACTGTGATGATAGCCCTGTCAAAACCAGAATTTTCCTGCTCATACAAATCCCATCTGGGAGGCCAAGCATCTATGCCCTCTCATCCTGCCACAACCAACCGAGGCTGCAGCTCAAAGACTATCATGCCAGGCAATATGCAATTTTGTAATTAGTTTTATGGGAAAACCCAACAATTAGAAATTCTCTGTCTTCTCAGTAGCAGTTGTTATTCCTCTCCCAGAAAAACTGGAGACAAATACCACTTCCAGTTATGTTAAATTCTTAAGAGGAGAAGCAAGGAAAACTCCACAGAGTGCAATAAAAATGTTTTTAAAATGCAAATAAGGAGTGACATACAACAGAGAAGATGGGGGAAGTTTTTTCCCAGGGAACAGCTCCATTATTGAGTGTGATCCCAATACAACTACAATAAATCAATTTCCTCAAACAACTTTTTTTTCTTATTTTTTTTAAAGGTCCTTTAAAAATAGATACAGATCACAGCAGTATTATATTAATAGCTGATTTCTCTAAGTGATTAATGTAAATGGGTTATTGAAACAAGATTAAAATGTATACACTTCTCACAAAACCGAGGACATGATAAAAATCTGGTAATGTGAGAAAAATCTTGCACATCTATCTTAAAACTGGATGAACTCAAGTCCTTCTCTTCAAAACACACACAGCGAGCAAGGGAGTTCTTTTAACTTGAACAAAGGAGTTCTTTTAATTTAATGATTAACAATAGAATTATTTCTTAAAATCTCAGTTTCGTTGGCATTGCCACTTATACTGACCCAAGATGACTGCACATTAGATTTTGCCAGTGTAGTAAATGTGATGTCAAGAAACAGGAAGAAATACCATCACCGTGTTCATTTAATGGATAAAACATGAAGTGAGACAAGCACCCTGCAGGCTGTTTGGTTTGTCGCAATGTGCACATGCAGTAATCCCTGACAGTCCTTCTTGGGAAGGAGCATCACTGGGTTTTTATCCCTTGCTTTTTGCTAATGCAGAGCAAAGCTGTGGTGACTGCTGCTTACTAATGCATTAGACTTTTAAGAGTGTAAACATGACAGCAGTAATTCAGAGAACATTAAACTTGAAAGATGTAGCAGACATGTAAAGTTAATTTGATTTACAGCATAATCAGGAGCAGAGTTCTTTTGCTTTTCCTTCTAATCTAAATCTGAGCCCAGAAAAATCAGATTTCTGCCTTCCCACAAACCCAAGAGTTTCCACTCCCTTGTCTTATGTGGATGTAAGAAGAGATAAATTTGACCCAGACCATAATGCTCTTCAGGGCAATCAGTAATTTTGCTTCCCAACTTGTCTGCATTACATTACCAAGAATATTTCCAATAGGCCAGGTGCTTCCCAAATGAAAAGCAAATGCTACGTGGACTTCAGACTCTTTCAGAAGGAAGGCAAGAATAGAAGAGGTGAGGTAACACAACATAAGAACACACTTTAAAAAACCCCAAACAAATCATTTCACTCATGCTACATCTGCAACCAGTCAGTTCCTTTCTTCATGTCAGACGGCACCGTCACCATAAAAAGTCCTGATTCTCCTTCTCTTCTAACTGCTGGCCAGTTTCAAGCTTGATAGCTGAGGCCTCCATTCCCCACCCTGAGCATTTCTTGATGGAGTCAGGAGGACAGAGTCACTGCAAGTGATTTCTAGACTTCAGAGGGTTGCATTTGGCCTCCACAGAGTTGCAGAGACTGGTGGGGTGGGATGTGGAGGTTTGATAGAGAGAAAAATGGTTTGGGTGGGGACTGGAGACAACCTCTTTTAGCAAAGGAGGAGGGTAACTAAATGATCCAGCTTAAATCTAGATGACTACCATGAGGTCAAGCACACAGAATCACAGAATCACAGAATGTCAGGGGCAGGAAGGGACCTTGAAAGATTATCTAGTCCAACCACCCTGCACACACAGAGCTAGAAGCTACAGCCAAGTGTCGTGGTAGGCCTAAGCAGGCCAAAATAGGCTTATACATGTCCTGGTTTGCCCAGACATGTTTTTCTGCTCTCCTTCCTTCTGCTATGGGGAGAAGCAACCATGGGAAAGAGGACAAAGAACCTGGAGCCACTGAGTCTAAGGACTCTGGCTCGGCCAGATTTGTTTGCATCCTGTGGCAAAGAAGGTACACATACTCAGCTTGTGTCTGCCTTGTGCAAGGCCTGTGTTCTGTCCCAAAAAGGGTAAAGCAAGCCTGTGGTTTCACCTAATATGGTCAAGTGTGGCAAAGTGCCATCTTGATTGGCTATTTTGTGTCCAAAGGTCCATTAATCTCAGGCTGTATTGATAAAAGGATATGAGCAGTGACACAATGTGCTCTGCCACTGTATCTGTGCTCTGCCGTTGTATTCATGCTCCCTGCTTGCTACTGCCTTATTGTATTCTGAACCACCTGGAAACTCCACTGCCTCGAGTTTACCAGGAACAGGCTCTAAATGCCTCTATGCAATCAGCCTGCATAGCCAGCGTGACATCTGTGCTGAGACTGCACCTCACAAGACATCCTGCCTACACCTGAAAGTCTCCGACCAAGACATGAAGTCCTGGAGATACGCAGATCATCCAGAGATATGAGGACCAGGTCAGAGATTGTCTGCCTTCTTTCCCCAGCACCCTGAAGCCTGGGAAGAATCAGAAGTCTCAGCGGATGACAAGACAGTAACAGAATTCCCTGAAAGCATCTGGATACTGTCCAAAGCTGTATCTAGCCCGGCCAGTTGGGAGATAATTTTGTGAGTAAATACCTAAAGCCTCTTGTAATTCACCATTGGCTTTTGCCATAAGCAGAAAGGAGCTTCCTGAGTCCATCTAGTGGACAAGCGGTACAATTAACCTCAAGCGGCATATTAACTGCAGGAACCTTCTCTTCCTGTTCAACTGAGTTCAATTAATGTTATATATTATTGTTAGTTATCTCTAGATCCTGTATTATTATCTGTATAATCTTTCCATGACCGTGTGAAGAACCTAATTATTATTTAAAAAATAGTGGTTGGGTGGCAAGAGTTCTGAATATTGAATATTAATAAACAGTATTAATCTTTGAAAATCATGTCTCACATCAATTAATTAATCCTCCACTACACCGAGTCCGAAGCGTTTCCAACAAGAAAATTTCAAAACCACTTCATTTTTGCCATGGGCTAAAACTCTTCTCAGTAGTTTGGAAAGCTGCAGGGGGGATACGCAGTGCTGTTGTGCATCCACCAAATGTTGCCTCATGCTCACTGCCCAAAAGGGGTATCCTCATGTTGGATACGGATTGATGAAAAGAAGAGCTGGTGTCACTGGTGATCCTGGACCACACAAAGCTGATGTCAAAGGACAGCTGAAGCTCTTAGAATATAAAAATCACTGCCTTTCTGATCTTCTGTAGAGCATGTACACGACAGAAAGAAATTGCCTAGCATGACCACTTTCCACCTTCATTGACCCAACTGAACAATCCACCCACATCAATTTAAGCTTCTGTGAGACAGAAAGCACAGGCATAATGAGTATACTCAAACATGTCCTCTCAGATACTGCTAAGATATAGGGTCAGTTTCCAAACCTTCTATAGGCAACATTCTGTGTTTATTGTCTGGACAAAAGAAGGTCACTGATCTCCTACTGCACCTGATACAAGATGTATGCATAAACAGAAATAAAGAAAATTGTACATCTGCACCTGTGCCTGCTAATGACTAGGCAGTTACCAAAAGAAAACAGGGCTAAGCCTGAAGGATTTTACCACAGTCACATGGTGCAATACAGCATAGACATCTAAAACAGAAAAACATCAGACAGCGAAGACATTAAAATAGAAGGCTGCAAAGTGGAAAATGCAGATAGCTTTGTCTAATTCAGAAGCATCACCATGGAGCACAATAGCTGCTCCAAGGGGACTGGGAGTAGGACACTGCTGGCACCAACACCCCAAAGAAACATGAAGCCCATGTGGAGAGACAAGAGAGACTCCTGAGATCCAAAAATGAAACGGTCTCTGCCTTTCCCTACGCAAAGGAGATGAGAACATTTGAGAAAGCTGCCAGGCAAGGACTCTCAGCCTCTGAAATTAATTGTTCATGGGCAGTAGAAGAAATGGTATGAGAAACGAGATAATCTCAGAGTCAATCTGTGTGAAGGAGGGTCCCTGGCAGAGTAATGAGAAGGAAGCATAAGCTGTTGAGTATGCTTCCCAGCTGAAGGACATGCACTTGCAAGAAAGATCGCCTCCCTTTACCAGAAAGGTTTGGCTTGTCACGTGGCAAGATAACATAGCAAAACATTTAGCCAGTGCTTTTAAGATGCCATGTGTCAAAGCTGAAGTTACAGATCCTAAATGAAATGCAGACGCTCAGTGGAATGCTCATTAAGCTGCGAGGGTACTGTCACCTCCCTGCCTCTCTGGACCACCTACAGAACACTCCACTGACCTGCCAGATAAGTACCATCCACTTCAGGAATCTGTCAGGAAAGCCTGATCCCCATACAGGTAGAACTGGTGTCACTGAACTCTCTGCCCTCCACCTGACTGTAGAGGAGTAATCCAAAAGGTGTTACCCCTCCACTCTCCCTTGCCTGTACTGCCTTAGGGGAATGTGGGGTGTATCCTACATTGCAGACTGCTCCCGAGTTGCATGAAGTTCAGAGGCCAGAACCAACTGACTGGGATGACACAAAGCAGGAAGAGGTTTCCAAAACCCCAAACCAAATACATACATTTGCAGACATGAAACAGAGAAGCTGTACCCAGTCCCTCATACTGTTTGGCACAGATGGCACCTGGTGAGTTTGGTAGCATTTACTCTGGCAGGCAACAGTGCCACTGAGGTTGGTCAGAAGCAGCGTAGCCACCCATCCTGCAGAAGCAGGGCAGTGAGGCTAGGACATGCTGTCCCCACCGATTCATTACAAGAGGTGCTAGCAGGCAACTCTGGTAAAGGCCTGAGCTTCACTTTCTCAGTACAGTTCCCAGGTGCATGCGGCCATTGCCAGCAGCAGTTGACTGAACACATGCAAGGGCCCACACACACATGCACCATTACATGATTTCAGCCCAATAAGCATTTTCCAGACTGAAGAGAAATGAGATCTCCTGCAATGCCATACACGTGGCATTTCATTCATCAGTTTTCCAAATGGAAAGCTTGTCGTATAAACAAAACAAGTGTGTGTGTGTCATTTTACTGCTTCTGGATGCCCTGTGAGAGAAATGCAGCAGAACACTCTATTTATCAAAGTTCTGATGGGGAGGAAGGTATTTTTGCTGCATCCCCTAAATATCCTCTGTTTCTGCTACTTTCTCTGCTTTCAGTGACAGCAAACATCACTTGACAGAGACCAGAACATGGTCGCTGCTTTCCCATCTCCAACCTAGCCTTTTTCTTAAAAAAAACCCACGTGTGAGATTTTCAAGAGAACTCTTGTTGTATTCAACCTACTTCCATTCATATTTGAGTCAGTGGTAATTGAGGTCAGTGCTGAACCTTTTAAAATTCCTGTTATGTATTTACATTTTACATTATTTCTTTTACAGGCTTACTTTAAATAATAGCAACGTATAACCTATGCTGTATATATGCAAAGCTCCCTTTTGCCTTTCCTGGAATGGAACTTTACAGATAATGATCCTCCCAAAATGCTTGCCTTCGTAAGAAAAGCAACTGTATGGTATGTGGAGTTTATCTCAAGTTCATGAAGAAACAAAAGGAAGGAAAGGAACTGGACAGAAATCACAGTGTACTGTGGAAAATATGATCAGGACAAAAACCAGACGATCTGAAGGGTATTGATGAATCTTTGGCTCATCTATAAAATGTAACTTTTTTTGAAAATACTTAAAATAATATGCATTAAGACTTTCAGTGAAATTATGTCTTTCAATCACAGGTACCTGGCAGTGTAACAGAAGAATGTTTCAAATGACATTAGCTCACTTAAGAGGAAGCTGTTAGGAGTAATAACTATGGAGCCAGTTTTATACCTAGCAGCTGGAACAATGCAAGTTGAATTAATAATGTACATTTTGAGCTTCATCTGCAACTCTGGAGTTGCCTAAAGAGGAACCATGGTTTTGTAGTGCTACAGTCTGTCTCACAGCAGTACATTACTTTTGAAAAGCACTGTGAACCTTAGACAACACATCTCCTGAGTGGGGTTCCTCCTTGCTGGAAGCTGGACTAGTTTCCTGCTTGACCATGTGGTTCCCTGAAAGCTCTCCAGGATGGGGAATGATGCTGCTGAGAAGATCACAGAATCATAGAACGGTTTGTGCTGTAAAAGACTCTTGAAGGTCATCTAGTCCAGCACCTCCTGCAGTGAGCAAGGACATCTTTTAACTAGGTCAGGTTGCTCTGAGTCCCCTCCAACCTGATCCTCAATGTTTCCAGGGATGTGGTTTCTACCACCTCTCCATGAAACCTGTTCCAGTGTTTCACAACTCTCATTGTAAAATTGTCTTTCCTATATTTAGTCTAAATCTACTCTTTTTTAGTTGAAAACTATTACTTCTTGTCCTGTCACAATATGCCCTTTCTTATAGGGAGCTGCCTGTATTCTGATTAGAAGAACTGGGATATTCCAAGGCAATATCTATGTTATCAGGGATTTAAAAAAATCAGTTCTGAATAGGAGAACAACAAATTTTTGAAACATCAAAAACTTACTGCAAACTGGAAACTCATAGCTTCACTTACTTCTGCCTTCAACCAGATACACAATTTCACAGATTCACAGGTTGTATCAGGTTGTAAGAGACCTTCAAAGTTCATCTTGTCCAGACCCTGTTGCAGTACGCAGAGACACCTCCAACCAGATCAGGGTCACATAGAGTCTGGTCTTGAATGTCTCCGGATGGGGTCTCAACCTCATCCCTGGGAAAACTGTTCCAGTATTTTACCACTCCTATTGTAAAGAACTTCTTCCTTATGTCCAATCTAAATCTGCCCTGATCCAGTTTAAAACCATTGCCCCTTGCCCTGCTGCTACAAGCCCATCCGAGCAGTCCTTCCCCATCCTTCCTGTAGGTCCTCTTCAGATACAGAAATTTAGTTCTAAGGTCTCCATGAAGTTTGGTATTTCAATCAGGTATAAAGAATTTGCCTTGATATGGGGATTTCTGTTCTGCTTCTGAGAAATCGTTTGAGATTTCCAGACCTTCTTCTGCCAGTGGAATTAAGACATCACTCCTTAAAAGGCCAAGCTAATCACATCAGTTGCATTGAAAAGAACAAATGCTGCCACATAAGAAGTCAATAAACCACCTGCAATTGCTTTGTCACAACTCATCAGTATACCTGCACCATTATTCCAAAGTGGTAATGACTGCCACACTTGGCCTTAATATCATTACCAAAACACACTCTTAGACATGCTGTGAAAAAATCACATCAAGCCAATGCCTGCCCAGAAAATGACCCAAAGAAAGATGTACAGTTTGCAACCTCCTTATGTTTCTTGACATATCTTATCAATTTTTCTAACACTCTCAAGTTCCTTTGACCTTCACACACTGTATATTGATTGATCAGTGAAGTTAAACCTGCTCCTCTCAGCATCCTCTACCCGTGCTCATCCTTGGCAGAACTTCTATCATCTCTTGTCATCATCTACATGAGCAGCTCTCAAAAGTAAGCCCTGTCCTCTGTTTTACAGCTTATCTCTACATTACTATTAACTGAATTCAAACATAGATAAAGGAGGGATTTTAATAGATGCTTTATTAACAGAAGCTACTTACTCATTTAGCGCAGGCTTTCTTAAAACAAGCTCTGAAAGGATCAGTTCCCCCACCCCTCTCTGCTGAAGTGCTGCTAATACTATTAATCCAGGCTAGATGACTTTACCCTTGTTTGAATCCAGCACAAGTCTTATGTACTCTTTCAGGGAGATTAAATAGGTTTTAAATGATGTTTAAAAGGCCTTTTCACAAGTCAGTTTGGGGAGGGGTGAATTTTATCTGCTTTTTTTTTTTTTTTTTTTTTTTTTTTTTTTTTTTGGTCTTTGTTTCTGTGTATATTCATGGGTTTGGATCTCGTCAAGGTTGCTAGATAGCCTTTGACAATTTTGAAGCATTCAACATGTTCTGAAAACATTACCTGGGGTAATATATATTGCAAACCCAGACACTCAGACACCCAGTCTTCTCTCTGTCTTAATTTAAATGGATTTTTGATTGAGGCTGGTCTTAAGCATTATTAATTACAAATTAACATTTTTTTCCCTCCTTTGGAATTTTTTTCAACTTTTCTTTGAAAAAACCCACGCTTTTTATTTTATGAAACCTTTTACAGAAAATGATTACTTTATGTATGGGTCTTTGGTGGCACACAGAGCTTCTGCACATATTATTTTAATTAGCTTGCTTGGTTCCATTTAATTTTTAAATGACTGTGGTAGGGACTGTGTGTTGTGATCTGCTGAATAGGAGGGGATGTCTGCTGAGGATTCTACCCTTCTAGAAGTGGTGTATTAATGAGAGATTTTCTTAATAAGAGCCTTGTGTCAAGTCCAGAATACAAGAGACACCCAAATCAGCAGAAACATTAATTCCAGAAGTTACCATTTCTGCATTGCATTTAAATATTACTCCAAAACGAATTTAATCTTAACAGTGATTTGGGGTGAAAGGATGTTTATGTATTACAGTGAGAAATACAGTCAGTAAAATTTACTGTGTCATGTACCAGTTGGGTTTCCTATCTAAAAGGCTAGTCCTTCTTTCTAAACAAATCCCCAAAATCTGTTAGCTATAGGACTGCAGTGCCTTGGAATAAAGAAGCAATTTAGGACAGGACTTCAAAATTATTACCTGACTACACTTATATTTGCCCTAAACAATACTGAGAATTAATTGGTACCTGGCTTTATATAATAGATTGAAATTATTCTAATTTAACATCTGTGAACTCATTATTAAGTCTTTCCAAGCAGAGAAACAACTGTGTTATTTAACATTTCCAACACAGCTGTGCAATATGATCACACTGTCACCATCCAAACTCTCTGGGATGAGAAGCCTAAAATATTAATTAAACAAAACCCAGTCATACACCTCATCACACTACTGTAGCTAGAAGATAAAATCCTCCAGGGAGACTGAGAGACCAATCTACCAACTATTAATACAGGTTCCCTTTCTACATTCACCAATGAATTGTATTAACACTCCTAATGGAATTAAAAGCAAGCAAAGAACAGACAACTCAGAAAGGTATACCTGAGATTTTTGGATCTACATGTCATTATTTGCAAAGCAAGAAGAACATTATAACGGAAATGTATTAGGTTAGTGCTATAATCACATTAGACTAGGCTACTGCACACAAATACTACATTTTAAAATAAGTGATAGTTTATATGAAATAAAGTAAAAATTCTATTAATTTCCCCCAGTAAGCCACCCATGAGAGAAGAAAATTAATTTATCACCAGATTTCATAACAGTCATCTAGGTGCACCTAATTCATAACAGTCGCTATAAAAAGATCTTGCTTTTGTGAGCTTGCAGTTTTTCAAAACATTTACCATTTGGGCTAATATGGTTCACTTTTGGCCTCATCTGATAAGTCATTTCAGTTAAATCCCTTAAGCCATCTTTAAGCCATGAACAAAAGTGAGTAAATATAGTTTACTGCTGTTTTCTGAACAAGGAAAAAGCCCTTGAAAAATGTTAAACACGGTGAGCATTTTTATCAGCGACAGTAAATGTTCCTGACTTGAAGGAACTACAGTCAAAGTGGTTTAGATGAGCACACTGAGGAATGATGTACAGTATATCCCAAGGTCTATGGATATCCACACAGAATACTGTCTGTCAAATGCACCCAGTGAAAACAAAAGCTTACTTAAGCACAGGGGTAGTTATGTGCAAACCCACCGGTAAGACACACTTCTCATCTACAGGAGAAGTGACTAAGTCAATCAGCTGCAAAGCAAAGCCTTATTTTCTGCAAATCAAGTACTCCCTGTCAGTCTCTCTTACATTTCTCTGCAGCCATCAAGGTTCATTTGAGCAATCTGATTGTGCATGAGGCAATATAGATCAAATTTGCCAGTGGTACAGAGTCTCCTTTATTTATTCTTTACAGAATAAAATAACTACTGAAATGACCTAGAAGTTCCCCTTCTCTCACTCAAACAAAATGAATTTCTTGGGAATAATGGACCTGATTCTCATTATCACTAAACCATGGCTCTCCTCCTTCATCCTGACAGTGAATCTCTTTACAGTGAACATAATGGAATTTAAATTGCCATTTCTACACTAATTTTAGGGCTCCTTTATAATAGAGATAAAAAGAAAGATAAAGGGGCCTTATCATAAATAAAAATAAGACCATATATAGTTCATATTGATCCACCTACTTCCCACTTTTGGATTTTTTTATTTTTTCTTCAGTACATTGTACTTAGGAAAATTATTTGATGGATTACTATTTTTAAAGTCTAAACCAGGACTTTCAAAACTAGATCTTCAAGTATGTGGGATCTGGTGGGTTATGATTCTGAGCCTGGAGACTCATCATTTCTCTGAGCTCCTCCCCACTCCAGCTGTGACATTCCTTGGGCCAAGCTTCTTCAGTGGAGAAAAGAAAGCCTCAGGATGTGCTAGATTTACAGAAACTGTCTCCAGCTTACAAGTAACAAAACAGCTTGCAAGAGCTGCCAAATTACCACAAAAAGTAGCAATCCTCCAATCATGAACCCTCTCAGCATTTCCTGCTCTTTGCAAAAACCTCAGAAAGTTTTGTTCACATCAGCAGTGGTCACCGGATGTTTCAGGTGGAAAAGCCTCCTGGGACCATCAAGTTCAACTTTCAATCTAATACCACCATGGCCATTAAACTATGTCCCAAAATGTCATGATCATGCATTTCTTGAATGTCTCCAGGGATGGTGACTCCATCACCTCCCTAGTCAGCCCATTCCAATGTCTGACCACTCTTTCAGTAAAGACATTCTTCCTAACATCCAATCTAAACCTCCCCTGGCAAAACTTCAGCCCATTTCCTCTTGTCCTATATCACTTGATATTAGGGAGAAGAGTCCAATCCACATCTCACTATAACATTTTTTCATGTATTTGTAGAGTGCAGTAAGGTCTCCCTTCAGCCTCCTCTTCTCCAGACTGAACAACTCCAGTTCCCTCAGCCACTCCTAGACCTGTTCTCTAGACCCTTCACCAGCTTTCTTGCCCTTCTCTGGACATGCTGCAGCAATTCAATGTCTTTCTTGCAGCAAGCTGCCCAAAACTGAACACAGTATTTGAGGTGTGGCCTCACCAGTACGCAATGACTTCCCTACTACTGCTGGCCACACTACTCCTCATACAGGCCAGGATGCTGTTGGCTGCCTTGGCCACCTCAGTATACTCCTGGTTCATGTTCAGCCAGCCATCGACCAGCACCCCCGGGTCCTTTTCATTGAGCAACTTCGCAGCCACTCTCCTCCAAGCCTTTCACAGGTTGCATGGGGTTGTGGTGACACAAATGCAGTACCCAACACTTGGCCTTGTTAAATCTCCTACAACTGGCCAATGGGCTGAAGCCCATTCAAAAGTCTGTCCAGATCCATTTGCAGAGCCTTCCTAGCCTAAAGTGGATCAACACTCCCACCCAATTTACTGTCATCTGCAAACTTACTGAGCATGCACTCAATTCCTTCATCCAGATTGACAAAAGAACATCAGGACAATGCCTATAGATGAGTATTTAACTTCCCAGTTTTGGAAAAACTTGGCGTGGCTTTCAAATGTTAATATGGTGCAGCAGCAGGTGTTGCTAGTATTGGTGTCGGTCCACCATGCTGCACACCTTCCAGCCCCAGGGAAAATTAAATAAAAATCCCATGAAGTGAAGCCAACTTTCTCTAGCTTTTCCAGTGCTGCTACAGGAGCTGGTATTTAACTAAGACCAGACCACTGACATAGGAATGCTTTCCCTGCATCTGTAACCTCACCACCAGCAAAACCAGAAAGAACCATCTGAGTGGGAATGTGGACAGTCAGCAATGTAGTAGTTGTCTTTTTTTTTTTTTTTTTGCCACTTTTTTGCCACTGTTACCTTGTCCTCATTCTTCCATTCCACCAGCCCCTTAACAATTCGTAAACTGCAATGATAGATGCAATTTGCGCAGCCAAAATGCTAGGACTTGATTTACCAAATGTATTCTATAGGGTGCCACTGCATGAAAGAGAAGTTGCTTTTTATAAATGATGATTAAACATTGTTTTTTTCCCCTAAAGCTTAACATAGGGCTTACTGAAGTGTGACCGAAGGGAGGCTGGAGCGAGGACAGGGCCAGTCTCTTCTCCTTAATGGTGACAGGACTAGAGGAAATGGTTACAAGCTGTGCCAAGGGAGCTTTAGGTTGGACATTAAGACATACTTCTTTACTAAAATGGTTGTCAAACACTGGAGTAGTCTGTCCAGGGCAGTGGTGAAGTCATTCTTTGTCCCTTGGGGTGTTCAAGCAGTGTGTGGATCTGGCACTCTGGGGACATGGTTTAGTGTTCACCCTTCCATGCTAGGGTGAGGTTGGACTGAATAATCTTTGAGGTCACTTCCAATATTATGTGATTCTGTCTTCAACAGCTAAAGCTTTAGGTGTCCTCCACCTGTGCAGTGTTTAAGACTACTGGTCCCAAGAAGTGGTGATGGTTCCACTTTGGTAGGAGAAGGCATCCATTCCGAATCAGGCTTGTTCTTTATATGAAACATCTATATTCTGGGCTTACTGCAATGCTTTCATAGCAAACACTCAAGAAATACTTTTTTTTTTTTTTTTTTTAACTTCTCTACTAATTATTTATTTTATCACCACTTTTTCTTTAGGAAAAAAATGGACCAATTAAAGAAGGGTATGTCTCATCAAATATACACAATGTGAACTTCAAACACAGAGACTTAGGACTTTGGGAGAACATACAAGGAAAATAGTCAAGTTTAAGAGTTTAACGATGATACAGAGTTTAATTCTGCAAGATATCCCAGATTTCTGATGGGAATACTTCACAAATGAAAAACACTTTTCAATTTAAATTAAATTAAATTTCCAATTAAGTCACAGAGAGCTGTACTCCAGCAGGAAAACCTACTAAAAATCACATGTTTCTTGGCCATGAATTAAACATTTAGTATAGTTTAGCCTACAGTGACCCAGGATAGGAAGGACAAGAAAAAATACCTCCTGGGTTTCTCCCTCTTCTACTTTGAACCATATGTTTTATAATGACATGTTTCTGACATCAGTTTAAGCAAGACTTTCTGCATTATACAGAGTTACATCTGTAAAGTTTACTTCAGAAAACAAATCTGATAGTCAAGCTACTTGTGTCAGAATTTGATAAGTTCATAAATATTTAAGCTATTTTATGCAATATGCCCATCAAGTGACAGGCCAAAATAGCTCCTAAGACTTTACCATGAATTAAAAATGTGAAAATAATGGATTTTCTGAGTTGGTAGGTGAAGTGAAAATCGTAAGGAAAACTGTTCTTCCTTGAGCTGAGTATTTTTGTTTGTTGTTTCTTCAAAAAGGAAAGAAGGAATATTAAAATAATTACATTGCATCAGTCAAAACAACCTATTTGACTTGAAACCAAATGTTCAGATTTTATGGTAACTTTATCCCTTGAATAAGTAAGATATGAAGGACAATTGTGAAATAAGGAAAATCTTTCACATTAAAAATCTGAAAAGTTTGCCTTTGAAATTTTAGAATTAACTACTTCAATGTTTCCTTTTTTTTTTTTTTCTTTTCTCCAGTTAAAGCAGTTAGTTCACCAGCTGCTTCAGAGAATCTACTAGTCACAAAAATTAAATTAACCTAGCTCTATCAAAAACATGCCAAACTTTTTTTAGGAAAACCATGACACTCATGAGACATATACTTTGGCCTTCAGTGGAGCCAGGACTTACTTCTTGCCTTTACCTACATGATAGAGGTAATATACTGTTCCTAGAAAGGACTGAGAGCAAACCTGGTATTCTGAATTTTAAAGCTACATCAATGCAGATTTTATGCATTATGCACTCTTCTATGATCTGTTATCTTTTGAATTGTAGTTCCAGAAGTCATGTAATTTGTCCAAACCATCTGGAAGGAAAAAGCTCATTATTATCCAGAGAAAAAAAAATCCCCACAAACATCTTTCAGTGTCAACAGAGTTTATAAGATAACTAATGTCATAGGGACAACCACATTCTGCATGGAGTCAGACACTGGAGGTGAGTCCTGAGGTATTCTGGCGTGTACCTCCTTCAGGGACACAGGGCTGTCTCCTTCATCCTTAAATGTGTCATATTTGCTGGTACATGGAGCAGTCAGTTGGAAAAGCAGGAAGTGCAGTAAATGTCTCACTTTTTTATCCCTAGCCCTAGGAAACTGTTACCGCACTGCTACTTCAGATCAGCACGCACTGGGCATAGTTTCCTCTCCACAATTTCGTGACAGGACGTCTTTCTTAACTATTCAGGTTTTGAGTGTTGAATACAGGGCATCATTTTTCCCTTATCTTGGTTGATAGCCAGTAAGTTACGGGACAGCAGGAGGTGACATCTATAATATGTCATTAAATCTTTCCTCTGTCTAAATGGAAAGACCATATCTCCTCTATTTTCACACCAAATCATCTAGGGAGTTCAAAGATTTTTCTGCCTGAAGTGCTTTATACAACCTATTCCGGTTTCAGCTGGGACATAGTTAATTTTCTTTCCAGTATCTGGGTCAGTGCTGTGTTTTGGATTTAAGATAGGAATAATGATGTTTTGCTAAGCAGCAGCCAAGCACTTCTCAGCTTCTCATAGTGCCATGCCAGCAACTAGGCTGGGGGGCCACAAGAAGCTGAGAGGAGACAGAGCCAGGACAGCTGACCTCAAATGGCTAAGAGGATATTCCATACCATATGACATCATGCCCAGCATATAAACTAGGGAAAAAGCTGGCTGGTGGCCACTGCTTGGAGACTGGCTGGGTATCAGTCAGTGGGTGGTGACCAATTCTATTGTGCGTCACTTGTTTTGTATATTCTGCTATGTATTTTCTTTTTCCTTTTCTGTCCTATTAAACTGTCTTTATCTCAATCCACAAATGTGACTTTTTTTTTTTTTTTTCTGATTCTCTTCCCTATCCCATTTATGGGGGGAGGCAGTGAGCAAATGGGTTTGTGACACTTAGTTGGCTGATAGGCTAAAATGTCACACAATTCCATGCATTGATCCAAATACAGTATTAAACCCTTGGTTTTATGTGGAGTATATTTGAAAATAATTGACAACACAAAAGTAAATGTTTTTTGTCATAAGGCATAAAAAGCTGGAGCACATAGCATCCCCATGAAGAAGCCTTTTAAGAAAATGTTGTCACTTTTAAATGTGATTAAGTATTATCATAGTGTGATTTCACAACGTAATTTGTATCATATGTACCTCTTCTTTTATGTACCCTCTTTAACATATGCTGAAGTCATAAGTCATAATTCACTGTACCCCATCTTCAGTTTTCTGTGTCAGCAGATTTCAGTGACATAATGCTACAGAGCAACATTTCTCTGTATTTATTACTGTAATCATGATACTGAAGTGTGAAGACACCTTGCTAAAGCCTATAACCTCTTGTAAATTCTGGGGGTTTTTTGAAGGGGGGAAAGGAAGAAAGAAAATCCACTCAATTAATAATATGCAATTCACAGCTACAGGCTCAGTGGCCACTGTTCAAAACTACAGTAGTTATTTAGGTAGGTAACATGCTGGGCACAGCATCAATAGAAGAGAGAGACAGAAAGCAAAGGATTTATATGCCTCACTGTGGACTTCTACACATAAGCTAACTGTTCTATGTTTCCTTGCTGGTTGATGAAGAGGGTTGCATGCTTTTATCTTATTCTAAATGGACATTGGTAAAGGTCACATTAATTACACCTAAGAACAGCTTATTTATTTTAACTAAGTGCAAATTTGAACATTACGCCATCAGTTCACATGATAAGAAGTGTCTAACACTCAGTCCAACCAGAAGAAAGTCGGAGAAGAAGCATTGTAAATGTAACTTCAGTGGAAAGTCTAGATCTTCCTCAATTTCCCAATAACTTCATTATGAATCTTGCTGCCCTCCCTCTCACAAAAACAAGTACACGACAAAGAAACAGGCATGTGGCACAGTCAGAAAGTTAAAAAAATACTTTTCATATTCCAATAACAAAGCACCTGGGCATCCTGACAGGAGACAAAGAACCTTACTGAAGGAACTCTTGGTTAAAGGAAAATAAAGGGAACCATACAACCACAGATTTGTGGCTGTGTTCTATGCCATACACAGACATCTTGGAAAGGTTAAGGTATCATTTATTCCACTGCCAATGTCCCACACTATCTGTAGCCAGCTGATGGTACCTCAAGGTAACGCTTACCATGGTCCATTTTGCCCATCACTTGATAAAACACTGTGTCTTCTTTCCTATCTATATGTTTATACTATACCAGTTCCTCATAAAAATTCACAATAAAACCATCTCTTTCTCTTTTTTTTCCCATTTTTTTTCCAAAGTACTCCCAGATGACTATCCCATCCTACCCATGCCCATACATCAATTCCCAGTATGACCAGTCCCATGATATTTAAGAATATTCTTCTTCTGAGAAACAATCCGTCAACTGATTTTGTATTTACATGTTTTATACTTCTGATAACTTAAATTAGAGATATAAAGTAAGCACCTGCACCCTCTCATTTTCTCATGAGCTTTAATTTCTTTTAGTTAAATGTAAGATTTAAAGGGCAAAATAGAAATAGAAAAAGCTGAACTGCAGAAAATAAAGGGAGAATCCTTCTCCTAAGTAAAGAGGTAAGCAATAAATGAACTCTATTTGTGGAAGCAAAAGTAAATTACTTCTCTTAATAAAGAATGACAAATTGTGCATATTCAATGCCTATATACTATATTTGAGGCCATGTTTGCATGGTTTCAGTGATACAAGGCATTAAAATTAACTCAAAAAGAAAAAAAAGCAGGGCTGAAATCTGCTTAAATTCAGTGTTTCCTAGATAAAACAAACAAACAAACAAAACAAAACAAACAACAACAACAAAAACAAAAAAAAAAACCCAAGACATAAAATATTGGTGTGGAAACAATCCAGTGTGGAACAGACTATTAGCCTGTGATTGTAGGGAAGACTATGAATGTTTCATTCAATAGGCTCTTAGCACATAAGTTTTAGTATCAATAACTTATGTCTTCCCTTTATTCTGTTTTCATTTGCACTGCAATCTTTGGCCAATTTTTCATTATGCTATGAGGCGTTCTTGGTCGTTTTGTGTGTTGATTTGTAACAGCACTGCCTCATTAACAAATAACTGTAAGAGAAGATGTATTCAGAAAGAAGGGTTTTTTTTTTTATCATCCTTTTATAATCTTTCCACTCTTTCTTCCTATTATCAAAATATTGAGGAAGTAGAGTATTAAACTCTCTAGCATTTACAAACTTCAGTAATCTTCTGGGCTCATATATGGAAATGAAATAATTGAGGAAGGAAAAATAAGCTTCCAATGTGTTTATCAATACATTATATTAATGCCATCTGTCCCACAGCTATGATGTCAGACTTCTTTTCCTTCTTCATTAAGGCATAGTTCGTTTACATGAACTGCTGCTTAAGATACTTGCCGGAACACTTAACAGCTCCCTCATTTGTTTGGTAGTTTTATAGGCCTCTTGTGCTGGAGCAGAGGTACAACAGCTTGCAATGCAGGAAAAGAAAAGATAAAACTACCCCGCTGGGCAGATTTAGTCAATTTTCACTGGCTCTCGCACAGAAAACAAATTGCAACCCCTCACAAAGAGTTCTCTCTCTGCACTGGCAGCCCTGACAAATGCAGACAAAAATGAGTAAATCAGGCAACTTCACATCAGGAGGAAAAAAATGGCTACTGCTCCAACAGCTGCTATCATAATTAAGAACAGATTTCATCACTAAACTCTTGCTGGTTGTGTCTGCAGCAAAACAAATACACAGATGTGGCACATTTGCATACTGAAAAATGTGTGCCATGTAACTGAAACAAATTTGCATTTTCAGCTCTTAAATATTCACTTTTTAATATGAAACAATGGGGGCAGTTTGCATGCTAATCCTCTGTCTTTGCTCATCAAACTAATTCAGTCAGTATATGAAATATAATGCAATACTAATACCTAATAAGTCGACATTTCAGTTGTGCAATACAATACCAGAATTCATTATCATGTCCAATAAAATACAAATTCAAACAAAATAATATTTCAAATCACCTTCTGAGCTGTCCTCTAGCACTTCTACTTGTAAATGACATGTTTAAAAAAAAGAGAAGACAAAAAAGGGGGAAATGTGGAAGAGACTTCTTTGCATGATGACAAGCACTAAATTTATTGCTCCTTCATTTATCCACATGTTTTAAAAGGTCACCTAGTAGAGAAAAAACGCAACCCTTTTAAAGCAAAAAGGGTATAAAACCACGTCCTGTGAAGGTAGTGTAGGATTATTAATGCAGCAGTGACTGAACCCTGACAACTGCAACATGTCCATCAGAAGTTGCATACAATATCTTGAGAGCCTCTCTTACAAAACAAAAAGATGCTCTAGCTTATCTTCTTGGTCCACAGACACATCATCATTCAGAGCTATGGTTATTTCATAGTTAAAGAACCTAGTTGGTTTTATGGAATATCTCAGAACAGTACTCTGCAAATGTTTCCTGTAATTACGTGATAATTAAAGAAAGAATGTGATTATCAAGGCCTACAGATTGTTTAAAGAGCAAATCTTCAGATCTGTTGATAATTTGAAGAACTGTTTCACCTTAGATGTATTTTAAGTCATTCAATCATGCCACTAAGTTTTCCCTAGTGAATACATCTGTTCAGTTTAAATCCTTACATAGAAATGATTTAAGTACTGTGCAGAACTAGATTATTAAATTGGAGCCCAGTTATTTTTTCAGACAGACTCACGTCTGATCAAAGAAATCTGATTCCAACTTTTATTATAGGTGCTCAAACCTCCACATCCTCAGCCCCCCTCTACTGGTACTTATTTCAGAAGCTGATCAACTGTCTATTACAGGCAGCGGGATTTTAAATTTGCACGTTTCAGTGATACGGAACTTTACATAGAGGGTTTGGGACTTGCAAAGTGTTCCGGTAGATATTTGCATGCACATCTTTCCCTGCTTGCAAAGGAAGGTTATAGCTCAAGAACCAGTTTCTAGAGAGTAGACACCTTTGAAAGGCAAATAAAGAATGCCACTGCATCATCAGTTCTACTTCACAAAAGTATGCAACTATCTGCATGATAAATGTCAAGATTTTAATGGGAAACCAGTGCAAAGAATTCAAATGAAATCTCTATTAATACAGAAGGGACTACACAGCCAGGAAAACAGAGTGGTGCTGAGATGCCTTTTTTCCAGTTAGTTTGTGCTTTGCCTCCAGATAATGCAAGACACTAACCTTCCAGCTGCCTCTACCACTCTCATCCAGTATGACAACACAGATGAGGTGATTTGTGCAGTCCTAAAGACAACTGTTGACCATTTCCCATTGCCATTCTCTAGAAGTATAGAGAGCTGGCCATGCCTCCGAAGGCAGTGGCAGACACCCACTAGAAGGTATCAGTACCAAAACCAAAGCCTACGACTCCTGAAGGTAACTAGCACTGCAACTCCATTTTCTCTTGTACAGGACTACATTGATCCTGCACCAGTCAACCCTTTTCTTTCTAATTTTACTTGTTTGTTCAGCAAGGGACATGAGAGATACCACACTGCCCAGGTAATGTTATGCTTGAAGACACCTTT
The DNA here is from genome assembly GCA_013396675.1 of Eubucco bourcierii. Lineage (NCBI taxonomy): Eukaryota > Metazoa > Chordata > Aves > Piciformes > Ramphastidae > Eubucco > Eubucco bourcierii. The sequence goes on from VWZE01011213.1 coordinate 59,167, forward strand.
AATGCCAATACTGATTTGCAGCTTACTAGATATTACATGCTGACAATCTATGACTTAAAATAAGAGGGTACCATATCCAGCACATAGGTGCAAAAGCAGGTGATTCTAGTAACTTTGCATGCATAGAAAAAAAAAAGGCCAAATTAGGACATCTGTAATCAAGGCTAAATCTGTTCCGCAAGCAAAATTCTTCAGCATCGTAGAACAAATCCTGTGTTTGAACCATAAAAAGACCTTTTCAATGAAACTTTTTGGCCTGATGTCTTGAAAAACAGCTTTCCAGATTTGTGCATAATTTTATTATTTGTTCTTTCATAACAATATTTTCATCTTGAAGAATGCCTTTTAAAAGCTGGTTCTTAAAAGCAAAGCGGTGCAGACAATTTTGGATACGGTGACAGGTGTTTCCTATCTTAAAGGCAATCAACGCATAACAATAAACCCAGAACTCCAGGATTTTGGTGTTACCAAGACAATACCAAAAGCACCTGCTATATGAATCAGCCATGGCTTTTCACATCTCTGTGCTGTAGTTGCGCAAGTGACATAGGAAAAATAGCAAGAAGCCCTTTTTTGTGCACATCTGGATTCTGTTTTGGTCATCGAGTCCTCATTCCAGTTTGTCTGGCAGATGTTGTGTGTACATTTGCAAGATCAGTTTGCAGAGGTTTCCAAAGGAACTCAGGGTCATGGTTTCTTCTGTTCATTTCTTCTGTTGTTTTTTTATTGGGTTTTTTTTTTTTCATTTAGTCTATGGTCCACTTTAACACAAAGCTAGTATCAGCCAGCTGTTCAAGTATTTTGCAGTTGTTTCTTTTTTGTTACTACTTTATTTGCTTCAGGCAACAAAAATGTAAAATTAAGAATCAGTAAACAATCAGAAAGTGTAGTAGCAAAAGCTATCTGATCAGTGAATTTGCTTGCCTTTATATATTTAAAATGATTAATTTCTTAGGAACCAGTAACCTCTGCAAAGCTATCTACCCACAGCACTTAAACACAGTATTCTCATTTATATAAGAGCACACAGGACTCAGGAAAATTTGGTGGGTTGGCTTTAATATCAGATACTAGATAACTGAGCTCAGCTCCAGGACACTTGTATGAGTATTCCCTAGTGCATGCTGCATCAACAGCAGTTAGGGAATCACTTATGCTTTAGAAGGACACAAGCTTTGGGAGTTAGGATAAGCAGAGTCTACATATATCATTTCAATGCTGTTTGCAGGCAAGCCAGTGAAGCTCAGTTCAAATGCAGTTTTAGTCAACTTCCCTACAAACTAAAATCCTTGTCTTCTTAAATACATTAGTGTCTCTAAACTGTCCATCAGTGCCTATTTTGCTTTGTCCTTATGCAAAGTACTAAAAAGAGCAGGGTGGAGGCACGGGTTAGTTAAAATTGGATATTTTTGTAAAGCCTTATAATTTAAATGCATTTTGAAACCTGAAACAAATACTTGATTGCAAGTTAGTGAGTTGGAGGTAGCCTTCCGTCAGCAGGTACTGTTGTTACAATGGAAAAATGGTAGCATTAGTTTAATGCATTGTAATACCACAGGGTAATGATCCTTAGCTCAGTAGTACTGAAACACCTTGACAACAGCAGTTGGAAGTCAATGGGACCATTGCAAGTGCATATAAAAGTGCAGTTGGCAGACCATTAGGCATAATTTCATCACATCTTTATTGGAATAAAAAATGCACTTAAGCTTCTGCTGTTGCGTTGGCGATTTAGAAATGTATCTGTGTACACAAATTTTACAAAGACTCTCTGTTAACTCAGAGATTAAACTCCTGTTAGGGTGCATGGACAGCAGGAACTTATTTGGGTGACATATTTGCATCTAATAAGAGGCTCACAAGTAAAGAGGTAAATCTGCAGTGTTTGTGCATGAGGCAGATTTATATCTGCAGAGGCCCTGGTCCATGGTATGTACAAATGCAACATACACAGATTTTGATCTAGTCTAGATGTGCCTTTTCAACTTCAGCACCGCCACACTGACAGACCAGAGACATTTACAGACATCTGCCACAGGTCTGTTTATTGGGAGAGAAATGAGGTTCACACACACACAGACACCTTGGAAACCCTGCTTCTATGTGTACGCTATCTGCTTACCCATGTGTTCTCTGTTTCAGCACAAGGTTTTAAAACAGATACAGCCCTGTTAAGCCATAGAGTCTCCAAGCTGCTCACATAATAGTTTGGCACCTCCTTAAATGCCTAAGGAGCACCTGCCACTGGCTTGCTAACAGCAGAGATTTCAGACATCACTGAAAATTTGTGGCTGGATATGAAGATGTGTCTCGGCTCATCTCTGAGAGCAGGCTGTGGCTGCCAGGCTTCCCTGCTCAGACTTCCTTACCACAGAAAACAGTGTATGTGGTCATAGACTGATGTATTGCCCTGATTCCGCTTTTGGGCTCCAAAACCAAGATGAACTCTGAAGCTTGTCATCCCTTTCATGGTGTTTTATTAGAAATGCTTATTTTGCTGGAAATAAAACAAGTCAGAGAAAATCTTTAAGTAATTTACTCTGGTTTTTTGAAGCCAAGGGGGAAATAATGGCTGCTAATTTACTAGTTGAATTCTATGAGATGCAGCAAAGAGATCATCATCCTAAGAAGTCTTAACAAAAAAAATACAGCTCCAAGGGAAAACTTAACAAAATGCTCACATTACCAAAAGCCAAGAAGGCAAAGGAAATTCCTCAAGAAAATAGACTCATGCCAATGTCAAAAGTCATGACAAGCCAGGAATAAAAGAAAATGAGGAGAATGGAAAAGGAAAATGCTTAGCTTATTGTGGTCTCTGGAGGATGGAGATGATAATTGTCAATATGTTTATCATCTGGACACAGTTATTTCAGCTATGCAAAAAAAAGAGGGCTTGGTGACCCCAGACCAAGATTAGCACAAGGCCATTATGCGTGTCCCCATTATTTGGTGGAACTACTTTCCATTTTTATCTTTTGCTAACACTGGATTTTCAACACCTCCTATCTTGAATCTCAGCCAAATGATGCCAGCAGCTGGGAGTCATCACAACCTGTGCAGCAATGGCACCTGCAGCACTACCAGCCCGTGCTGACTCACTGTAGGAAGCCAGCTGCCTTCAGTGAGCAATTACAATTTCCAAGTCTGACATTAGCTCTGTAACAATCACATGCTCTGTGCAAACTTGGTTTAAGAAAAAAAACCAAAAAAACCAAACCCACACTGCACCTCTTCCAAAATAAATCCACCAAAAAAGGATTGTCCAAGCTCATGAGCTACCTGCAGAGAACTATTGCAATTTTCTTGTCCCATCTATGAGTAGAAAAACAACAGAACGCTATCAGAGGGCTGCTAACTCCAGGCACAGAAGGTCAGAAGTAGGTTTGATTACATAGGGAGGCATCAGTTTGTTCTCACATTCAAAATATGTCATACCAGTGGGGAAAAAATGGCAATTAGCGTGAGGTCCACATCATTTGGTTTAGCAGAGCTTATTCAACACAAACGTCTGCATGTGAGGCCTCTGTCTCACACTGGTGGTTCTCCTCTTGCCTTATTCTGCACAGCTGCTCTATCTTTCCATCAATCTCACACATGCGCCTGAGCCATCCAGCTGGATTCCTTCAACATCCTGCCTGTTTCTGGGACAGAAGTGTCCTTTCAGGTCCAAACAGTGTCCTTTGTTACCACTACTGGAAACACAAAGAGTCCTAACAATCTCCTGCCCTTTTGCAGGCATTTCATTAGTCTACCTTCTCTGGCAAGCAAAGTATGAGGTAAACATCTCCTGTACCAGCTGTGTTGTGCTTTTCAGCTTCTCCTTCTACATCCCCTCCATCTTGTCTCCTTTTCCTTCCAAGTGTGGTCTTTGCTCACCCTATTAAGATTTCCTCCTCCCAAATATCATCTATATTTTTCTGTTTGGGTTCCTCTCTCAGGTTTGTCCCTATCTCCTTTCTTCAGGTATGATAGGTTAATTTACTTTCCAGGCTTCTGTTAACCTTTCCTCTGCCTTTCCAGGGCTGATAGGCTCTATCTCAAGGACGCCTCTTGCTGTGTGCTTGTACAGCACCTTGCATAATGAATCCTGACCTCAAGCTTTTCAAAAGCATTATCAGGAGTTTAAGCTTCTTGTCAAACTCAACAGAAACCCATCCTGCTGTAAGCTTGATGAAGAATACATGGGAAAGGAAGAATACACAGAGCTGACCTGTCCTCATGGCTTCTGGCACCAGGCTGCAGTTCCCTTCTATCCTGTGCATTTAACCCTCAGCTGCACTAGTGCACCTCAAAAGCACACCTGAATCAGGATAGTCTGAGTTTTAATCTGAGTCTATCATGGTTTAATCAATATTATTTTGTGTGTGTGTGCCTACTACTTGTTACTTAATGTGTGAAATACAGTTCAAGAGAAAAAAAAAAAAAATCCAGCCTATAAAACCTGTTGGTGTAAAGATAAGCACTTTATTTAATATCCAATTAAATGTGGTCACTGGAGAAATCACAGCTTATGCAACTTTATCAGAAAAAGATTAATCTATTTCAGGCTTAACCTAAAATGTCATAAAAGAACTCATGAATTTAGATAGGAATCCACTTATTATCCAAAGACATTTTCCTATTGAATAAGAACAGCCTAAATTGCTGCCTATATTTATACTTGGTTCAATCAAATTTCTGTACTCAGTAGCTGTCATTGATTTTTAGGACAATTATCAAACAAAAATGATGAACAAACTGAAGGAACATTATAGTCTTTTTCAGCTCCACAATAATCACTAGAAAATGCACAGCCTGCTCTTTGATAACAGTTTAACAGCTCACAAGGTGACATCATCACATTTAACAGATAGACACATGGAGAAGGCAGAAGATTTTTATTTTTTTGCCTTTAAGTTAATTGTATTTTGCTTGGTGTTTCAAACCACACAGGCTGCACTGAAGTTATTTTGTTCATATTATGTGATCATACCCAAATGCATGATTTTAAAATAAGGAAGCAAATAGCTGAATGTATTTATTTAAATTTCCTGCCTGTTTACAAACTGATACTCCCCAGTTCATTAGCTCACTTTCTCACAGGGCCTGCAAAGGCATAATTTCGTTTCTGTACCGTTTGATTTGCCTACTTGATATATTGTGAAAAGTAGTCTATATTAAAATTATTCAAGAGTAACTACTTGGTTTCACTCATCCATTATTACGTTTAGTAGGACATTCATTTCACAGATAGTACACAATACTTGTTTAATAAAAAAGTGTATAGGTGTACTGGTAGAAGTAGCAGAGCAGCTGTTAGCTGCTGCACAGCACGTTTGATTCCTGTCTGCCAGGTCAACCTAAGGCAAAAGGTTCAAGTGCAGTGGCTAAATATCAGTAGTAAGCAGTGATGTTTAATGGTCTATTCAAAATTAGTTAAGTGATCTAGTCCCATTCCAGTGAGTGCAAAAGTATCTATTTGTAGTCAGGGCATAAAAGGTATAATTTAAAAAAAGCTGCAAGATCATAGCTCACACTTGGATGCAACACATTTGCTGAACTGTATCTCCCTTTCTTTATGGTAAATGCTTTGGCCATGCTCTACAAATAGGGAGCTCATTTGCAAAGTTCAGCATGGATGTCAATGTAGCAAAAACTTTGGAGGATTGTTTACCTGGACAACATCTTCCAGTCACTGAGTGGAAAACCTAAGCCTTGCAGAAGAGGTAGTGGATCACAGAATCATAGATCTCTTTAGCTTGGAAAAGACCTTTAAGATCATCAAGTCCAACTGTTAACATAACACTGACAAGTCCACCACTGAACTATGTCCCTAAGTGCCAGATTTTCACACCTTTTAAATACCTCCAAGAATGGTGAGTTGGACACTTCCCTGGCCAGCCTGTTCCAGTGCTTAACACCCTCCAGTGAAGACATTTTTTCAGAGTACCCAATCTAAAAGTCCCCTGGCAGACCAGTCTAGGCTCTGAACAGATAAAAATTCAGTCTAAGGGAAACGGTGCCTTTGTTCTGAGAGCCAAGCTTATAGATGAGATAGGAAGGGGAAATGCAATCCAGTCCATTTCAAGAGAAATAAATGAGGCCTGCATTTGGGTCTATTTTAGGACATCCAAGAACCCAGACTGGGCACTGCACTCAGGCAGTGAAGAGCTGAGAAGGTGGGAATTGCTCCCATGCTAGTTACTGCTGACCCTGCAGCTGCCAGAGGTCGACAGTCCTGTCTCAGTCCCTGCCTGGCTGCTGTGCTGACTTGCAGGCAGCTGCCAGCACTCCATACATGAGCTCACTAAGCTACAAAGGCTTCGCTCAGCAGAGCTCTGCCATGAAGTGGTAGCAGCAGGATTCACTCCTCCATGAACCTTCAAAGATTTGTGGCAAGTATTTTTTAGTTGATCTTCCTTTGTGTCAGTTTTTCATCCCATGCTTTTTATATAGCAGCAATTAGCATATCTGAGAAATCCCCATTCGGCATGCTTTATGGCCTCTGTGTATTGCGATAGTTCTGTAAGTTATGTGCAGGGATATGCCATAATTCCTAATGTACAACTGTCAGGAAATCAATCACATAGATTTATTCACTGAAGGGTTGGTGAGAAACCTGACTCTGAACAGAGAGCTAGAAATTTTAATTACAAGAGAGAAAAAAAATTACTCAAACAGTGCAGACTGGTCAAGAAGCTCCTTTGATACTGTGAAGATATGTCCTGAAGTTAATAGATTAATGTAGCATAGCATCTCTGAATTTAAATGGCATTTCCTGCCACCAATTGTTATTCTGTATTACTGTTGCTGACTTTCTTCAAAGTAATAATGATGTCAAAAAACAACCACAAATTTTACATCTCCATTTCTAGAACAAAACAAAGACTGAAGAAAAAAGACTGTCTTCCCTCAAGCAATATCTTCTTGACCAAAGGAAGTTCATACAATATAGAAAAGAAATATTCATCCTTGTCAAACCCTGATCTTGCCACCCCTGAATGCAATGGTAAAACTCCCTATTAATTTCTAGTGGAGCACGTGCAGTGAATAACTCAGATGGAAGTGGTAAACCATAAGTGACATAATCATTCAGGAACTGTCTCTGCCTCAAGTGACCTAAATGATAGGAAGAAATGTAGTGAGAAACATTAATTCATAGTTTAGCAAAAAAGCCTGTACTTATGCTTCTGTGTTAACTGCCATTTCTGATGCAAAGTCAGCAATCTGTAGTGCAAACATCAGAACACGGAATGAGGAGTTCAGCCTCTTCGGTCTTGCATTCAGTTCTGACACTGATCCACCCTGGCTCTGCTTGCTCTGGACCTGTGGCCACCCACAAGCATGTTCAGCCTTGGTCTGGTGACAGGTAAGGTGCATCCTGTCCTTTACCCTAGCCTCCTGCACCATTTTCCAGCTGGTCCCTCTACCCAGACTGCTGGCAAATGGGGCCAAGGGGAGCATACCTTGTCTGCTGGAGTAGCCACTGGCACTGACAATGAGAACAGTGTACCCACCTGCCTCCACCTCAGCTAGCTCCTCTGTAACTAGATTTAATACATTCTTTTCAGGGTTGTCATTAACGTTTATGAAGAGCTTTGAAACTCCTGAATAGAAGATATTGCAGTAGTAAAAGATGCAGTGTTTTCTGTTTATTGGTAAGAATTAAACCAGATATTATCAGAAGTCATAAGCCCTCAGGGCGGGGAAGACCTACTGTGTTTCAGATGGCAGCTCTGTGTAAAGGCTGTTGACAAACATGAGCAAAAATTCGTGAGGTTTTGCTTCTTTTACCTCCCACTGAAGCTATGTCTACACCCAAGCTCAGCTTTATGCATACTGCTTATGGAGGTAGATGGATAATGCATCTTCCTCCCAGGACAGTAATACCACATCTGTAAAGAAGGTGATGGCCCCCATCCAAATTTTTGTCCTCGTGGGAGACGACAAGCTACTTTAGAAATAACTGCAAACATGTAGTTCACTTCTTTGTCACAAGTGTCATCTGGACAGGTGCATTCCTATCCGGAAAGAGGAGCTGCACAAGACAGAAGGATGCTCCCAAAAGCTTCCTTGTGGGAAAAAAAACACACTTACAACAACAACCTGAAGTTTTGGGGCCTGCTCAGTCATCTCTAAGCTACTGAAAACTCTTGCATGCAGATTTTATCATAAATTACAACTGCTGGTTATGGTATTTTTCAAACAGTCCATCTCACATTGCACTTGGTCTTCCAACGGGGATAAAAATTTAGACATGACTAACCCCTCCTTTTCAGTGGGTTTCTCAAAGGATAATTTCATTCTTTTCTCTTTAGGCTCCCACGTAATTCTTTTCTCAGATTCCTCCACTCTGATGGGGCCCAGCTCATTTTTTGTGTTCTATTTATATATGTTTGAGTTTCCCTGCATGCTAAACACTTACAATTTGGTGCAAGAAAGACATGCGTTATCTCCTTATGGTATTTTTCAAACTGTCCCTCTCATGTTGTGCTTGGTCCTCCATTCCACTGCTACATCCATGAAATCAGAAATTAACTAGCTAATATGTTTTCTTGTACTAGATGTGTCTGATAACGTTTTCTTGTATCGAATGTCCCTGAAATTGTAATTAAAATCTGAGGAGTCCTCATAGAAAATAACGCAAAACTGCCAACTCATGGGCATTCTATACACTTTGTATTAATCTTGATTTTGACCAGGTTTGTGATCAATAATCTCATAGCTATCTTTCCCTTTTTTCTTTCAGCTCTAGAATTTATAGCAGACACAAAAACTGTGCCTGCCTCTGTATCTGAATGCAATTGTATAACTACCTTTAAACAAATGCAACATCTGATTAACAATAATGACATTTGAATACTAATAATTTCTAGCACGTGCAAGGAAAAAAATGCCATCATCTGTAACATCCTGTTTCAACATTTTTACAAAGCAGAGACTGTTTTAAATCCCATCTCTCCTATAACATGTGTTAGTGATAAAAATTAACAAGAATACTCATGGTTTTCTTCCCTTTCTAGCAACACAGGCTTTCCTCACAGCCACTTGTAGTAAATGCAGAGGAGTGAATAGCAAATTTTAGTTTCAAGAGAAAATGCTGGATCTCAGTATTCCTGACCCTGTGGCTCAATGGCCTGAAAGCTTTTGTGTATTTATCTTCTAAATAAAATGTGGTGTAAACCCACCTCACACTTGAGCCTCCACCGCTCAGAGAAACATGCTGCTGGGGAGTGAAGAGTGTGGGGTATATATGAGGGAATTTGGAAAAGGAAATGCTTATCTTAAACCGTGTAAGAAGCAACCTCAGTCTTTCCAGCATGCTGGTTTTAACTCATTGAAGTAAATAAGAGGACCATATTTCAGAACATGTAATTGTTATATATAAAATACAACTAAGAGATTTGGAACTACATGAATATGTAATGTACACATTTCTTTACAGACACATTTTTCTCCAGACAGGCCGGTGCCTACTTTGATTTGGAAGCTATCCATTTTCATACAAAGTTAACCAAGAGTGACAGGAAATCAGACGCCTATGTTATTTATCTTTTCTGGATTTAAAAAAAAAAAAAAAAAAAAAAAAAAAGTCTTCTGTTAATTACTTTTCTAGGAAGCTATTTTGTGATACCACAGGGATAGATCTTCCATACTCAGAAGTGCTACAAAAATGACAACTTTACGATGTGCAGGGTGAATAAAGTATGTTACATGCAAATATTTAAGGGTATATTTGTCTCCATTTACTCTAAGCATGTATGTGACCAACACTAAAGAGTTTAACTGCTTCTGCTTTGGTTGTATGCATTTACAACAATTACTAGAGGTCTGACCTCTCTGACCTTCTACATCAAGTGGCACATATACATTATTTATTTAGCTGGAATTAACAGTGATTTGTGAAGCTCACTGTATTTTCCTTTGGTTCTCTTGCTCATGAGTTGTAACTGACCTCATGAGCATCTTCAGTGCTGACAGTTTCATGTCACTCTGATTCACGAAAGACTGGGGAAACTACAGAGCAAAGCAGTAAAATATTTTTCATGGATATTTAGAAAAAAATAAATTAAAATATCATAAACCAAGTTTACATCCTACATGATCCCTTGTAGATTGCTATGAAGACAAAAAGTAGACAGAAATGCTCTACCCTGCTACAATTACTGGAAAGGAGAATGTGAGTTGGCATTAATAAGTGTTCTGAAGGAAGAATGTGGGCCTGGACTACACACCTGACTGCACACTGATACAACACCCTAGTGTTGTGCAACGTGAGGTCTGAGAAGCAGAATGCATCTAAGTATGTCACTGGTAATCTGAAAACTACAGAAAGCCTACCTTACTCTCTGTTTGTACCCTAACCTTTTCTAAGCAGCCCTTTGTTAAGAAGCTGAGAAGCAAATGAGAAGGAGACGCTCAGCTGAAACCCGGCGTTTGGGACAGTTTCTTGTACTTGCAGGAGTGCCGTGCCATAGCACACAGCTCCTGCAGCCACATCTAGAAAATGGCCACTTTTCTCCAACTGCTAAATATCCTTAAAGGCCTGGAAGCAATACATATTAATGGACCAAAAGTGGAAAAATTATAGCAATGTCATGTATCTTCTGAAATATATTTCACAAAGAAGGTCTATTAGATTACTTTGTTTCCAGTAGGGATTATTTTTACTACATCCAGTTATCACCGTCACAAGCACTACAAGGGATTAAAAAAATCAGACTAAATGTGCAATTAAAAACTGGGTTTGTAGTTCTAAAATGTTATTTCCTTCATCAATAACTTTAGTGCTTACCAAAAGGAACTTAAAAAACAATTATGTAGGGTTGTGGACATTTTTATGCATGCACTTTTGTATCAGCTCTAAAACAATTCAGAAACTGAACCATCCACTCGAATAGGGGAAAAATAAAAAAAGAGAGGAGTAAAATTTTCTCACAATTAATCATCTTCTTACATTCACTGAGCTCTCCTTATCCCACAAGTGGTTACTTTTTCAACTTCAGAAAAGATGGAAAGACCAGTTCTATCAAAGCGAGGATCTGATCTGACTTACGAGAGAACTCAATGAACTGATCCCAGCATTTTTTCAATAACTGAGGAAAAAAAAGAACCTTGGGGAGAACTTGCAAAAAAGCAGGTGCATACATTAAGGAGTTCCCTTAGCAATCATAAGTTTACTTATTTTTCTCTGATGATAGTCATCCTACCACTGAAAAAACATGATGAACAACAAGCAACTCACCATAGCAACAACGCAAAGCACATACTACATGGTAATCAAGCCACATAGAAAACTTTAGACTCTACATAAATAAATCTCTTATTTAAAAAAAACCTATAGAAATGTTTAGCTGGTGCTTTCTCAGAAAAAGATTTTTATATTTATTTCCAAAGGGAAAAGAAACTTGTTTCACTGAGGGTAGAAATAGTAAAACTAAAGAGCTCTAGAAGTCAAATATACGTGTCTAAATAGTGTTTTCCTTCTGTAAGAGTAACCAGAGGGCTTATACCCACTGTGTTCGGCAGAACTGTCTGCACAGTCTCACTGTTTCACAGTTTTGTGAGTGCCTCAGCAAATGCAGAACCCAAGAAAAGCAGAAGCTGTGTCACAATTTGAAAATGATACTGAAAATCTGTCTTTGTGCATAGTGGTCTCTGCTATGTTTGTTAAGATCATTTCAAACATCACTCTACTTAATACACTCTTTCTTTGCAGTCCTACTCCACTGAACAGTCCTAACATAAAAACAGGCAGTTATGCACAGCCCTCCCACGGATACACTCGAAGGTCCTGAATAACCTATGATTAGCAGGGATCTTGGCACCACACTGCTCCTGTCATCCAGTTCTTCCTGTTTAACATGGGAAAACACGCTTTATTTGTGGGGAAGGTCAGTGGTACCACTACAGGGATGAATTGAGCTGTGTCTTCTTGTAAATGTAGCTTGCTAACTCATTCCCATGAACATCTGGGAAAGAAAACATCTACAACTAGCTCATACTTACAGTACTTAAAGTGCTCGAGTGCTCTAATTGCTAACTGGCTTCTCAAGCACTGCAATTCTTCAATAAAGCTGATAAATGGTAGAGGAGTATCAACACACTTAATTCTGCACTCTGTCTCCAGTCTCTTTGGGAGCATACCAGAACAGTGCCAGAATAACTCTGGACCTTTTTTGCTAATGTGTTCATTCTCGCCCTCGCTTTTTATCTAAAAGCATCTTCAACTGCTCTTCTGTTTTAATTTCTGCCTTTCAGTGACAGCTGAACAGCTCAGGAAGCAAAGAAAACCCTGTATTCAACTCACAGTCCAGAAACAACTCAACAAGCCCTATTGGATCAAGCGGAAGGTGGTATTGTGCCTCTGGAGAAAAGCACTTACTCAGAACTACACTAAAACTTTTTCCTTTCTTGTGAGATGCTGTGTCCTCTATTTTCCTGTAGATCCAGATACCTGTTTTGTCCAGGTGAAGGAAGCATTGACCATGACAATTTTCCCAATTTAGTTTACACTGGAGCTTCTGCTGCCAAGTGAGATGTACCTGCACTTGTTCTCTCACATCTGACCTTCCACCTTCAATTTTAAACTGGAATGGAACTACTTGTTATACACACTATGCACCAGAGCTCTCCTTAAAAACGTCTTGGTTTGAATAAATTACTGACATTATGTCCATATTTGTGAGGTTTTTTTTCAGAGGACGAGAATATGGGGAGGAAAAAGAGCTGTGGGATTTTTTTTTTGGCTTTCCATTCATATATGGGGATAGAATTGATAGGTGAGAGGAAGCTTTTACATTTAAGGAACACTCACTAGCGCATGTGCCAGATGCTGATAGCTATATATAGCCACTTGAATGAGAATGACTGCAGAGAGTATCTTAGCCAGGCACACAGGAATTTGCCTGAATAAGGTCAAGGCAAAAATGGGGAAAAAAAATTAAATAATCAACATTTAATCTATAGTGCATTACTTCTACTTCAGAAGAAGTTGTGTACTTACAAGCAGAACAAGAATTTGTCCTTATGACAACCTTATCTACATTTCACATCAACATGTTCCCAAATTTAACAGAATCAAATCTATCCATTTTACCATTAGATTGCTACTCATTCTTGAATACAACCTCCATTTCCTTGCTCCATAACCCTTACAGAAGGACAATAGATAAAGATTCTTCAATATAACAAGAAAGCAGCATGCAGCCTGTAAGATGAAATTTTTTAAAAATCCAGATAAAAAGATGGAATCTACTATCTTAGGTTTCTCTTATTGTCTCACCTAAAACAAAAATTTTAGAAAAGAGAGACACCTGATAGTCCTGCCTTTTTTCCCTTTATTCCCTGGTATTACATTTTTCTTTCCTTCTATCCAGAACAGTGGTTTTTTACCTGTAGCAGTATAAGTAGTTCAAAATGTGAAACAGTAGTGCCTGAGATGATGAGTTATCATTTCTGCAGAGCATTATGATAATTTGGGAAAGACCAGGAATTTGGATATGGATTCTAATTAGCACTGATGAACCTGGTTCCTAAAGATTAAATTCCCAAATGAGTAGCTGCTACCTTTCCACACACAGGTCTACCCAAGTTATTCTCATTGAAACAATTTAAAAAAATTATGAGCTTCAGCCTATGTCGAGATATTGAAGGCTTTCCAAAACTGATTAAAAATATTAAATGAGGTATTGAACTACATTAAAAATGAACCTTCTTCATGTATTGAAAAGTAATGATCTATAATTCGTATGCAAGTGATTTTATTTTCAGTGAATAATAATTGTACTGCAGACAACTTTGTGCTCTGTTTCTCTGAAAACCTCAAGGGACATACAGAAGAGGATTTTGTATCCTGCTGAAGAATCACACTTTGCATGACATTGCTTCTTATTCTTCAGTTCTTACAGGGAGGCTTAACTTTGTTTCATTATGTGTTTATTTTTTCCACTGATGGTTCCTTTAAACTGGATAAAAAAAAGTGAAAGCACGCAGTCATTAGATACACTGAGATTCTGGAAAGTTCTATAAGCTAAGTACAAGTGCATAGAAGCAGAGGACTCAAAAGCATTAGTAAGTGGACCTGCAAATCACATTTGCAGGTTTTCTGGTTTCCTGGTTTTCTTTGTGGCACTTGAGGCTGCCTTTAGCCATGTGATATTCAAAATACATCTGAAATGTCACACCAAAGCACTCATCACTATGTGCCCATTAAAAGAAAATCCTTTCTGGAGGAGCTGGGGAAGCAGTCGTTTCCTATCATTCACCTCTCTGCTTTGTCAGGCTAGGCAGCTTCACCTGTGGCCCCTGTCCCCAAATTTTTCCTCCTTTGAATCTCATCTTTTATCTCACATCTATACCCTACACTCACATCTTTCCTCCACTTTTTGCATCTTTTTTTCCCCCACAGCACCCTGCACTTTAGTTTTCAGTTGAATTATGCAGCTGCAGAACTTGTCTAGGCCAAATTGAAAAGTAGACAGTTTGGACCATAGTATCAGTATGAACACATTTTAAGAGTTGAAAGTAGGAAAAAAATGTGTAATTGCAAAATTAGTCCCACAGACAGAAAACGAAGGCTATAAAAGTTGTCCAGAGGGTGGTGATCAGTGGCACAAAGTCCCATTTGGCTGCCAGTCATTAGTGGAGTACTGCCACAGCCAGTACCAGAGCCAACACTGTTAAACATTGTCATCAACAGCCAGAGCACACCTTCACCAAGTCTGGAGAGGATACAAACTGGGAGGAATGGGTGATACACCATATGCCACAGAGTTGTGGTGTCACCTGAGGGACCTCAACAGGCTGAAGAAATGGGCTGATAGGAAACTCAAGAAGTTCAGGGAAGGAAAACGTAAAATCCTGAATATGGGGAGGTACAACCCCATCAGCAGTGCAGGCTGAGGGCTGACTGGCTGGAAATCAGCTCTGCAGAGAAGGACCTGAGGGTCCTGGTGAGCAAAAAAATAACCATGAGCCTCACAGCATTGCCTGCAATAAAGTCCTACAGCACACTAACCACCTTACTTAGCCCATGTCAGCCACACATCTTTTGTCTTAGCAGACACCAAATTTCATTCCACCACCTGCACTCCAGATATCCTGTCCCCAGCCCCTCTGCTTCTCTCCTGCTTCTTGTAATTCTAAGGCTGATCTTAGCTTTCTGCCATTCTCATTTCTGTTTCCATATAGATTCCCAGCCTAGCTTGTTCTAGCCTACTTGTCAGCCTGTGTTCCCTTGTTGTGATCATCCTATATGGTATCTCCAGTCTTCTGACCATCCCATGGTCTCTACAGATTCAAGGTCTTTCCTGGCCATCCCTAAGCATGAGAGGCCTCTTTTTGCCTATGAATGTCCACAGGATCATGACAGCTTCTGTGCTGAGATCAACTTGAAACTTCTGACACTGATGCAAAAAAGTTTTATGAGTTTGAAAGAATAAAATTTAAAAATGCATGGAAATTCTTACAAAACTGCACTAGGAGACGTATGATACAAATAACAAGAATGGAAAACCACTTTGCAACAAAAAGAAATATGCCTGAAATTAAACAGAGGGTGGATTAGGCAATGCTGAGTGAAAAAGATGTCAGTCTTAGTCAATACTCCCTGTAGCAATACCAGTGGGTTACCAATTTCATCTTGTGCCACTTGGGATGGAAAATGTTAGAACAAAGGAAATGTCAGGATAAATGGAAAAAGCTGGGCACTTTTATCACCAGGAATTTCAACCCTCCAATATGACATCCAAACACTATCTTTCATTAGTTCAAATTTCAACTCCTAACACCTACAGTACCTACTTTCTTCTGAGTCCATCATTTTTTTATAATCACTTATCTCTTTTTTTTTTTTTAACCCATCAGACAAGGTTTTTCGTCCACTTCCTTCAACTTAAGCTAAATGTGTATATTATGCTGCCAAACACTGTTTCAGAAATACTGCATTCTACAATGTCTCTGAGAAGGTAGCAAATACTTTAGTAGTTACTCTGCAGTCTGCTCTCTTTTACCATAGCCTACATTGTCATCAGTAATTAAGAACATTAGTTTAAAGGAATCTCAAATGGTTCTACAAGTCTAGAATCTGCAGTCTACATTTACCCTTATCCAGTGGTATGGATTACATATAACAAAAGGAAGCTTTCTTTCCTGAGGTAAGCAAATTTGGAATGCAAATGATAAAACCTGAATTTCAGACAAACAAATGATTGCCTATCAAAACCCGCTTCCAAACTAGTCCTTAGAGTATTGCATACATGTAAAGGGGGAAAATTTGAAAGATACAGACAACTGCCACAGGCATCTTTAATTCTAACAATGCTTCCCCCTTGCAGATATAAGCATAAGTCTGAAAGAGGTAATAATAGCTAAACGGATATTAGTATCTGCCATTACTTGATCTATCTGCACAATTACAGCAGTTTGTGAATGCTAAATTTGCTTATCAAAACTGACTTAAGAGCCTAAACCAACTCTTTTTCAGGAGCAACATGTCACCTCAGTGTTGTTTGGAATTGATGGAATTTTAACGCAAAGAAAATTCGCATGGGTATAATGCCTAAAAGAGCTGAGAGAAGTAATTGCTTCCAGAGAGATTTTTTTCCCAAACCAAACTAAAGAGGGAATACAACAGTCAACTTCATTTCTGAAAAACAAGCCATTAAGAGGCCAGAGAACTCCACCAAAAATTAGATTTTTCCTCTCCTTTAACAACACCAGAAACAGAAATGTTAAGAATAAAAACACCCGAAGACACCACAGCTGCCAAATAACAGTAAACAGTCACTCTGCTCTGTGAAAATCCCAGAGATTCAGCCAGATAAAGCTGTTTAGGCCTACAAATACTATAAATTGTTCTGCTCATAGGAACTCTACCAATTTCCACAAGAGGATGAAGTGACCATTTCCGTATTGGCATACAGGCATCTAATACTCAAGAAAAAAAACCTGACCCTTATTCTGCCAAAACCAATTGTTTGCTTCCAATTCTTCTTACAATTCAGTTTGAAACAGAAAATGGATATGAGGAACTAAAAAAAGAGTCTATTCTCATCCATTCCAGAGATCCCATATTGTTTAAGTACTTTATTTAGATTGTGAAACTACTTTGACATCACCGAGGATGGTAGAACTACTTCTGATCACAAACACTTCATTTCATCTCTGCCAAAGATAGAAGAAGTCAACTAAGTGTGAACAGTTAGAAGTAATATTCAAGCCTAGCAAAAAATATGTATGTGGACAGTAAGAGAAAAACGTCAGTGAAATAATATATAGTCAGTGGCACTGTAAGGAGATGTAGTCCTGAAGACAGTAAGTGTTACACTGCTGAGAAGCATTTACATTACCGTGAGGTTGATATTTAGAATACACTATATCAATGTTATTTAAAAAAAATAAAGTGCAAACTAATATATTAAACGTGTAAAGAGAAAGATGCAATTTGCAGTTCTAAGGCACCATCATCCATTCATGGGGAGAAGCAAAAAAAGGCATAAAAAACCTTACCTCTTCTTGCTTAGGAATGCTGAACTTGGCTATCTTTGACTTGCTCCTGGACGAATCAAGCTTGTTAGAAGGCACTCCCCTATATGTTTTGGTCGTCTCTGCTGGTAACTTCAGCTTTGGAGACTCATCAGGAGCCTGGTCTTGACCGTCCATTGGCCTTACATAAGCTGTTGGTTTCTGCTGAACCAGACTGGGCTTCGAAGCAAGAGAGGGCGGGAAGTTTTGGACACAGTGCCCACCAGCATGCTTTGTTGGCCTCTCTTGCACTGGAGTTCCTCCTTCTGAGCTACAGTTGAGCTTTGCTGGTTGCTGCACTCTGTTGACGTTGTCGCTTAGTGTGGCCCTCAGTGAACTCTGCTGGGCAGTGTTGGAGGAGGAGGAGGAGGGACTTGATGTATAGCGTTTTAGTTTCTCCAGACTGGATTTCTGGCTCGCCAGTTTGAAGTCACCCTTGTGTGACTCCAGCGACCGGTGCCCATGTTTGCTTGCTCTCTGTTGACCATCCGAAGCCACACTGTGCCCTGCCTTCTGCCAAGCCATCGTAGAGCTTTTGCTCTGTTGGGCAGGTAGGGCTGCTGGTGTGGAAGAAGTGGTGCTGGAAACGGGAGGAGGTGGCAGCAGTCTCGAGTCAGCAATAAGATGTTCATCGGGCTTGAGGAGAGATGTCTGAGGAACACCAGGTTTCGGAACCCCAACAAGGTGGCTCTGGTTTGATCGGTCAGTTAACAAGTCTTTCATTTCATCATAGTTGCCCAGCGTATTCTGGATGCGATTCGAGAGTTCATCACCCTTGTTAGTCTGCAAAACAAAAATTGTGTGTTCTGCAAGGGTCAACGTAAGAAAAAATTCCCTGCATGCTTCAGCTGTAATCCTTACTGAAGTAGCACTGCCTTATTCAGCAACAGCGTTGAGTGATGAAATCGAAAATCCTTATTGTCTCTGAAGACACTTGTCAACATCTTAAATCTACTCTGAACAGGAAAAGCTATAAAGGGCCTTAGAGTATATAAAAAAAGAAATCTATCACTGGTATCATGCTGTAGTTAAAGTATATTACCTGGAAACTAGAAAATTTATTATTGCAACTATGCAGAATGGTTTGGATTAAATCTGACCATGAGAAAACTTTTCCTATGGCCCAGTGCAAGCTCTCCTTCAGCCCTGAATGAGAACACTGCATTCCCAATCTCCTTATCTGCCTGCCTAAGTTTCCACATGGCAACTGGGAAGCCACACAACATCCTGTATAAGCACTGAATGAACATACCAGTCTAAGCCAATCAAATTTGTGTGGTGATCTAAACACAGCTCATGGGACAACAGAAATACTACAGGTGATTATCTCCCTGCTTAGAAAATAACACTGACAGGATGCTTGTTCCAGTGCACTCTCTTTTTTGGAAAAAAAACAACCAAAGAAAGAAAGGAAGAAAAAGGTGACCAGAACACCGCTCCCCACCCCCAAATTCTTCACATTGCTCAGTGCTTGCTGCGTGCAGCAGGGGAAACACAGACACTCACACTCCCCTTTAAGATTAATCATTGCCTTTAAAATCATCCAGTTACTTTCTGACTGAAAAGGCAGAAGCTCCATAAAGAAATAAAAGAAGCAAATAAAACATACTCAAAAAGATTGAAAACTCTTGCTTTAAAAAGCTACTGTAAGCAAAAGGATGTATCATTAGCATTTATGCAGCAGAAATTTTTCTGAACCCTGCCAAGATTCAGGTGTGTGATGTTCTTTGCTTTATGTTTTCAGAGGAAGAGAGTAATGAGTGTTCTTCTTTCTCTCTGCCAGACATGGGGTCTGGATGGAAGAACTCCTATTGGTTTCAGAAGGCCAAGCTTTCATCACAAGACCCTCTGGTTTTACAGGAAAACAGAAAGGATAAAAAAGGGAGTCAAGGGAATGGAGAAGTCCTCCTTATAAAATACAAAAAGATGAAGCAGAAACAGTAGTTACTCTGGAAAATTCAGGGTATTTATGCTTTTAAGCTTTTGAGTAAAATTAAGTCACTCAGACAAAAACTCCCCCAGTTCAGAATTTTGTTTGTTTGTATTTTAGGATTTTCTCTTTAAAAAAAAAAAAAAAAAAAAAAAAAACTGAATCCAAGGAGAAATGTCCTCTCAAGGAGCGCAGTGATTGTCACATGTTAGCTTTCAGCACTGGAAGCATTCTTAAGCCAGGCAGAAGTACTCATGTCTTGCTTGAAACTTGTCCCTTTCAAATTTCAAGGACACTACTTTGTAACTTTTTGTAAAATACATTACAGATATTTTCCTGACATGTATTTGTTACAACAAATGGCTCAACCACTACAGCCTGATCTTCTCTCTGCATATGCAGCTGTTGTTGTCACCAAGACAATAATCTGCTATATAAATAAATAAAAATCATTCATTCACAGACAGCAAGCAGGTTTAAAATAAGGTGTTCTTTTGCTTCATAGGAATCACAGTGAAGTCCTAAAAAATGGAAATTTATTAATGAGGCTTTTAAAACTGGAAGTATCACATACATCTGAAAAGAAAAAAAGTTGAAGATAACCTGTCTCCTGAGTCAATGAAATGACTTCTACACTCAGACATCTCCTTAACCAGCAGAATTACTTCCTGAAAGGCATAAAACATTTTCCTTTTATCCAGTGGATCTCTTCTATGCTTCTGATGGATCCTCCACCTCACGTAGGTGCCTTGTATGGAGGTATTTTTCCAGTTTACCTCTACAAAGGCAGATCTGCCCTTGGGCCTGAAATCAGTCTGATTCAGCCAACACGTGTATCAGGTTTCCTTCCCTGCCAGGAGTACGGCAACAAAGACCACCAAATGGAATGGGGCACCTGACATCAGTCAGTCTTCTATGGCACAGAGGGTTGTAGCATACTCTCCATTCAGACATCTCTAGGCTCGTCAATGTAGGGGGATTTGTGTCTAAGTTTGGCCCATAAAAGGCCAATTTCTTTAACAGAAGACCCACTCTTCCTGATGGCTTCTGTTCTGATGGGGAGGAAATAAAAGCCTAATTGCAGATTATCTGTAGACTATCACTAGACCAGGAAAGTCAGTAGATTGTCTTCTACATGGATGTGACATGAAGGCCACAAAGAGACATGCTGCATTAAAATATCCTAGACAACTACAAGAAAAAAATGCAGCAAACTGATCTGCTGTACCATGGTACACACTAACAACTGGTTCATGGTGTTTATTCCTTCTGGGGAATACACTGGGGAAAACTTCAGGTGAGGAGATTCTGTGTTGAGCTGATCTCATCCAGAAGAGTTCATCTACATCCTCTGGGGAACAAGATGGGATCTGAGGTAACTTGTTATAAGCTTTATAAGGGTTTATCCTATTATTTGCTCTGAAATACTTATTCAATCATTCACATGGGAAAAGTATGATAACAAAAGGAGTACACAGTAAAAGCATTCTGTTCAAACTTTTCTAACTTACAGTGCTCTGATACTCTTCTGCAATGCAAGATGAATCCATGTATGTGAAGATTGTGAGATCCACCACTTATAAAATGAAACCTTGCAGATGTGTGGGAGGCCATCAGAATCCTTTTCTTCATTAAAAATACTAATATGGTTAATGAGGTAAGGCATTCTATCCAGGAATTATCCAAAATGAGTTTCCTACCTCTTTGCCCCCTGTAAAAGACATTTTAACTAAGATATTGGATTCCTGTAACCCTTCATAAAGGGTTGCTACAGACACTTTGAACAGGATAAGGGGCAACCTGAAGAGTCAGGACTTTTCAGAAAATTTGATGTTACAGGAGTAGTGATACATGTGACTAAGAAAAGAAGTAAGATGTAAGAGATTTCCAGTCTGCCTTTGATTTTCAGGTATGGTCTTCTGAATGGCAAACCCTTTGTCTTTAGCTTATGTTTCTCAAGTTGTGATGAGGGATAGTGAATTTAATCAGAGCTTGCAGTGAATGCCTGCTGTAATTTCATTCCCCTCTGGAAACACCTAAAACTTGAACATTATCTTTAAAGACAGTAAAAGTGGGTTTCAGCTTAGTTGTCACAGAAAGGTTTCTCTTCTGCAGTTACCTCCTCTTCACAGGAAGATCAAAATGCCCATGCCATAGTTCTGCATGCCCACACTGAAGGTCCACAAATGCTCAGAAAAGTTCAGACAACCCAATAATCCATTGCCAACGTAGACCTGACATTCAGAGTATACCACTGTTGAAGTTTTGACATCCAATACTGCCAGACTGTTGGATGTCATCCCAAGTAGCTGTGACTGCCACACTAATAGAGCTGAGTGAGTTATACTACTGTCCTGGGATTTAGCTTGCTCCATGTTCCCTTAGAAAAGTCAGTTATGGGATGTATTTCTGCAGCACCTTCTTCACACACTTGTCCAAAATAGAAGCATAGTGTTTAACGCTAAGAGATGTGGATGGAGCCATTTTTCTGATCTCCCATAGCATATCCAATCAGTAGCCTCTCTACTTCTGAAGAGAGCAATGATTTTTCATCAACTCCTATTGAAGTTGATGAAATTGTACTGTGGTTGCATAAAAGTGCCTTCAGACTTCATAGCTCACAAACTACTGGTGTGTCTGTGATACAGGAAGCCTGTGCCATGACAGTGGGTATATCAGCACACACATAATAATAGAAGTGCATTCAATACTCCAATTACACCACTTTTCTAGGTGCTTTGAGCTTGAATATTACCAACCTTAGGTACCATGGACAAAACATCATCAAAAAATCAGAAAAAGGACAGGTCCTTTTTGTGACTTTTATTAAGTCCCTGTTGCAGCAGAACCCTCACCAAATGCCAAGACTCAGCTGACCAGCTTTTCAGACTTTCCCATGAATTAGACCTTGATTGGTCTCACAGTACACTGTTTTAAGCAGAGCCCTGAGGAGTTCAAGACATTTCCCACAGTTTCTAAATGTCTTTGTAATGAATCTGAAATTTGGGCAGCTGGAGGTCACCTTCAAGGCAGAGAGAGCTGTCTTCTATCAAGAGACATGGTTTGAAAGTGGTAGAGCTTTCCTTTTTTTATTAGAAATAAGAAACAAGTCTGGAACTGTGGAAGAACAGCAGGCTGAAAGCTAACCCTGGAACATATGAAGAAACACAGAAGTTTCAAAGTCAGGCACACAAGCCAGGTTCTAAATGAGACTCCTGGAAAGAGGTACTAAAGCACCCAAATCATCAAGGACAAGTGATAGCGTGTGGAGGGAACAGCTTCACAATAGGGTGGTTGTAATAGTAACTTGGACATTACTGGAAGAGCACAGTAGACAACGCATGACAACGTTTTAATGCGCGAAGGTAAAATTACTGGGTTAGCTGAGGGAGAGGAGTGACTTTCTGGTTTCTATTCACAAGGGTTTGGTTTGTGGGTGTCCCAAGTTGGGAACTATAGGGTTAAAATGTCCTCTTGGGACTAGAAGATTGTTATTCAATCCTGTAATTCTGCTCTCTCTTCATAAACTCACAGCAAGGCCAGCTCGTTCTCCTTTCCTCCCCCTCCAGCCTTGTGTCAGGCAGGAGCGGGACAGCTTTCTGTCAGGCAGGTGGGACAAACATGTAAGGATAGGCCTGGTTTGGGGCCTCCAGAGGTTGTGTTTAGGCCTCTAGGATGGCAGAGGCATGGAGGGGGGAGGGTTGGAGCACTGGGGATGATAGTTTTAGTTTTGGGTTGGGGGAAAATTCAGGGGGTTCGCTTATGGATTCTGTATCTGCTTTGTAATTTCCATCTGTAACACTCTCTCCAAATATAATTCTGTTTTTTTCTCCAATTCCTTTGAGAGCTTTACTCTGTTGGCTCTTTAAACCCACAACAGCAGGCTTCTGAAAAGCGCAGAAGATCCTGCTTGACTCTTCCAACAGGGAGTGGGGGAGAGACAGATGTGCCTCATCACACCACTGTTACCACAAGGAATAAAACACGGAGTTGAGACTCCTAAGCTACTTCTGCCTTTGGTGAGGGTGAAACTTACTGAGAAGAGCTATTTCATTGCATTAACCCTGGCCAGGGCACAATGCTAACACAATTGTTTTCTTCTAAGTTCTGCAGGAACAGGGCATCTTCAACTCCTAGTTTTAATTCCATCTCAAATATTGTTAAGATAACGCTAGTTTATTTCATTCTTGTGTGCTGTGAACGTTGTACGGCCCGATAGATAGATGATAGATAAAAATCTGATTCTCAATGAACCGTAAGTGTTCTCTGTGAATTTTGTGAAGCTAGCACTTGTCAGAGGGTGCTGAAATCTGGCAATGCCTTCTGCAGGCTGCAATTCTGTACTGTGGGATAAATAAATAAATAAATAGCCACCCAGCTGGGAAGCATCTACCTTGTACGGTTCACTGAAGAGGGAGTAACTCGTGTTAAATGTGCCATCCTCCTGCTGGGCCTCCTGATTTCTCCTTTCCCATTCTTTCCTTCGCAGCACGTTTCTATCTGGCTCGTAGACACTGCAGCAAAAAAGAGGAATAGCTTTCTAAGAGTTAAAAAATTAGCAGGCAACACATAAGCCAACACAAATTTAAAAGTGAAGAACTCTGTTTCGCAGACAGATGGCAAAAATAAGCAAAAAAAAAAAAAAACATGAATCAGATGAATGCCAGTCCAAGCAGGCTGGAGAGGCTCAGGTCTCTGAGAATGCTGGTGCTTTCTTCACATAGGGAACAGATGATTAAATTCTTACAGAAGAATAAAAGAGGAATCACAGGGCAGGATCTAGTCTGTGAAAAACTTCTCTGCTTGAGATATGACAAAGGAAATATCTAAGCAACTTTGACAAAGACTGAAAGTACTCTTAAGGCAGATGGTAATTACAGCTATGAGTAAATAGAAATTATGAACATATTTCCACTTATGACATATCCTCTGAGTGTTGTATGAGAATGCTCCTTTTTTTTTCACATGGATGTGTTTCTGTAGTGATTTTTTCATTAACTATCTCCCTAAAGAGCTGTTAAAACTACATGCTGTAGTGGTTTCCCCAGTTAGGTTGCTGCTTCAGATCTCTCTTAATCAGCCAAGTCATGAAACTACTACTGAAACAATTTCTCTTTCTGATGGATTTGACACTATCACAACTTCAGAGCATGCATGAATTAATACTGGCATGATAGTGTATGTGTCGTTGGTAGAATGTAGCTGGAGAGAGAATAAAATCACTGCATTACACAATGGTATTCACTTAGAGAGATTTTCTAATCTAGCTAATAAAAATTAACATCTCCCCCCCCACCCCAGAATTCAAGTTTGATGCATGAGAAAGTAAAGCAAAGAATCCTTTCCCTGAATTTCCACAGAACAACACAGCTTTGCACATTTCAGTCTGTTATATCTTATTCTCCTCACAAAGAAAACCAATGTGTCTAATAAGGTTTACAGGTTATTTCAGGGCAATGCGACAAGGCCACTGATTGCTTATTTTGTATAGCTCAGCTAATGCCTTTCTTCTGGCACTATAAATCTGTAAAGTGGAAATATATATTAATGTCATGTAAGTGTACCATGTGTTAATAAGATAAAGGTTGTCTTGCTAACCAGCTTCCCAGTTAGCAAAACATATGTTGCATTGGTTACCCACATGACATTACCTAGTACGCCTCAGGCAAGGCAGTTAAAAGGCCAACAGCTATCTGATTTGAATTCAAGGCCTGAGAGAGCCAAAAATACATAGGATATGTTAGATGCTATTCATATTTAAAAACAATGCCTTAGCAGTCACCAAAGGAACACAAAATCTTGTTCATTTGTTAATGCCACTAACTCAAACTGGACTGGGAAGCACCATTCTGATGGATATGGGGCATCCAAGAGTAGATGCCAAATGCCAAGCAGGGCTCTCAAAATCAGGGGTTTATTGTGAACACAGGGTTTCAGTACACCCACCTGTCAACCACTTAGATGTGGTTCAGCTTTTTTTGAGTTTTATCCTGGACTTATCATAAGCAATCCATGATACACCATGGATTTCTCTTTGAAAAGCAGTGCAATTAGGAGGTAATTGTAGGAATGGTGTTTTGGGAATGGAAAATGCCTTCGTCCAGGAAGAAGAGAATGGCAGAGTGGCAGAGACCCCCTCACGGGCTGCCTGTGAGTGGAGATCATCTGCTCCACAGGCCTCTGAGGCCACAGACAGAGCAACTGTCATTCACTTCTCTGTGAGTAACTCTGCTTAGTTGCTGTATCATGCTATCTGAGTGTACTCCCCTCATTTCAGTCAGGGTAGAAGACCTTCTCACAACAGTCTCAGTGTCTAACGAACACTTTCTGCCACACTGAATAGCTGTTGTTAGGTTGAGTTTTTCTGGAGTTTCAGTGATCAACTTCACTATCAATCCTATTTCCTCACCTAGAACCTCTTGACTTTTTGAGACACTCTGCACTTGAACTCTAGCCTGTGGTCACATAGAGATGAGCAGCTCACCCGAGAGTAATTGTAAAACTGATCTCTAGCCAGTTTCTAGGAAGTAAACAAGTACAAAATTTTTCTTCAGCCCTCATACAAATTTTAAAATGCACTGGTGTCATATTCCTAAAGTGGAAGGGCATTTTTATTCCTTTATTTAATCAAGACATATTTGATGAAGACATACAAGTTTTCTGATCTCTGAACTCCCTCCCAGAATGAGAAGTTCGCTGTTGGCAATGCAATGCACACAATGCAATAATTCAGAATGATTATGCAAATGGAAAAAACTGTGTGACAATGCCTAATATGCCATCTATAAGCAGTTAAGCTAGGAAGAGCTACAAGTTGAGAGTTGTATTCCTTCAGTAATACCAGATGGCAAAATCTCTAGCATTTGTGAGGCTGCTTCTTATTTGCATGAACATTGCAGCAATCACATTTCCTTGAACGTATGTCACCAAATGTATTTATTTATTTTGGTTAGAGGAGAATACTGCCAACTGCTGTAATTGTCTTTATTGCAAACACTTCAGTTAATGGAAAATTATTCTTTTTAATAGTTTTCTTCCTTCTTGCATTATAATTTGTAATTTAAAACAATCCCATATGTACACTTTTTTCTTTTTTTTTTTTTTTTTAAAATCATTGACAGTGCTTGCCTTTTCCATAGCTAAGCCATGAAGAACAAGTTCATGAAAATGTCAAGATTTTTTCTTCACTGGGACATGTGTGCACACGTGGGTGATGTATGCATATATATGTGTTGTAGGCACACTCACACAACAGTTTATTGATGAAGAGTTTTGCTAGTGTGGGTCAAAATGCTGAATCGGTATCGCAAGACTCGTAAACCAGAGAACATACAACCACTCATCTATCAAAAGTGTCATTTATATTTGTTTTATATGGGTCATACTCTAAAAGGATGAATTTTAACAGTTTTCAAATGTTATATTGTTGTTTTTTAAGTGGTGCACCTGTTTCAAATTCACGCCTAAAGGACACGAACTGAAACATGAGTAACAAGACAAACACTTGCTAAAGTTTTACATGAATTGTACTACAAAAATTACACTATCTCAATTTGAGCACATTGCCTTAAACCCACACTTATTTATCTCAGTCTTAAGATCTTCTAAAAGACATATGGTACTTACCAGAGAAATATCCTTCAATACCAATGCCTCAGACTCAATTCACCATCACACTGTCACATCAGCCCTACCTTTTCTGCTTGGATATTTTGAATATAGTTTAACTCTCAAGTATTTTACAAATCAAAGTAACAATGGATTTCCAAACTTCCCAGACTAGGTATGTCTAATAAATTTCAATCTGTTGTGACGCCTTTTGGAAAACTATCTTTAATGGCTACCCGTTCTACGGTAAGTATGGCTCTCCACAAGACCAGCCTGAAGAGAGCCAAGGTGCACTGGTGCCTGATGTAGGGGCAGCTGCAGCATGAGACTCCACACATTATTGACAGAAATGCTCATAGACTTCAGAAATGCTCATAGCTTTCTCCACACTAGCCCTGACATCAGAAGGAACTGCTTCCTTTAGTCTTAATTAGAAATAGAGATGGCTCAGGGGACAACCTAGAAGCAGAGCAATAACCTTACCTGAAAAACCTGGGACTGGATCTAATCTATGAAGTCCAAAGAGTTATGTAGTCTCAAGCTAGGCTGAAAGCAATCATATAAAAAGCCTAAAGTCTTTAATGTTGAAAAGTTGTCCTTTTTTGTTTGTTTGGTTGGTTTTTTTAAGCACACTATTTCTGACTCAATTTACCTCCCTCAGAGGTCGCTGCGTGGAACAACTGAAATAAAAGGCCTAACCTCCACAAAGAATCACATGGAGACAATGCACTGACATATTTCCATCTCTTTCAGTTGCAGGGAATGCCCAAGTTTTGCATTCACATGAAGATGTTGATTTCCACAAACTAAAGCACTGCACCTTTACTGAGCAATTGCATGCCTTCTCAGATGTATGGTGTGCATTAGCAATGCCGCTTGACCTTTTCAGAAACCACAAAATTGCCACATTACTAAGGGAAGATTCAGGGAGGATACTGTTATTTTTTTACAAGATCACCATCCTCACAGCAGCTGGCATCTTTGAGGTTGTAAAAGAGATGAGTAGGTAAAGCAAGGGTGAGATTGCTGGTGCTCCCCTTGCCTTGCATCAGTATATTTTCTGGCAAAGGAAGGTGGCAGTGACTCAGGTTGCCCTACTGGCATGACACAAGAAGTCATTACCACATAGGTAACACACATCTGGGGACGACTGAACTGGTTATGGTTTGCAATAACCTCCAATCTTACCCTTGCTTTTCCACACCCTCCAGTATATAATTTTCCAGTCCAAAGACTTAGTTCACTATTCCCCAAACTGTGAGGGCTTTGTGACATTCCCACTCCCCACCCCCCTCCCCTTCCTTCTACCTTGCCACATACATAAATACTGTAATCTGTATTGAGCAGGAGTATCTTGTTTGTTTGCAGTTAACCATTTTGATCCAGGAGGCTGATCTCCTTCACCCAAGTAGTGGTACACATGACACTTCCCACAAACCTCTCAGAACCTGAAGTGCAGACATATTAAACAATAAAAGCAGGGTTGATGTCTTACACTAACACACAACAAGTTCTTAAACTGTCAAAACCACAAAGGCTTCTGGTAGGCCTTTGCTAGGAAAGACCGAGATTCCATTTGCAAGGTCGAGCTTTCCAGATTTTGACAACTTCACCATTTGTGCTCCAACTGACTCTTCTCTTATCAGATTAAGAGGTTCAAAACAAAATGGTATCACGCACAACACCCACTCCCAAGTATCATGGAAATGATCCCATCCCCAGCTGGCAGGTGTAGTCCCTAACTATCCCCTGGGAGTGTACAAAGTCGATCATGTTCCAAACAAACAAACAAACAAAACGCACCCCAAACACAACCTACATCATAAATGACTAAAATATCCTTGTGTTTCAAGAATAAAACCAGACCTTTGAACAAGTTTTCTGTGAGGACATGTATATCTTTGAAATTAAATTTTAGCACACGGTCATTTCTGATTTACAAAGTTGGAACTGCTTCAAAACCATGAAAAACAGGCAATATTTCAAGAAAATAAAATTTTAAATGGTTTACTGGTATTACTCTCATCATTTTCCCATAAATTGTAATCTGGCATGCAAGTCAATATACCGAATTTTCAGGTTGAAGTGAAGACATTTTCTCAAATATTTAATAGTCTAATTCTCCCCTGAATTACCACATTTATGCCAAAGTAGCTAAATAGAGCAACTCAAAGGAAAAACTTAAGCAACAGAAGGAAAAAAGAAATTACAAAAAAAAAAAAAACCCCAAAACCCTAGTCCAATCCTGATGCAGGACAGTGATTACAAAATTGAAATCAGAATGGAAATTGAATTCTGAATTTTAAAATGCCATAATTTCTGTATCTCTGCAATATTTGAAACCCTAAAAGGACTAACCAGTCCTAGTCCTTGTACAGAAAACACTCTTAATTCTGACAATTTAATTACAACAATTCAGGCTGCTTTGCGCACCGAATTGCTATGCTTAGCATGGAAGAGATATCATTCGGTGCCTGTTTTCTATTTCAGTGTTCATGTCCATGGTTTTCACTGGCCAATTTCTTGGTACCAGTTCCATTTCCACCAAGTATAAATGATTCCTGTTTGGGAACTAATTGCTAATGTGTCATGTGGAGCTCTTCGAGATGACAATGTAACATTTTTGAGCATTACGTATTTAATGACATTTTAACTATTAGTTTGATTATAACAAAGGGAATGCCTTTGATAAACAAATAGCATAATCAGTAAAATGCCTGCCTTATTTTAAACTTTTTATCTAATTTGAACAGCAGAAGTTAATTTGAGGATTTTTACAGTATTTTTCCCCATTTACAAACAGGAACGCCATGGGGTAAAGCAATTACTCTGATTTACTGTTTTCACTATGATTGAACATAAAGATGTAGCAGGGTCTCAAAAAAGCAGTAACTTAACAAACTGTGTTCCTATCCACAGACAGATAAAGTACCTACTTTGCTATTTCAAAGAGTTTACCTCCAGGCAGTAGCACAGAGCAAACATCAATCAACGGCATGTGTCTGAGATGAGATTGATGTTTACTCTCACAGCTTTTCATCTTACATCCAATAAATTATTTTTCCTTCGCCAAAATGCCTGGTTAAATTTCATTTTTCACTTTGCAGTATCAGTTTTAAAACTTTAGCTTCCAGCAATTTTAAAGCTAGGATTCATTGATGCTTCAGTTTTAACAGCCTGTTTATGATTTGTATTAACCATGAATCACTACCGTCCAAACATGAATATGATCAGGGAGAGCTGAGCTGGGCTGGTCACTTGTGCAGAGGCAGGTGTGGGCTGGAAGGTGCAAGATTGCTTTAATTATCTGCCTAGAAATTCCAAGTCAGAAGGCAGAAGCTATATTTTCAGGAGCAGATATTTTTCATCTACCGAATGAACGCATCTCTGCATATTATATCTGCAAAATCGGCATTTGAGTGTTCAAGGCAGGTCTTCTGAGGGCTTATGCTGGGCCATAGGAAGAAACCAAGGAATGCCTACTTGTGGATGCAGTTACTATCTTAGAGGTGCTTGAATCTGACACTCACAAAATGTGAGTGCTTTGCATGCAACCTGACTGAATTTTAAACACATACTGAAATACCAGGAAGAGGTAGCATTGCAATATAGACCGAGATCTAGGTTGTTGAGTCAGAACAGCAAACATCACAATTGAGGAACATTAAAAAAAAACACTCTACTTAGTTTAAGACCTGAGTGCAGAAGGGCAACTCTTACAGTTTTGACACAAAGAAAATATGCACATATTCCTGCCTCACTGAAATTCTGTCCAATGAGAGAAATTCAGACACAATTCCATTTTTTAACCCTAGTTTCAGAAAATATAACTTCAACGGTGCTTTCTTTTTATAATCTTAAAACTGCTTGCAAAAATGCCTAAGATAGCTTAAGATCTAATAACAACACTGAGCCAAGCACGAAACAGAATATTAATCACTATTCATTTTAATTTTGCACTACTAAAACAATATATTAGTCCTGGTGGATAGCAAGCTCTGCATGGGACAGCAACGTGTCCTTGCAGCTAAGAGAGCCAATGCTACCCTAGGATGCATCAGGAAAAGTGTGCCCAGCAGGTCTATTGAGGATCATCTCCCTCTTTACTCTGCCCTGGTGAGAATGCAACTGCCCAGTTATGGGGTCCCCAACTCAAGAGAGACAGGACCTGCTAGAGACAGTCTAACAGAGAGCCACGAGGATGACTAGGGGACTTGAACATCTCCCCTAAAAGAGAGACTGAGAAACCTGGGGCCATTTAGTCAGGAGAAGAGAAGAGTGAGAGGAGATCTTGTCAAATGTGTGCAAACATCTGAGGGGTGTGTGTCAAGTGGATATGGGCAATCTCTTTCTGGTGGTCAGCAGCAATAAGACAAGGAGCAACGGTTACAAATTGCAACACAGAAGGTTTCACCTCAACATAAGGAGAAACTTCTTTACAGTGAAGGTGAGAGAGCCCTGGAACAGGTTGCCCAGAGAGGCTGAGGAGTCTCCTTCTCTGGAGACTTTCAAAACCCACCTGGAAACATTCCTGTGAGAACTACCCTAGGTGATCCTGCTTTGGCAGGGAGGTTGGACTCAATGATCTCTGGAGGTCCCTTCCAACCCCTAAAGTTCTGTGATTCTGTGATATTGGTTGAAAATAAATTACCAAGTTACAAATTCACCACTATTAATAACCATACAACCGGAAGGGATGTTTCTTTTTCTCCACAATCCAATATCATATTTAAAATCTCTAGAAATTAAATAGAGATCGTAGTTGTCAAGAAACAGATACTGCAGATGAGATAGTGGTGGAAGTATTCTCATCCATATTTTCCAAGTGGAGAGGAAAAAAGACTAAGACTGTAGAGTACAAACCAGACAGTGCAGTCAAACCCTTTCGTTTGATTTTGCTGATGTTACTTTTATGTCGCAATTAAAAAGTACAACAGTTGAGGTGATCAAAAAAGAATCTCTTTTTGCTGCCTAACCTAACACTGCTGAATACCTGGGGCTGCTACACATTCTCTTACCTAACCTGATGATGCCTATGCTTGATCCAGTTTCTTCTCACATTGCTTCCCTGTCAGAGATGTCAGACACAACGCCCCACTTGTCTGTTCTCCTCCACAATGACTTCTGCTTTCCATGGCATTCTTATGCATAGGAAACTGTTCCAGTTATCATCTGCCAAGCTTCTGTGTTGGTTTTTTTTTTCCATAAAACTTCTTCTTTAGGTTCCTTACAGTCATAATCAGTAAAAAAAGACAAGAGTTTTTTGATTAGCCATCCGGCTCATCTCTATAGAGACTATGTACACATAGACAAATGATTCCTAGAGTCTCGATGCATATCCTGGAGAATGTTGCAATAAACTGAATTCACCTTTACATGATTCTAGGGGTGTTCTGATCATCTTAAATGTAATTAAAAAAATACAGCCTTTTAAAAACCTACTTGACATTTTGCAGCAAGCATTTAATAATTTATTCAAAACGTTTGTTGTGCATCTTATTGATGTGTTTGCTGAAAATTGGATTTCAGTCAATAAAAATTTTCAGTGTCAGTTTCTGTAGTTAAAAAAAAAAAGAAAACAAGTATCCTGGAAATTGTGAAAAAACACGTTTTGCTTCTATGATATTTTTCTTGAAAAAGGGCTTTTTTTTTTTCAGTAGAAGAGCCATCTCTTTGATTCCACTTTTCTCTAGCAATTTAAACAGCCTATTCTTTCAACAGGGCATTGATCCATCTGCCCACAGCTAATTGCAGGGCTGAGAAGTACAACAAGGTACACTTCACATAGCACACAAAAATTGAAAGCCCTGTAACTGGTATAAAAACGTCACCACACAATTCACACTGGTGTGACTTGACTTAAAGTAGCAAAAGCAAAGATTGTATTGAATCATTAAGGCCAGATCTAAGAGCACTTTGCCACTACAGAGATAACAGCAGTGTCTATCAGAAAACATCCATGGTATAGTAGCAAAAGGAGTAAAACTTTACAGACTTCCATGGACGACAAAGGTCAGTAGCTTTAATTTAAGCTGCTAAATGCCTTTGGCACCACTAAGAACCCCTATGAAACATAAGTGAAAGACATAGAGACTTCCAATACCTAAACACAACGTTGTGAAAACTCTTGCCTATATTTCAACTTTCAAAATTATCTGATGTCCAAAACGCACTGAAATGCAGCACTGAAGTAGAGAGCACAGGATTGCAGTTTGATGTAGTATTGCACTCTAAGAGAAAAACCAAAATACAGTATTATGACTGTTTCAGCTGTTAGTAACCATCAAATCCATGACTCATGAAAATGTCTATACATGTTGTATTAACAAAGTAACATTTCCAATATGCTCTTACTATAATGGATAATGACTAAAGGTTCATCAAGGTTAATCAAGGAAACAACGCAAATTTTGTATTTTGTTCCCCTTGCCTTAAAACGGATTTTTTTTTTAAAATGTGTTTAACCATGATTTATAGCTTTATAGAAACCACAGTCCCTGTGTGAAAAAGAATTTATGAACAAGTGAGTGTGTAAGTAATCAGATTAGTATTAGTAGACAATCTCTTCTTGGAGTCTTCAATGGGCACTCACTGGGTTTGTTCTCTATAGAAACAGAAGTAGCATGTTTTGAGATGCCTTGCTTTACCTTTCTTTGATTATTTTATAAATAGATGGAGACCTTATTATAGTACTTTGTACTTTACCAAGAAGCCATCACTACATACAGGTAAGGCTGAACTAAGTTTTAAACAGACGTATGTTAGCATGTCTAAGTGATAAAGATAAATTTGGAAGAAATTAATAACTAGACATGCAGATAAAGCAACAACCAAAGCAGCTGAACCTCAGGACAGTTGCACAAAAATAATAAACTGCTGTAAATGCCTGCAAAATAAATCCACTAAAACTTTTGGGTTTGCTAATGTGAACACCTGAAATGTTGCTTATTATACACAGAAATTTAGATTGTTTTTAGCAATAGTTTATTCGTATCAGAGTCTGTAAGCATGACATTATATTATGGGGGATTATGAGGTTCCATCATCATTCTGATCAATTGAGGTAGAACAATTATAAAATGGAATTTTAAATATATATATAAACCTAAACCTGATCGCAATCTAAATATATCTACCTAGCGACTGCAGAGACAGCTTGATTTCACAGAATAAAAAGGACTGTAAGAAGTCTGGTTTCAAGAACCTAAGAAAGCTGTGGTTCATAAATAACTTTAAGTAACAAACAGTGAAAAAATGCATATATGCAGGATGTTTCACTTTCACAAGAAACTACTACTAGCCAAACATACTGCATTGCACCATACATCTATCTAGTTTCTCTAAAATACACTGTATACATCCAAACTTCAGCAAAACACAATTTCATAGGTCTTTCTTCTCAAAATGAGAATATAAACTGGCCTGGAGATCTGTGCTTAACCAAGTAACAGCATGACCACATATTACTCCCACAAGAGAAGTACACAGCGCACAAACCAGATGACTTCCAGTTTCTTACTCACCACACCCTGCTTGACCTGTGCGGCTCTGTCATATTTTGACATAGCCTCAAGGGATGCACAATCAACAATGGGGTGTAAAGTTAGCCAAAACTGGCTCACCCAGGCCTAGAAGCATAATTAATGTTCATACATAAATAAAAAGGAATACACATTCAGAATATATGTTAAAATTAAGAAGTTTTAACTTTTATGCACTGAGACTGGTGTAATTCATGTCACGTCCTAATTCATGGACTAGGACACCTAGTACAAGGCCAAGTGTAAGGTCCTGCACCTGGGTAGGCACAATCCAAGCACAAATCCAGGCTGGGTGGTGAATGGCTGGAGAGTAGCCCTGGGGAAAAGGACGTGGGGGGTCTGGGTTGATGAAAAGCTCAACATGAGCCTGCAGTGTGCGCATGCAGCCCAGACAGCAACCGAGTCCTGGGCTGCATCAAGAGAAGTGTGGCCAGCAGGGCAAGGGAGGGGATTCTGCCCCTTTGCTCTCGTCAGACCCCACCTGGAGTACTGTGTGCAGTTCTGGAACCCTCAGCACAGGAAGGACATGGAAGTGTTGGAGCGTGTCCAGAGGAGGGCCACAAAGATGATCAGAGGGCTGGAGCAGCTCTGCTATAAGGACAGGTTGAGAGAGTTGGGGCTCTTCAGCCTGGAGAAGGCTTCAAGGAGACCTGATAGTAGCCTTCCAGTATCTGAAGGGTGCCTATAGGAGGGCTGGGGAGGGACTATTTACAAGGTCTTGTAATGACAGGACGACAAGTAATGGGTTTATACTGGCAGAAAGGAGATTTAAACTGGAAGTTAGGAGGAAATTCTTTCCAGTGAGGGTGATGAGGCACTGGAATAGGTTGCCCAGGGAGGTTGTGGCTGCTTCCTGCCTGGAGGTGTTCAAGGCCAGGTTGGAGGAGGCCTTGAGTGACCTGTACTGGGGGAGGTGTCCCTGCCTATGGCAGAGGGTTGGAACTAGATGATTTTTGAGATGCCTTTCAACGTTACCATTCTATGATTAGTCCAAATTCACTCTATCTAACAAGATGACTGTACTATAGCTCATCCTATTCACTTTCAGAGTTGCAAAGAAGTACCCATGCACTCCCTTCCTTAAGTGACATGCAATGGAGAGCGAGGCATTTATCTGTCATCATAGAAAAAAAAAACATCAACGTTTGAAATAAACTTTGATGTTGTTAGTTTTGCTGATGGTGGCTAGTTTTGTTGGGATCTTTTTGTTCATGCCTTTATTAACACACTGCTTCTGCTCAAGAAGGGTGGTGGTGACATGACCATGCCTCAAATTCAAAACAAAATGTAACATCTCTGGAATACAAACCCTTAAATATAATAAAATGCAAAATAAGCTCCCGTAGTTTAACTCACAGAAACACCATGACTGTTCAAGTGCCTCACTGACAAGCAAATAAACATTTCTTTAAATATTTCCAAATCTGAAGAAAATTACACAAAAATGACAAAATATTATCCAAATGCTTTAATGGTCGTGATAGATGCAGAAGCCATTCCAGAGATGCCTGTGCAGGGATGGTGCCAGAGAGGCAGATGCTGTCTGTTGCAGGGGATGAGCCTGGTTCCAGTTCAAAGTGAAAAAGTCAGTGCCCTGATGAAATCAGACACAGTCCCCTCACTCTCA
The DNA here is from genome assembly GCA_013396675.1 of Eubucco bourcierii. Taxonomy (NCBI): domain Eukaryota; kingdom Metazoa; phylum Chordata; class Aves; order Piciformes; family Ramphastidae; genus Eubucco; species Eubucco bourcierii. The sequence continues at coordinate 95,378 of VWZE01011213.1, forward strand.
CAGTTGCTTCACCCTGACTACTTTTTCTCAGCAAATGTTAACTTTAGCAACAACGGTAAAAGATTATGATAGAGATAAATGTTTTGTTTTTACTGTATGCTTTATTTGAAGCCTGTATTAATAAATGCATATTTATGTCACAGTAAATTATAAGGGTATCATGTAAATGTGTAGTGTAAGATGTAAAATTATTCAGTGGTAAGAGGTATCTAAATTCTATAGACTTTTATAAAAGCATGAGAAAAGCTCTAAACCGTATATATTTTCCTAAAAGCAAGGGTTTAGGACATATCTACAGCATTTCTATTTGAATCATAGATTGCAAAGACATCCTTTTATTATGCTAGGAAACTCAGAAATATCTGGATTGGTGTTTTTTCAGCATTTTTTTTAAATCATATCAAAACACTGGACTTCAGATAAACTTTCTCTCACTCCAGTGTTCAAGAAGCTCAAATTCGTGCGCCTTTCCAGAAAGCCTACTGAAGTTGGTTTCCTGGGGAACAACCTAAAATCCTTCTGTGATAGGATGAGTATAAAAATGCAAGCATTTAATTTTCTCTCTTTCACTAAGTTAATAGAAAATAACCGAAAGAAGTTAAAAAGCATTTAAACAAAGAAGGAAGGGGTTATTAAGGCTGAGGGCAATTCCCTGATTTTGCTGTTCAGAAAAGCCAACAAAATGGTGATGCTTAAGGTAGGACATCTCACACAATGGGGGGGTATAAAAAACCCAACATGCAGGAGGCACTTGTCCTGCATCTTTACATCGGTGAATTATCAACCAGTGATCTCAGAGTCTTCTTGGGATGGGACAGGATCTACATGGCTATGATCATGAAGACAAGGCAAGCTCTGTCCTGACCACTATCCATGAAGTTCACTGCAACTCACGTTCATGTTGCTAAAAATCCAGCACGTACAAGAATGGTAATTCTATGATTCCATGCATTTTGGATTTAGCTGCTTATATGCTCTCATGCTCTCTAGTCTTAAAAGTGACGACAATCAAGGCCCTCACAGTAGATACACAAATTCTTGCTAAGAAATGACCTCATGGAAGGTGTCTAACACTTTAAAGACACAGGATGACTCTGGTAGATTGAACAGCACATTATTTTTCCCACCAAAAGCCAGTATATCTCTGTATGTTGGAGAGGTGGTGTTCCTGGAGTGGGTTGCAACACAAGTGAACAGTGGTGTTACTCCTCCGTCAGTGTTACTTGCTGGCAGAAACCTGAAATAGCACTGAACAGAAAGGCGAAATAGCTGCTTGCTGTCCCCTCCCAGTTCTCCTGGATGGGTCCATTGTGGGAGAAAAAAACGACATGGATGAGGGTGGGAGAGACCTTGAAACTAAACCACTGCAGGTGAACTTGATTTTTATTTGAATCCGAACAAAGCGCAGTATAATTCACACTTGGTAACTGGAATATTGCAGTGCAAAAAATAAAGAGAAGCTGTTATTAGCAAGAGAATATTTTGTTGCTACCGTGCCGTGTTAAGCAGAAATCTGCTACTACATTCATCCTTCCATGAAACTTTCTTAAATAGTACTGTTGATACAGCTTCTCAGCTACAAAGGAAATGGCAGACTATTATTTCCTTTCAGGTAATGGAAAGCAAAAGACTTATGTAAAGATATTCCATTTGGGTTTTTCACTACAAGTGAAAAAAAAGTTCTGTGATTTATTTCAATTTTAAATTGTGACTGTTTCTTGGGAAACTGTGAAATAAGTGTAACAGTCATGTTCAGTTCTGCTGTGAACTAAAATAATACCTTAGCAACTCAGTGACAAAGGTTTGTCAAAGATTTCTGAGTTTTGAAGTCATTTTAAAGAACATTTTGCTGTTCCTGACATGGTAATACCTAGCCCATCTAACTTGATACTAACGACATACCATGAAAAGAAAATGTAAACTCTTTAAGGAAAGAAAACATGAAAAAGGATAATGCACTAAACTTGAAGGAATTAACTAGTTGTCTAGACATAAGTATCAAGATAGTATTACTTAAATCTATTACTTTAAAATTAATCTGTTTGGTAACTATTTAAGAGCTGTCATGGTAGGCCTAAGCAGGCCAAATTAGGCTTCTACATGTCCTGGTTTGCCCAGGCATGTTTTTCTGTTCTCCTTCCTTCTGTCTTGGGGAAAGCAACCCCAGGAAAAAAGAACCTGGAGCCATTAAGTCTGGGGTCTGTGGCCTGCCCAGCAACTGTGGTAAACAAGGTACAGAGACCTTGTGCAAGGCCTGTGTTCTGCCCAAAAAAGGGTGAAGCAAGCCTATGGCTTCACCCAATATGGTCAAATCTTGGATAACTGCCATTTGATTGGCTATCCTGTGGCCAAAGGCCCGTTGGTCTTGGGCGGTATGAATAAAAAGGAGACGAGTAGGGAGCACAGCATGCGCTTTGCCATTACAAGGTGTGTCTGCTATCGCACCCATGCCTGCTGCCTCATTGATCCTAAGCTGAGGCTCTGATACCTCCATGAGTTCTGCCTGCATAGCCGGCATGACACCGTGCCCAGACTGCACACCGCAAGACATCCTGCCTGCACCTGAAAGCCTTCTGCCCAGACGGAAGCCCTGGAGAGAACACAAATCATCCAGAAAGCTAGGAACAGGTCAGAGATCGTCTGTCTCCCTTCCCCAGCCTGGGGAAACTCCAAAGCCTCTAATAGATACCGTCAGCAAACCTGCCCTGAGCTTTGGGTACTGTCAGATAATATTTTTGTGAGTAAATACCAAAAGCTTCTTGTAATCATTAATTGCCTTCTGCCATAATCAGAAAGGAGCTCCTTGTGTCCATCTAGTGAGCAAGCAGTGTACTGACCACAAAGCTTTCTCTTTCAGTTTAATAGTGTTCAATTAATATATATATTTACTAGTTATTTCTAGATCCTATTATAACCTGTATATAGTTTCCATAACGATGCAAGAACCTATTATTATTTTGGTGATAAGGGTGCCATGAGTTCTGAATATTTAATATTAATAAAATATATTAATATTTTTATAATATCACCTCACAGTAATTAATTACTCCTTCCACTACAATAGCTCATTCTAATACACAAACCAGAAGAAGCATACTGCTCTGTGTCTCTCCAGGGCCAAATTACGTGAAACAGAAATTCCAGAATTTCACCTCCCTTAATGAATCTACTTGCTCAAATGCTTGTTAAAATGTGTGTTAAAATCCTAAAATATTAACTGATTCACTGAAATCAAAGAGGGATGTACTTTACAGAGTAACAGCCTCCTGCTTCCAATGTGGGAACCATCACATTGCACAGTGTTTTAGATGTCCATCATCACAAATGCTTGCAAGAAACAATCTCTCTGGTACGCAGATTCCAAGCCACACAGATCTTACAACAGGCATGCAAAAACAACACCGGTCTTTGGGAGGAGATACAAGGCAGTAGGTTCCATGAAAGTATCCCGAAGAAGAAGAACCAGTTGAATGATTCAGGATCCCATTTGGGTCCCATATTAGCAATGCCAGCACACAAAACATCTCCTATCCTCCAGGCGTTCCTTTCACTCTATTCCTGTTGCTTGTGTCTTTCTAACAACAAATTTCATCCCAGACTCACCCACAGCTAGGCACTAAGACAATGTGCAGTGAGTGGAGTGTACGATCTGGGGACCTCTGCTATAGGTAAGAGACAGGTGGATAATGCAGTTAGGTATGAAATAGGACAAGTCTGATTTGCCTGGTTTAGAAAGAAGACTGGGAGACACATAATAATGATCTTCCCACCTAGAAAAATCTGTTGCAGAGCAGACAATGATGAATTGTGTTCTCTGTCTTCTAGGTCACACAACTTCATTTGCAGCAGACGAGATTGAGATATTATTTTAGAAATGCTATCTAACATAAAAGGGAAGGACTGGAAAAGACTGCCTATTTAGCCCACAACCTCCTTTACGGTTTTTTTTCATTTCATAACAGGTAGGCCAGTCCTCATGCTGACCCTGTCCCAGATAGACAGTTCAGTAGACAGGTACTGATAGGATTGTTCCTCAGCCAGGTTTAATACACAAAATAAGTAAGAGTAAGAAATCTTCATCCATTAAACAAAACAACTGCCCTCCTTCCAGGCAAGCAACAATGCCTTACAGGGTTATATGGGATGCCTTTCTTCCTGCTAACACTTATCAATGCAAATATTAGTTTTCCCCAACACTTTTTTCCCTGAAGAACACAAAACACATGCATTAACACAGATTTTTGGTCTGGAGACATATGGAAGCTGGTCCACAATTTTGAGGGACTTACATATGCTACAGAAGTTAGATCCTTATCTGTCAGGCTGGCCTAGAGATGTCTCAGGAGAGATAATACAAGGTACACCAACGAGAGATGTGCAGAAAGGTTTTCCAAAATACCTTGCCTTGGTCATGAACTCTAAACAATCTCTGCAGAAAGGGTGCTATGTACCACAGTTCATATCTGCTATTAGAAATTTACTTTTGATTCCTTAAGCTCTGTGGTGCACAAAAGGTCTGAATCCTCTTCACAACAATATGAAATGCAGTGCAGGCTTTGGGGACAGCTAGGGTATTGTGGTTGAAAACAACAGCTGGCAAGAAGATAACTGCCCCAAATGCTGAGTCCTGGTGCTTCAGTTCACTATAGACTATTCACTAAAAAGACTATTTTTTAACTTTCTGTCCCAGTTTGCAACTATGAGGTGAATACAATCTACAAATTCACTTTTGGAATAGGAGGACATGAAGTTTGAATTCTCCTACCGTATGCCGTGGTTTATGACACAACAGAATCACAGAATCAATTAACCGGGTTGGAAAAGACTTTTGAGATTATCGAGTCCAGCCTATCACCTAACCCTTCAAATTAACTAAACCATAGCATTAAGTGCCTCATCCTGACTCCTTTTAAACACCTCCAGATATGGTGACTCCCTCACCTCCCTGGGCAGCCCATACCAACGGCCAATCACTCTTTCTGTGAAGAAATTCTTCTTAACATCCAGCCTAAAAGGCATTGTAAAAAAAAAAACAAAAAACCTCCAATTATTATTTCCTTTTGACAGGTGTCACTGGTATAGCAAATTACATCTGCTGCTGAATATCCAGTACCATACTGCTGCCATGCCAGACTTAAAATGAACTGCTGGGTGGAGCAAAGCATTGTGGAGTTTGTAGTTTGGACTGTAACATGAGAGGCTTCCAGTTCTGGTTGCTGCTTCCAGTTTATTGTTTTGGGCTGTTGGTCTTTTTTGCTGGGCTGGCTCTGAGCTTGGAGGGTGAGAGTGTTGTTTTGTGGCTGGTTTCCACTGCTGCTTCTGCTTTTCTGTGAAGTAGCTAAGGTAATTATGCATTGTATTAACATCTCATAACATTCTTCATCTCAGTCCAGGGGTTCTTTGTGTTACTTTCCCTACCATCTGTGTATGGGTGGCTTGCTTGTGAGAGCAGGCTGTGTTAAACAAGGACAACAGAGAAGCTGGAAAAAAATTTCAACTCCCCCTGCCCTCTGCCTTTGTACTCTTACAGGTTTAGAAAAGAATATTCTGTTTTGGAACCTGCTGAGACATTTTCAGTAAAGTGAAAATCAGGGCACTTTTTGTCAAAAATGAGTTTTTCACTGGTTTGAATACTTTTGCTTACCTGTTCATGGCATTCTACTTGGTCCATCATAAAAAGAAAATACTGTCTGCAATATTTATTTGTAGACACAAACATCAGTGCTAAGCACTTAGCAGTACATTATGGTTTTTTGAGGATGCATTTGGGGGAATCAAAGTATTTTATTGCACAATAGCTATTACTCTGTACCTGAATTTCTCCAAACTTAAACCATTCACAATGTTTTATATCTGAGCATATATAACTAAGAATACTGGCTGGGGTGATATTGTTAAGTATTTAAACAATTCCTGCACATCACTTAGAACAAGAATGCCTCTAAGTAAATATCTCTGCTTTCTCTTTTTCTTTGCCTTTCCTTTGTCATTGCCCTCGTATGACATGTTCTGAGAAAAATGAACCACATTTGCTCCATTTACTGTTTAACAAAAATAAAGCATGAAAAATGTTACAAGCTATAAATAAAATCATCCAGTATTTGTATTGCACTAATTTGTCAGGGGTTGAATAAATGTTAATTACACAGCTTTTTAAAAATCAGACTTGTTAATGTCATTTTTAATTTAGAATGTTAGACTGTAAATGTTTTCCACTGTGTTAATTTACACCTGTTATTACAGGCTCCATTATTAGGTTTACACTGGAACAGCTACTTTGTGCCATTGAAATCTGCTTAAAACAGCAGAAACAATTACTAATTAGAAGGCCATGTTTACTTTAATTATATTTATTTCCTAGTCTAGTTTTATATGTAGCACACTATGGAAGTGTATGATTCAATTAGCCAAACCCATTTATCTTAGGCAATTCTTCAAATGAGCATTGCTTAGAAAGACAGCAAATTCTTTCAGCACTACTCTGCCTCATAAATTTCATAGGTGACACTAATAAATACATATGGTGTCACTTTGTATATGACCTCACTGCTTTCTCCCATTTTTTCTAATGCTTATTCAGTAATTGCAGATTACCAGAATGACATTTTATTTAAACAAGCCCAACTGTTTTAATCAAAGATTTTAAACCAGTGACATGAAGAACCATCTTTGGCACTCATAAACTCAGAATCAATACAAGATAAGCATTCAGCTCATGCAGTTATCCACACAATGTGAAACTACTACCAATAGTCATCCACTGATACCTAGTCTCCTGTATAAGGCAGTGCTTTAAAATTCTCCAAACCCAGTGCAATTCAAACTTCTTGGGAACAGAGTTAATGTCTTCACCCTTTGTAAATACGACACTTAGAGTAGTTTTTACAGCGAATGTTGTAATATTTACCCAGTTTCACATCTTACAAAGGAGAGATATAAACATTCACAGTATCACAGTATCACCAAGGTTGGAAGAGACCTCAAAGATCATCAAGTCCAACCCGATACCACAGACCTCAAGACTAGACCATGGCACCAAGCACCACGTCCAAACCCACCTTGAAGACCTCCAGGGACGGTGACTCCACCACCTCCCTGGGCAGCCCATTCCAGTAGCCAATGACTCTCTCAGTGAAGAACTTTCTCCTTACCTCCAGCCTAAACTTCCCCTGGCACAGCTTGAGACTGTGTTCTCTTGTTCTGGTGCTGCTTGCCTGAGAGAAGAAAGCAGTCTCCTCCTGGCTACAACCACCTGTCAGGTAGTTGTGGACAGCAATAAGGTCTCACCTGAGCCTCCTCTTCTCCAGGCTAAACAATCCCAGCTCCCTCAGCCTCTCTTCATAGGGCTTGTGTCATTCTTTACAAATTACTTCCCTGAAGTTCATTCCTAGCATTGTGTTTGAAACCTGAAGTAAAATTTGTAAAAAAGCAACCCAAAAGAGTTATGTTTCTAATTGACAGTTGCCATCTGTATTCTGTGTAAATTAAATTATATTGGTAGGTAGAAAGACATACTGTTGCTTTCAAATAACATTATTTCAGTACTTGTAACAAAGTACTTTGACAAGTAAAACTGAATATAAAACTCTTGAAGTCAGAGAGAAACTCCAATGAGTTCTGAATCACAAGGTGCTCTGCTTCATTTGGCCATCAAGGCTAATGCATTTACCCTATTTCACTGCCACTGCATGGGCATAGCACTTGTATGACACACAAAGATGTCATACACGACGTCAAAGTGGCCCCAAACAGGAGCAACTGTTGCCTGTGGAATAATGTGCAACAGTTCTGTTTATCAGCAACACAAGCTATCATGATCAAATAGGTGAATTCAGATCATCACATTTCAGGCTGCTTGGGCCACATTTTATACCTTCAACCATAAAGGGATTCATTCCTAGTTACATTTCTTGTTACCATATAGAGTGTAGTAAGAATGACAAAACCCTAGACTTCTAATAAGAATTAAGCCAAAGATCACAGACCCACCTTCTCCTAATCAACTGCAACACAGAAAATGAAGCAGTGCATAAATAGAAAGCCTGATGTCATTCAGGAAATGCTGCTATTAAAAGGTCAGCATTTTAAAAAAGCTAACAGAGACATATCTCAGCTGAGGCAATTATTTTGTAGGTTAAGAGGAAAGAAATACTGCTGCAATTGAAGATTTGTCTTCACAGGGGTTCTCAGGAAAGTCAAGGCAAATCAGCTGAGGGAATGAAGTCAGTTCCCAGTCAGATGAACATATATTATCAGCAGCTCATCCTTCCTCCAAGAGAAAAAGGGATCAACTGTACTGATGTCAGATCACATTGAGGATGGACCAAGCATGTTCATGTAGGGGCTTAACAGGCTTTAAGGTATGCAGACTGACTTCACACATTTAGTGCCCCCCTACTTTGGCATTGCCTTTATCCTCCTTGTGTGGTCACTGATAACAAAGACTGACTTAATGGATGCCATCTCTAACCTTTCACTAACAGTACCTTCTCATTTTATTTACATGCAGGGCACAGGGAAAGGGAGGTTGTATGAAGTGCACTGGAAATTTCTAATAGCTAACTATTTTTTAATAATGAAATGTAAGATAACAAATCAAGCCTGAGTCATAATTAATTAAAATAAATGGGAACTGAAAATTAATGTAATTAATAAAAATTTAGAATCATAGAATCATAGAATCATAGAATGGTAAGGTTGGAAGGGACCTCAAGGATCATCTAGTTCCAACCCCCTGCCATAGGCAGGGACACCTCCCACTAGTACAGGTTACTCAAGGCCTCAAATTTCTGAACAATGCCTTTATTATAAAGTCAATAATTAAAATGGAGAAATCAGTGTTTCATAAAATAATCAGGTTCATACATGAGAAACTTCTGGTCTTTCTTCAAGTGTCCCGGTTTTGAATCTCTGCTTTTAGAAAACTTCAATTACTATAAATGGGGGTGGTGGTGTGGGGAAGGTGTGGGTCAGAAGAGGAACCTGATGAGATGGACTTACTTATCTTTGCTGGTACCTTGTCAGGAAAAGGTGAACACAGTATGTTGTTATTGCCTCTGTTATTAGAGTATTGTCTTTGCAACAGTAGGAAATGGGCACCTGTGATGGTTTGCGAGTTCCCTGACACTCCCCCACCCCCCCACCCCCCATTTTATAAAACCACCCAGACTAGACTCAGACGGCTGGAAGTTAAGGAATGAAGCTGTGTTTACAACTTAGTACAATATACAAGCAGATAGATACACAATATACAGGAATATTTACAGAAATATACAAGGTAATACAGGAACACAACATCCCTCTCAGAAATCAGAGTCCCCAGGAGGGGCTCCCAATCACCCCTCCACCTTCTTCCCACCCCTATACCTTACACCAAGGTTTGACTTCTGCGCAAGGTGAGTTTGGAGGATCGGCCAGGGGGGTTAGAAGGAAAGTGGTTAGTTAGGTTAGCAGAAAGGCCAGCAGACACACACCAGCTGGAGAGACCAAGGTGCTCTCTCTCTTATCTATATTTGTGTTCTTCTTATACATCACAGCAAGCCTGTAAGTGAAGTAGACATCACCACTGTTTTCTTTTCACAGCCTATAATATAATTATTTTCATTAAAATATTCCAATTAGTCTCAAACCAGCACGGCATTATCAATTCAAACAGAAATAAAGCCAGTTTGTTGTTTTTTGGGGTTTTTTGGGGTTTTTTTTGCTTAAATCAGTAACACATATGGGTGTGGTACATACAACTGTAACAAATGTGAGTTCTTAAGTGCCTGGATATATACATGCAAAGCAGGTATACGCATTTGTAACAGGGACCCGTAGGTGTTGAATTAAGCAGACTTCAGAACAATCTTTATCTATAAAAGAAATACATTGATTCACTCTAAAGTTTTCCCTCTGACATACAGCTTTTTTTAACCATGGGCTGCTTCTTTTGAGGCTTATCCAATATGGATTTCCCAAAAGGAGTTTTCTTATGTGTAACCATTGACTACGAGCAATGACAACACAAAGGAAAAAAAAAAAAAAACAACCAAAAAACCACAAATGAAAATCAAAATAATCATAGAATGGTAAGGTTGGAAGGGACCTCAAAGATCATCTAGTTCCAACCCCCTGCCATAAACAAAACCACCCAGAAAAGTCTGATATTTTCTTAAATGCTTGCCCATATCGGCACTTTTGGACTACTTTTCACCAAAATCCACCAGGTATTTTATTCAGCACCAGCTAAGATGTGGTTGCCTTTTCCAAATGAAGAAAGGGATGGTCCAAAAGTACTGCATCCAGTAGAAACCCACCACCACATATAATATATGATATATATGATATAGTCATATACATATTATTCCTCATAGAAATGTAACAATATTTTAACCCAACAACCCAGACAGTGAAAAAAAAAAAAAAAAAATGCACTCATCCTCAAGTTCAGGCTGTCAGATAAGCAATGACTCCATTAAGCTGTGCCTGTGATCTGACACCATCTGAAAGGCAAGGCTTCTGCCCAGGGAGCCTGCCTGGTGCTTCCTCCAGCTGCTGTTTGGCAAAGGGTTCAATTAGCACTGACCTCAGCATGGGAGTATTTCTCCCTGGGTAGGAAAGGAAATATCACAGCCTTAAATCCTTTCTCTAAGACTGGGGTGAAAGCTGCATTCACCTCCTCAAGACCCACCTGGGTAAAGAGTGTGCTGGTGAGGCCACCTCTCAAGTACTGTGTTCAGTTTTGGGTCACTCACTACAAGAGGGACATTAAGGTGCTGGAGCATGTCCAGAGAAGAATAATGAGGCTACTAAGTGGTCTTGAATAAAAGTCCTGTGATGGAGCAGGGGTTGTTCACTCCAGAGAAGAGGATGCTGAGCAGGGTCTTCATTGTTCTCTACTACTACCTGAAAAGAGGTTGTAGCAAGGTGGGGGGCAGTCTCTTCTCCCAGGTAGCAAGTGATAAGACAATAGGAAATGGCCTCAAGTTGCACCAGGGTAGGTTTAGATTAAGTATTAAGAAAACTGTCTTCACCAAAAGGGTCATTGGGTACTGTAACAGGCTGCCCAGAGAGTGGTGACATCACCATTGTTGGAGCTCTTTAAAAGATGTTTGGATGAACGTTTAGGGATATGGTCTAACAGTTGCATATGGGAAGATGTTAGGTTATGATTGGATTCAATGATCTTTAGCTCTTTTCCACAACTGATTCAATGATTCAAGGAGCAGCACAACAGCACAAATTAAAGCAAAGGCATGGATTTCTTGAACATTTGCAATGCAGGGGAACTGCACCAACATGTTGCTATCAGTAGCGGTCCACAATGCATACGCTTGCACAAACCCAGTCCTCTCCACAGGCTCACTGACTACCTTAAGGCAATGTTGCTACACACAGACACATACTCTCACACATGCAACTGTGTGTTATGCACAACAGGGAGAAAACCAAAACAAAAACAAACAAACAAACAAAAACACAGAAAACTGAGAGCAACAAGAGTCAGAAAGATAGATTTAGCATCTGGAGAAATACTGAAAGTCAAAAGAGTTGGCAAGGACAAAAAAGAAAAGAGAGGGGAAATATATGAAAAGTGGCTACATTCAAATAATCCCTACACAATTTTTAAACTAAAATTATTGCATGATCTTCCAAAGACCTAACACTTCAAAAACAAGGAACAAAGTGCTACTGTAGTGATAAAGAAGCTACTGAAATACGATATTCAGGCTACCCTAGTCCAGTGGAGTTAAGATTACCTTTATTCCTGATTCACTCTGATAAAGGAAAAAACCCAGGTAGATTCTTGTGCATAATTGGAGATCATTTTAAAATAGAGATAGGTGCCATTTTAGAACCATTAACAAACTTCTTTTTTAGCACAGCATGGAAAACTGGACAAGCACTGTGGACTCAAATGATTAACAATGCATGAATTCCTCCAAATCAAAGGTAAAGTAAGCAAAAATGACAAGCAGAAGGAGAAAGCATCTTAAAAAAATTACCACAGCTAGTTTTGGATCTAAAGGCAACACCAAGCCTGCCAACTTCTCAAAGAGGCTGCCAAGAAGCCAGATGCCATAACTGGAAGGATATTATCCAGAGTTTTACATTTGAGCCTCATGAGTGCCTTTGAAAAAGGACAAAAAAAAAAAAAAAAAAAAAANAAGAGCTCAACTGTTTAATTTCTATCCCCACCCTAAATATTTATTTAAAAGTTAAATTGAAACCATTGCAAAAAATTAAAGACAGGATGTGTAAATACAATGTTAAGTATTTACAATGATCCACAAGCTAGCCCTTTGGTAGCTAGTCCTACCAAAGTACTGGAAAACTCTCTGGGAACATGAATTAAAGACCTGAGGTCATCCCAAACACTCAGTTTGAGCTGGGCTTCAGAGAGCACACAGTCCCCAAGGAAGGCCTTGTAATGACAGAGCTTATAGAAGTGGTGCCTGCCCCTGCAGCCAGGGAGGGCACAGGACAATTTTATGCAGCTACTCTCCCACCAAACGCAACAGGCAGACGACTCATCCCCAAAACTCGATGGGTTACACCTGCTGTATTGTGGCCCTAGATGTGCTGCAGTGCAAGAAAGTTCATTTCATTATAGGAGGTGGCATTTGACTGTCATGCAAGAATGATACTTTTGTTTTGGATGTGCTGGAGGTATGTTTGATCATATCATAGAGAAGATGCTAACCACCCTTGAGACAGAAGCCAGCTGTAGACCATCAGAACAGTTTAGATGGTCTACAGTCTTCTTCATTTTCATACCTGAAGAAGTCAGTGCAGTAAGGTAGGTAAACAGCCTGCAAGCAACAAGCTGCAAAAAAAAAAGAGCTTAAATGTCTCCATCCAGCAAATAGATCAAAGGTTGACCACCTCTGCTCTGCAGCAACATGCTGCAAAGTAGTGCTGACTAATTTGATCCAGCTCCCTTTCTTATCTTTCTGATAAGAAAGGAAATTACCATAATATTTTGATTTAGTGTGAGTAGAACATCTACAGAAGTCTCTACTGAACTTGCAATCACTAACTTTGATTTTACTTCACGTAGCCCCCACTTCATGAACTTATATATAAGGACACACATTTCAAATACTTGCATAATTCCACTTAAATCACTGGAACTCCTTCTGTGCATCAAGTTAAACACTTGCACAGGGTCCTCTTAGGTCACAGTCTTGCACTGTTTATGCAGAAGAAAATTTGTAGCCAGATTGATTTGTATATCCTGCCATCGCTTGGCACTGAGTATTTGTATCCCTTGACGTTAACTGGCATCTGTCAAGCACTCTACCATAAAAAAAAAGTTATTCAACTGCACACATTTGTAATATTCAACTGCATATATTATTTGGGTAAAGGAAAGGCAGTTATTTTTATTTCTGCCATAACATACAGCACAAGTGTGAACTATGAACTGCAGAACACACAAAAAATGTAATGACTTTTCCAAATACTGGCCAAGTTAAGCAGTATTCTACAAGACGAGAAACAAATGTTCATGTCAAAACTACAAATGGAAGTGACCAAGCTTGCAGTGGACTTGAAGGAGCACAAGATTCTTCCTCCCCCCAGGACTGTGACAGGTTAATGTCTCATCTTATTAAAAACACCTGCTCTGTCTCTCCTTCTGGACTTTCTAAAGGCTCATTAGGATTCATTTGGGGGGTTATTTTTTTAAAAAAAACATCAGGCAGCACACAAATAAAGTACTGAATTAACCTAAATCCTCCCTTTTGCTAGTTCAAGTCTTATTTACAACATGCATGCACCACTCTGCATTTGCCATGAAGCTCAATTAGTTCACAGATAAGTTAACCTTCTATCTCACATCAAATATAATTCATGCTCATTTTATACAACACAGCATTCTGTTGGCTATTATCCATCATTTACAAGTGTTATTTGTCTATAAAAATGACACTAAAAAGTTGAAAAATGATTCTGCCTTGCCTGCTTCTGGATGTGTTTTAACAAATGGTACCAATGCAAAAGGCTCTAAGTCATGCAAGAAGCAATTAGTCAAAGAAGCCATAAATATTTTTTTAAAAGGATATAAATGATTGCTTGCCAGCTAGTAAAAGCTCTAAAGATTGCTACATAATAAAAGACTGAACATACACATACCTATCTGAGTAACTTCACCCCTGTGTGCAATCCCATTAGGATGAAAGGAGATTACTCAAGTAAGTAACATTAGCCAGGTGAGTTAAGTGTTTGTCCTAAAACAGTTAAAATAGTATTCTTCATTATTTATCATTAATGAAGTTAATCAAATTCAGTGCTACTTACTCATGCATGCATTAAATAGAAACCTGAACATGACATGCATATTTATAGAACAGAGATTGAAAGATCATTATCTGTAGGGAAGAAAATCCAGCAAAGAAAAGGATGCATAAAATGTGTCTGTTATCTTATTAGAACATAAACTGTTTTGCTTTAAACATAAATATTTATTTTAATTAATTCAATTAACCTAAATAATAGCCTACACACATGACAGCTATAGCTAATGTATGAATTTCAGGATTTCTGATGGAGATGGAGGTCATAGCCATTGCTACCATCAACCAACTGGTCTAATTCCATGGAAGTCAGCAGAATTATCAATTTATACCAGTGTACATCTGGCATGTAGCTTTCCACTAACAGCATCTCCTACACCGACTTAAAACATAATATACTGCACACCACCACAAATTCAAAAGAATGATAGATTGCTCTATTTACTTTTCAGTCAATAAATAAGGTGAGCATTCCCCAATTTCATCTTAAAATTCTAAAACTGCAACTGAACAGACCTTTTCTTTTTTTTTTTTTTTTTTTTTTTAATTTAGATACCTGCATACAGGTTTAGGGGCCAGACAGATGGGTCTGTTAATCCCAGAGAGATAAAAAAGGATGAAAAAGATTTAAAAGTGCAACTATTAAATATTCATGCCACTGGCATTCTGTATCTTCAGCAAAGTTCTTGCTCTATATATGGAATGAAACCTATAGTTAAGCACATAACTCCACTACTGATCAGTTTTGAAAGAGTTTGTTATAATGTGAGGGGGAAAACATTATGTAGGTTGCTAAATATATACAGCAATATATACTGAGAACACAGGGAAAGTAGACATGTTTCTGCCATCTTATTCTATGTTCCTTGGTATTTAAAAAATGACAGATGAGTTTTGTTTTAAAAACTAGCTTATTGTTCAAACACCTGAAGAAAAAAACAATCCATTACATTCAACCATATTTTCAAGTTCTGTGGTGATTTTACTGTCTCTTTTTATTACCCAGTTTAAATATTCTAATTGGCACACAGCACACCTGCAGTCACTAGATATCTATTAGACTTTAATGGGTTTGAAACAGACTACAGTGTTATGGGGCTGGCAGACCTACTGCAGTCCCATTTACAATGACACAAGGTAAGTGCGGCATAAAACCACAATGGTTAACGCCACTGCAAGAATACAAAAAGCTTCCTCCACTTCCTCCAGCCTGTATCCTTATGGACAGTTTTGCACAGGTAAGGGCCAGAGTTCACAAGCACAGATGACCGATATGAGGTCTACAGGTATGTGCAGGTAGCAGGACAGACAGGCCTGCAGAGAAATACAGCTGATGCCCAGTGTGTGTGCTGAGGCTTCATTTCACTCTGTGAGCTATACACCCACCATGCCTGCTTCCTAAATGGAGTACCTACCCAGCTCATACTATGACTGTCCTCTCTGTGGTAAGCATCAACCTTTGTGCACACCCACCACTGAAGTAGCATGCTTTCCCTGTGCTCTGAGTCGTGCAATGCCATGCAGGGGAAAAAAGGAAAGTGATGAATTCTCCAGGAGAAGAGTTTGTCACCTCCTTCCACATCCTCCCAAAATCACAGATAAAGAGTGCTATTTACAAGGTCTTGTAACGACAGGAAGGCTGGGGCAATGGGTTTAATGGCCCAATGGCAGAGGGGAGATTTAGACTGGATGTTTGGAAGAAGTTCTTTACAGTGAGGGTGGTGAGACACTGGAATAGGTTGCCCAGGGAGGTTGTGGCTGCTCCCTCCCTGGAGGTGTTCAAGGCCAGGTTGGATGAGGCCTTGAGTGACCTGTACTAGTGGGAGGTGTCCCTGCCTATGGCATCCAGTTCCAACCCCCCCTATGGCAGGGGGTTGGAACTGGAGGATCCTTGAGGTCCCTTCCAACCTTACCATTCTATGATTCCATATGCCTGATAGAAGAAACAAGTGTGTATTTGTGCAAAACATGTTGCAAATCTTATTCAGGAATGTTGTTCTTTCCCATGAGAACTGTCCTTGCAATGCCACCAGCGATATTTGGATCCCATTTGGAATCCAAATTCTGTCAATTTCAAGAGAATAAGAA
This sequence comes from Eubucco bourcierii, assembly GCA_013396675.1. NCBI lineage: Eukaryota > Metazoa > Chordata > Aves > Piciformes > Ramphastidae > Eubucco > Eubucco bourcierii. The sequence continues at coordinate 111,745 of VWZE01011213.1, forward strand.
GTTCATCACAGTGAGAAGCATGAAAGGAAGACTGAGATAGTCTGGTATGTCTACTGAAGGAAAAAGTGAGGGCTGGGCAGACATGCTTTTTGTAAATGAGAAAGCCCTTCCCACTGATACGCTGTAGCTGTGTAAAAGCCAGCCTGAAAAGAAACCCAAAACCCATCTGAGCACCACGTAATAGCTTTTAATTGAATTAATTTCCATGCAAGAGGTTTAAAACGTTCCATGTTTTACGATACTTAGGAAATATTAGTAAAAGCCTACAGAAATCTGGAAATCTTTCTGCTTCTACATAAATAATTCCCCTGCCTCTACTCCCAGGGAAGTGCAAAGGCCACATGAAGATTCATCTCCTCTTTCCCTCTCTCCTCAGATTTTCAGGGCACTTCAATGTACAGAAATAACCATGTTCTTCAGTAGACTCCTTTATTGAGTCAAAAGAACTGATTCCACATGGTTAATCACAGAATCCTCCTTTTATCCTCTAATTATGAAGCATTGCCTGCCTAAATTAAAGCATAATGCTTGTAAATATTTTCAGACTCAAAGGAAGAAGCAAAGCCAGCTGAGCAATTTGGTGAGAAGAGAGGGGGGAATAACCCAGGTTCTCTGTATTCTATAGTTACAAGTGATGAGACCATTTTTATTTGGGTGGTTTTACACAATAAATTTTAAAGAGTAGTTGCTTAAGTATATCTAAAGGTTAAACCTTTAAGCAGCTAATCTGTATGTAAGAACGAGTAACTGTCAAATACTTAACCTTTTGCAGATTAAAACTGTCTGCTTAACAGATGTGAAATCATCATTGTTGTAATTGTTTTAAGTAGATATCTGAGCATTTTTTGAGATAGATCTTTATTTTTTTTTCTTTTTTTGAGCAGTAATTTTATGCCCCAGGTCACTTGAGTGTTCATGGCTGTGATAAAACCACTGCTTTCCATAAGGAGTTGTATGTCAGGATTTTATAACTCCTGTACTGGTTTCCAGCACCAAAGTTATTGGTTGTAATGGGCAGTTTTAAATTGTTATAAGATGAACTTGTAGGGTGACTGTAAATGTTTTATTGTTCAGTTGCTGTAAGTGGTTTTATAAGTGAATTTTTGCAATAGTATGGACAGGGCATAGAAGGAGAAAATGTTTCAATTTCTGATAAGCTATAAATGTTACTATAAAATACTCTTTGACAGTATTTGGCAGAAATACACTCAGTTATTAGAATATGTATAAAATGTCATTATATTATATTTACCAGTGATAAGTGTTACGGATATAAGAGGAAAATATTTCTACTATGTTAAACAAGGACAGAAACAGTATTTTTTCCCATACATATATATATATATATATATATATATATAATAATAGTAGGGTAAAGTGTCTTGAAACCCTTCAGATGCATCTAAGCATTTAGGTCATTTTCCTATTCAATCACAACAAAATCTTATGTCTGAACTATTCAGCAGACAAGTCAGCTTATAAATCCATTATCTTATATTCAGATATGTGGGGTTTGTGGGTAAATATTTTGGTTTGGCCCTCATCATGCTGCTGAACACACATTGGGAAAGTGGATTTGTCTCAGATCGAGGCCCAGGCTTCACACTCCCTTCAGCTTTTTGTAGTTCTGTATCATTCTAGCTGAGGTCAGGGTTCTTCTGGTGCAAGATGCTGCACTGGGTCCAGCACAGGCCTAGCAACTGCCCTTCACAGACTGCAGCTACCTCCACTGCACTTCCTCAAAGACCTCATTTACTCCAGCAGGAAATTTCCTGCAAGTATGTGTTTTGAGGGCCATGCCAGATACTCAACTTACACTTTCTTTTTACATCTACCAAATAAACACAGTATAGAAACAAGAAAGATTTTTTTTTATTAATTCTTTTTAAACCAGATCCACGGCACAGATCGACACATGTTGTATGATCGGGGGGCTTCCCTGGGAAGCAAAGCATCAGACTGGTGTCTCCCCATCATCTACTCCCTCTTCCCTGGATCTTATTTTGAACCTGCTAATCAATTTTAACCAAATTTGAGGTTTAAAAAAAATCCTACTAAAAATCTGCAGGTTTTATGCAGTTCTAATACCTTGGTCCTTTATCCACACCAGGTGATAGCATCTAGCCAGTCCATCAGCATGCAAGCACCCTTCAGTAAGGCACAGCTATGAAACTGCCCCAGCTGCTGGTGTTTTCTTCCCAGAAAGCAAAGTGCATGAGACAAATGCAATTACTGACAGTCTATGCAGTGGGGCTGGGTTACAAAACACAAAACTGCAATCTAGTTTCAGTAATTCCACTGCTCAAAGGATCTTTCTTTTTCCCTTAGATGACTGATATTATTTTATTTAAATAATAAAATTTAATTTTAATGATTGTCAGTTAGACCTTGTAAATATTCAAAGCCCAATCACTAAAGACAGAAATGAGATTTCGAAGAACAACAAAAATGTCAACAAGTGCACACTCTCTTGCAAAGCACTCTGAAAATGTCCCCTTGCATCTTGATTCATCTGAAAGGGTGATGCAAAAGTCACTGCATCACCACCACCCATGTAAGAGGTCATTTCCAGGACACAATGAAGCAATATGCACTGACCTGCACTCTGCATTGATGCAGTTTCCATACAAGTTTATTTCTGAGCTGAACTTGAGCAGAGAATGCCAGCTGTGTCATATTGTAAAGTGGATTTGTCATGTGGATTTATCCATACTTTGTCCATTAAGTCACCCTTGGGAACAAGCACTAGTTAGAACTCTCTGATAGATGTGAAGGGTTTTTTATACAGACGAGGGGAGAGGAAAAAAAAAAAAAGGAATGCAGCAATTCCCAGAGACTGCAGGAAAAAAAAGAGAAGTATTATTAGCACATCGAAAGGCATCTGAAATATAAATTATTTGAAAGCACATCACTTTATATATCCTGTTAATTACATGGTTAATATTATGGAATCTGACAACTCCCCACAGACATCAAGACTATTGATGAGTTCCATTTTATGTTAGAAATTTCTCTCTTCTTGTGCAGAATTACCTCTTTAACCTCTTTCAGTCCAATAAATTCACATTAAAATGTGACCAGGAGTGACAACCTTGGGAGAGGACTAACCTCTCCCTCCATCATGTCATTTTAGCCTCGGTCTCAAATTGGTACAGCACTCCCATAGCTATTAGCTCAGCTCTTCTCCTGCCTCCTGAGTGGATGAAGGAGTTATGTCTAATTAATTTACAATCCTTAAGTACAAAGGTAGCTATCAGCAAAACTACATTAAAATCAAACTAACAATATAGTAATTGTAAAATCATAATTTTCTGGGATGTTTTCACTAAATACCATCTTAGTTTTTTAGCTAATGTTTCCCACAGCCTAGCCTTACAGCTACACAAAAGTCAAATATTTTGTACATTACAGTGTATCTCACTCCACAGGGGAAAAAAAAAAAAGAAAAAGAAAAAAAGGACAGATATTGTTTAACACAATGAAATGCAACTTAAAACCAAGTCAATAAGATACTAACCTCTTATCCTCAAATGAGGGCTATGTTATACATCATGGGTTAGAAGTTAAAAATGAAGAGAATGGTTCTTGCCACTCACAATTCAAAGACTGTTGTCAAAAGCTTTCTGTTCGTAGAAACGCTATCGGTTTTATTCAGCTGGCAAAAACTGTGCAGTATTCTAAGTAGCTCAGACAGATAGCTTTTTTAGCTATACAGTTCAGAGCCAGATTTTCCTGAACAGCATAAGGACTTGATTTTGCTAATGTATACATGTTGCACTGTAGCCGGTTCCAGAAATAACCGGCGTCCGTGAACGCAGGCTGGGGTCTAGGGAGGATATACACTAACAGCCAGATTCTCTATTCCGCTTCATACCCAAACAGACAGGATGAAACGAGCAAAAAAAAAAAAAAAAAAAAAAAAGCTGCACTAAGAAGCTCTCTGCCAACACAGAGCTCCAAGAGGAAGCTCTACGACTGCCCAGCTCCCTGCCTGCTTCTCACTGATGGGAAAATACTGAATGTCAGGGATGGGAGTTTAGGGGCATCTCAGAGCACAGCAGCAACAGGCAAGATTCTCCACTGAGCTCCAGCCACCCTCATGAAACACTCGTTTTTGCTGGGACTAACTAGTTGAGGGAGATGAATGGCAGCTAACCTTCTCTAAGTAGCCATCCTTTCCTGTTCTTGACCCAGAGGAGAGTAGAGATGAGGTGTAAAATCTGAAGCCCCCTTCACGCTCCTGTTTTCACTGGTTGTCAGTGATACTCGCCAGCATCCTGAAGGGCATGGAGAGCCCTTTTTCTCTCTTTCCCCTGAATAAACCCCTTTCTTCAACCATGCCATTCTTGCTTGGTCAGGGGCAGCAGAAGAGAGGCTGAGCTAATGTGTGGTGAGGAGCTGTCAGCATCACCCTTAAGCAGGGCAGACTGCCAGCCTCTCTGAGCCAGGTATGTGTCAGGCTGGCCTTAACCAACCCTTATTTCCTATTCTCATGCTCCCACTCTCTGTCACACACAGGGAATCCTGTAAACACATCCTCCTTTTCCCCTACAGCAATCACCACGACATAGCCCTAGACTTGGTCCTAGTCCTTCATGGTTGATGGGACTCATGTAAAAAGACTGGTAGGAGAGCAGAAAGCTGGACCAGCTAAAGACTGCTACAACAGCCTAGCGGTGGTTGCAGAGGAACAGATATAGCCTTAGGTGTGAAATCTCATACTGTTTGCTCAGTATTGTTTCGTTTGAGAGGCCCTGAGGAACAAGCAACTGCAGCAGAAACAGAGACGTTTCTGCCAACAGGAACAGAACAGGACACTTATTTGTCCCTGTCATCTGCTACTGCTAACAGCAAAATCTGTGCATCATGCTCATGTCTGCACTGGGTTGAGAAGTATGACAGAAGTTGCCAATTACAAATAAAGGCTATCTTCAAAATTTGGACAGAAGTTGCTAATTTCAACTGTTATGGCATATAGTGGTACTTCTCATTCTTAAAAGAAATAAGTAGAATTTGATATGGGTATTACATTAAATATATTTTACATTTATGTAAGCAAATTTGGTTAAATAACTGCACATATGTGTGTAATTTTCCACATACCAATGCCAGCACCCTGCAGACGGTGCAGCAGGCTACTCAGTTTACATTCTCATGTATTTTGCTTGCTCACATATAGGCAAGCCTGCAGTTACTGATATTATTTTAGAAATCTGACCTGCTATCTACTAAGAAGTATTGCATGTCTCATCGGAAAATGCTGAATAGAGGACAGTTCCTGCACAAGAGTATGAGGACACACACACCTTCACCCTTTTTCACTGCACATGCCTCTTCCCCCAGCTTGGGGATACCTGGCAGCTGAAATCCAGACGTTCATTTGTCACTCAGATATCAGTAACATGCTCTCCAGAAATACTCTAAATTAAATGAGAATTACCTTCTGGTTTTTTAGACCACCTTGGCATTAAGACACAACTGGCAAACCTGCTTTCTCTGAAAAACTAGGTTAGGACAAATATTCATGTCTCCTCTGAAGTAATGTTTACCAGTGAGAATGTTTACTAGTGAGAAGCATCTGGCTTCAGTTAATCTGGTGGGATAACAGTACACTTAATAAATGTAATGACATTAAGTTCTAAACCTTCTTCTGTAACACTTGGATACAGTGATGAGCTGCACAGCTGGATGCAGTTAGGCACCCAGCTCCCAGAATGGATTTCAGAGTGTTGCATTGGATGCCAAAGCTCCTTATGCTGAAGATGGGAAGAAGTCAGCACCCAACAACCAGTTTCGCCATACCCAGAGGTTATGCCAGAAGCCAAACTCCAAGCCTGACGATGGAAAATGTGAAAGAGAGATTATGCTTTTGTTGAGATTAGACTCCACTATGTAAGCACCACTCACAGCCCAAGTCCCATCCATGTAACTTCTTGTGTATTTAGGCCAGACAACACTTTTAAGAAGAAAACCAAAGGACACAGACAAGCACACTGTTTCAATAACATGACTAAAACACCGGCATAAGAAAATGGGAAGCCCAGATTCAAATATGGGGTTCACATACACAGATTTAGTCTTGAGAAACTATTTATTAGGCCAAAGGTGTTTCTGGGTCGTAAGCCCTTCACACTCTTTCTAGAGTTTGATCCCAGTATGACTCTAGGAATGCAGGAATCATGGGAGGAGTCCCAGGTTTCAACCCTCACCTCCCTGAATGCCACTGTCACAAAGCTGTGTAATGTGTGATCGTGCAAGGAGTACAGACAGCACATGGCAACAGCGTATCATGGACTACTCTAGGTCTTTATGTAGTGGACTAACAAGCCTACTAATCCTCAAACTGCCTATAGGCTTCTGCACTAGCAAAGCTAGAGATAATGTCCAAGTGTGCTTCTGGCAGAAAACAATGCCATCTTGGGTGCCTAATTGGGTTGTGTGGGATTTCTGAACTGTGGAGTTTCCTATGTTCTGCCTAAACTGTGCACATAAACCACTGTACTGCACCTTCCTTAAGAGCTGCAAAAACTGAAGTAAGTATCTGCTTTGGCATCACACAACCAGATAAATTAATCTCCTGGTATAAAGTTACAGTGCTTGGATCAACGAGCAAAATCAAAAGGCAGCTCCAAGCAACTCAAGAATTATTGGCTGATGTTGCAATCATCAGGTATATTAAATGAGAGATATAATGAAAAAAAGGTTCACCTGCCCTACGTTCTCCAGGAAGCTTTGGGTGTGAGTACACATCACAGTGGGGTAGAGATGCCCAAACTAACAAAGCCCTATAAACATTGGCTGAGAAGAAGCATAGTTGTTACTCACATTACACTAAGCCCAAAATAGTTAGTCTTGCCCCCTTAAAAAAGCAGGAGATGAAGCTGATGAATACAGATAACTGTTTCTTATGAACACAGCTGAACTGCTTACAGACCTACTTATAAGATGTTCAGTGCAACTGGTGCCAAATATCACAGAGCGTCACTTGATGTAAATACAACCACAGTGTTAATAATAATAATAGTAATAATAATAATAATTTGTTTTTATGGTCACATAGTGTATTTTTTATATCATACTTCAATGTATCTGGTCTGTATGAACTGTATGATACTTGAGTGTTGTCAGTAAAATCATGTAAAATTAATTTTTACACTCTTTCTCTGAAATGTCTATTTTGTTCTGTCTTGGGAATGAAATGTTTTGATACCAGTGATTTTCTTCAGAGAAAATAGCTCCCCAAGTTCCTGTTGCTACCCCCTATCTGCAATACTGCCAAACATCTCATATCCAAGCTCTACTTCATCCTCTAATTCTGCTTAACAAGTCCACGGTTATTTTCAAAGTTCCTTTTCTATATAGAATCTATATAGAATGGTTTAGGTTGGAAGGGACCTCAAGGATCATCCAGTCCCAACCCCCTACCATAGGCAGGGACAAATTCCATTAGTACAGGTTAATCAAGGCCTTGTCCAATCTGGCCTTGAACAACTCCAGGGAGGGAGCAGCCACAACCTCCCTGGGCAACCTGTTCCAGTGCCTCACCACCCTCACTGGAAAGAACTTCCTCCTGACATCTAGTCTAAATCTACCCTCTGCCAGTTTAAACCCATTGCCCCTTGTCTTGTCATTACAAGACCTTGTAAATAGTCCCTCCCCAGCCTTCCTGTAGGCCCCCTTCAGATATTGGAAAGCTACTATAAGGCCTCCCCTCCTTGAAGCCTTCTCCAGGCTGAAGAGCCCCAACTCTCTCAGCCTGTCCTCATAGGAGAGCTGCTGCAGCCCTCTGATCATCTTTGTGGCCCTCCTCTGGACCCGCTCCAACAGTTCCATGTCCTTCGTGTGCTGGGGGCTCCAGAACTGCACACAGTACTCCAGGTACTAAAGACTTGACCCAAGCATGTCTCACATTGGTTGTAGTACTATTGCTTGATTGCTGAGAGCTAAATCTTTGCAAGTAGATCATATTCATCAATGTGTCACACATAACTATGTCATTGTGCCAGAGACTCATTAAAGATCTACTCAAAGCCTCCTTCCTAATTCATATTTCCTCCTCTGTGAGTTGCTTTGATTTAAGAAATCTCTTCTGTAAAAGCCGTCCATTGTTTGGGCTCTAAAAGGAAATGTAGGTGTTTAATTGTTGGATGTGTTTTTTGTTACAATTTTCTATCTCCACCACAAACCCTCTTCATAAATTGTGACAAGTCTGTTAGCATCCTGCAGTATCAGACTGGAGGTAGTTAACTTGATAAGCATGTCACCCAGTCGAAGAAAAACATGAATTCCCTTCAATTTGACTCAGAATTGCTAATTAGTTTAAAGGCAGTGTCTTGAATCAGCAAAAGAAACCACTGTAAGAAAGTCCTAAGGAGACACAAGTCTACCAACTCAGTAGGGTCTAGTAGTATCTTAAATGCTTTCTGGTTTATTGAAATCATGCAAGCATCTTTGCTCTGAATATACTCCTTATTTAAACACAAGCGTGGTGATTTACAATCCAGTAAAGTCCCCAGCCTCATTTCTATGCAGTCCATATCATGATAGTAAAGAAGGTTCATTTGCCAGAAAAACCAAAGGATATGCTTTCATTTCTATAAAATCAGTCACCTAGACTGAGAGAGGTCTTTTTCCTCTCAAAGGCAGAGATGGGGCTAAAGAAAGCAGTGATCTGGTCAGAGTTCCTGATGCCATTCCTCAGTGGAGCTTGTTCCTGCTCCTACTCAGATCATTTCCAACAGCCAAGAAGCATTTTCAATGGGGACTCTCTTTTCTACCACGTGGAGGTATTTTGTGTCAGGCAGACAGCAACCCTTGGTCCATTTTAGTATCTCCACTGTGGCCTGAAGTTCACCACTTTTGAACATCCTCTGAGGTAGCAGGACAACATGCAATCACAGCATGGGACTATCAGGTCCCTATCTCTCCCTGTCTGCGATAGCCTGACTTTCACCACCCTCAGGAAAGTCCGCATGGATTTATGGTTCTTATATTAAAGTTCTCCTACAAAAGTCAATGTTTTGATGGAAACTGAGAGGGTACTCAGGATGCTGATGATCTGAAATGGTAAGGGCATTCACCTGACAGACACAAAACCTTAATTCAAATAAATTTGAGAATAGATGTAAACTGAAGGATTTGAGATATAATTTGTAAAAACTGCCCAACTTGACAGAGAGATAATATTTATGGATGTCACATTGTTTGTATTTTCAGGATGGTATCATGGCTTCAGGGAGTACAGGCACACTGAAAAATGACGCTTAAACTTTAGTCTCCCACATGTTCTGCTCCCCTTGGACGTGCCCTGGAAATGCTGACATGAAAAGAGGAAGTCAGCAGTTTTGCCAGGACTCCAAGGAAAGCCAGTCATGGTGGAAGCCTAACATCCAGAAGACCTGGAAAACAGCCAGACTGTGCACAGCATGTCTATCCTGTGGGCCTGTATTCAGGTGCATCGGATTTATTATGCATGTGCAGCTCACTTGATTTATTGCCATGGTTTATTACCAGGTGCAGCAAGGCCAACATCATGCCCAGAACATGTTGGATTTACTGCATGTGCATAGGATATCTGTGAGCACACACAATCATCTTTTCTCCTGAGACATCTTAGGAGGAAATACAGGAACCATACTCAAAACTTCCAGATTCACTTTGGTTCTGTACTTGTCTGCCAGCAGAGACACACTTCTGGGATAAAGCAAACACAGTTACTTTAGCATACTCTTAAGAGTGTATTGTTAGAAAGTTTGTTTGTACTTTTCAGTTCCCCAGAGGGAACTGTGAGCAGGTCATGGCAAACCAGCAGCATTTCAATAGGGCTAGCCTGTTTCTGCACCACACAGAAAATACATTAGCACCTAATGAGTTATGATGACTTCAGCATTAACAGATGACTTTTCTTCCACCAATGGAATCAGAGTAAAAGCATCACTGAAATTTTATTAGCTGGCTTTGCATGGGAATATGAATTGAGGAAAGGAAAATACTTTAGTCACAGATTTGTTCAAAAACATCAAAATTCGGGGGTTTTTTTTAAGTGTTCAATGAGAGGCAGGTTTCCAAATAATTTCTCAAAGTAGGAATTAGGTATCTTTGGCACCCAGCCATGGGCTCCAAGACTAAGTCGAATCCCAAGCAGCAGTACTGTAGTAGTAGACCGTAGCAGTACTCTAATATGTATATTTAATTAGTTCCCACTGGTGCCACACATCCTGATCAGGTGCTGGAATGCCTTGAATACCCAATAGCTATCATCTATTCAATACACTAAGCCCCAAGGAGTTTCAATTCTTGCTTATTGTGGACACATTCTCAGGCAAGAGAGGAGTTACCTGCATCTCCAGGTTATCACCCCAGGGAGCTCTCCCACACCTCTGAGGCACTGTTCCATCCCTCCTCATGATGGCCACCATGAGCAAGGAGCTTGCTTCATTCACCCAGCCCTTTGCTTTCTGCCCCTAGAACAATGTCTTGTACCTCCACCTCACACACACCAGCCTTTCCCACTGTTCCTGCAGCTGAACCTGTCACTTTCAATCTGACTGCAGCAGTTGTATTGGTTATTCTGCAAGTTCCAGGATCTCATGCACAGAGATATAATTTATTTGTGTCAGGTCTTGCAGATTTCTCAAGTGCACACATTGCCATTGATCTCATATGACCACAGACTCTAATCATCCTACACCAGGGAACCTGCAGAACTTTAACTCATTGAGATTATGGTAGCTCTAAACTGCAATGCTGAGACTTAGCTTACCTACCTACAGGGATCTGTGGGCAGGGGCATTTTTCTGCTGTTACACATACATTGGTTTGCATAGTTGGGACTTCACAGACAAGAGCCAGCTCCAGCTAAGATGCCACAGCAAACAGCATTTCCCATACAGAACGCTTTGACTTTCAGACTCTTTTTTCTTTACAGCTCTTCACTGGTTCCCACTCCCCTCACCACGAAGGCCCTTTGTGGTCTATCCTCATCATTATGAAAATCCATTACAAAGTCTTCTCTTGACCCATTAGGGCAAGTCTCTCTTCATGTTTCTAACTAGCACCTTCAGGGTATCCCTGTGTTGTTACTCATGCTTGGGCGGAGCCCTCATAAACATGCACAAAATTGCTTCATTGTTCATTCTGAGGTTCTATAAAAGAAAGTTCTTTTTGTTCTCATCATGCTCACACTCATGGATTTGGCAGCACAGTCAGGCTGGCAGTTTGCTGCAACCACTGTTCATTTGGGTGCTTAAAACACTCTGTCTTTTCATTCTAATGAGTTTTGCTCACATCCATCACCTTATTTTATCTTTCACTGCAAAGTTTTTGGTCCCAAGACAGGCTCTTCATCATGTGTCTGAATAGCACCTAGTGCAGCAAATCTGGGTCCCTATCTACAGATGTAAAGTCCAATGGTAACACACCTGGAAAATAACAGTGACAGGCACATAGCTGTCACCCTCCCCTGGAGTCAGTGCAGAGTCATTCCAGCCTAGCAAAGAAACATGGCTATGATGGGAACATAAGGTGTCTTGCTATTGTTTCTATTGGAGTAAAGAGTTAGGATGTTTCCTCCTCTGGGAACTCTACACTGCAGTTTAATTTCAAATCATTCATGTTCCACATGTTAACCACAACTATTTTCCTTCCTCTTTTTAACTCACATGATAATTTATTCCCCTTTTTTTTAGCTATAGGTTACTTCACTGTGTTCAAGTGTGTCACAGAACTCATTTTTCTAGTTACTCTGACAAACCTGACATCTTGCAGCTGTTACACATCTTGTTTCAATTATGTCTCCAGATAAAAAGAATTCTTAAAGCCTGAAGGCTGCAGATGGCTTCCTGGTGAGGGGTTAACTTCAGTTTCATATTAAAGCCTTTTGGGGATCCCTTTTCCTGGGCTGTTGTCTTCAGTCTCCTTCTGTTACGCCCTTCTAATTTTGCTATCTCACTTACTATAACCTCCATTCTCATTCACAGAAGAGGAACTGGAGCACCAGTGTCCATCTCTGTCTCCTTTCCACCCAAAGATTGCCTGGGGAGAAATGAAGTATGTCACTTGAACCTTATCTCCACATATTATGCAGGCTGCTTATGGGAGGGAACAGCTGAACAAGCACAAATCAATGAAATGACAACTCAGACCACCACTAGTTCCTAATAAATTCTGGACTGTCCCACAGACTTGGGAAGCTCTTGACAACTGGTGATGCTCTCAGCATCTGGCAAACCACTTGTGTCTAATTGGGTACCCTGAGATATTTACACTGTGCTTAATGGTTACAGAAGAGATTGATCACCCTATTCTTGGTATCTATCCAAAAAGGGTATATAAAATCCTTTGATCTTGCTAAGGCAGCAAAACATGTCTAACCATCAGTTATGTAAAGGTGGTTGTTATTAATTTGAATACTGCACAGAGAGGAAAGAACAGAAGTACTATATAATGAGATATATTAAGACTACAAAAGAATTAAGTGAAGCCGTTATGTTATGAATCATGATTTTACTGTTTAGCAGTCAGCTCTTGATGTAATTCAGATAATAATGAATGGGCCAATTCCTTCCACCTTTATGCAGCCAAAACTTCCATTGACTTCAAAGAGAAAGTTGTCCAAGTCAGGACTAGAGACTGTTGCATCTATCCCATTATTTGCAAATGCTCTTCTGAATATAAAACGTTCCTTTATAATGTGCGATCACCAATAACAGTAACACTTGCATAATACAAACCTCTTACATAAATCTCTTTCATGGTCAACCCTCCCTTTTTATTCTTATTGCAAACTGCCACATTAAAAGTTCTCCTCCAAACCCTAATATCATAGGAACATAGATAATTTCTCACTGTACCATTCTGAACTTCTTACATTCTCCTCAATATTTTTAATTTCATTTTACCACAACATTTTTCTCAGAAGAGTATATTATTTATTATTAGCAAAAGGATGATTTATCATTGCAAATATTTCTCTTTATAATAGAAAACAGTGCCAAAAATGGGGAAATGTGCTAAGTCTTGTTATGTTTTAACAGATGCCAGTAGTATTTGAGGAAACAAATTAATAAATAGCCCTACATCACTGTTCTCTTGCTCTGCAGTTGTAAGTTAACACTCCACATTTCAAATCAGTACATTAAAGTAATTACTCAAAAAGTGTGCTTAAGCATCATATTTTCTGGTTTGTTTAGGGTAGAACTCTTTGGGTTTTGCGAAAACCAGATTTTTTTTTTTTCTCTATGATTATAAAGTATTGAATTCCATCTGGAACTTATTTTAATATTGTGAATCCTAATGCCTCAGAAAGGCACACAAAACAATAGATGGGCACTACTTGATTGTTTTAAATTGAAATTAATTAATTATGAAACAGCTGCAATAGTCTAAATTACTTATTTCCCCTTTCAGTGAAAGGAAATTTACAGGCATTTGCAAAGCATACAAAAATAAAAAGAGAGACAAGAAATTCTGTAAGAAAAGAAGTCATGTAGAATTGTCTATGATTTGTATTTCAGGGAAGTAAATAATTAATAGCTCCAAGGAACCATACTAGAGATTACTCTTTCTATTATGCAACCACATTGAGCAGTAAAATAATGCTTTAAAACTCAACAACAAATATAGCACAGAACTCAGTAGAGTTTACCTTCCTACAGAATTTTTTTTCAGTTGAAACCAGTTCTTTTTTTCACATTACAACCAGACTATGACTTGAAAGAAGCTTCTCAGTCATTTAGTCAAGACAGATGAGCAATGAGTGTTAGAAAATCTACCAAGGCATCAAAAGATCTACAGTCAAGGCCATTAAAGAATAGCTAATCTACTCTAGTTCTAATTTTCTGCTAATGGGTTTCCTTAAATGCGCTTTACATCAGCTGTAATTAGTTCAAGATATTGCTACTTATATACTTCTAAGAGCAACAACAACGGGGAAAAAAGGGTTACACTTCTACCACATAGTATGTAATCATGTTCACACAGCCACACAGCCAAGCTATTAAGCTCTTGTACAGTGCAAATCCTTGAAGAGTGTCATAAAGATGCACATTACTTGGACCTAAGAAAGCCAGGGCAGGCCCTGCAGCTAGAGCATTTACCTATGCTTTCATTTGTTGGGGTTATTTCAATGCCACTTTACCTCAGATGCTGCAGAACTGTCTGTACTAAATGGCCACATATATCAGAAGCATACACATTTTTGTTGCTAATACTAAAGGTTCGGAACAGACTTTCATAACCAGTAGAAGTGACCAAAAAAAGGCCAAATGCAACCCCCTTGCCACTTTTATGGTACAGCATGACTGGGTTCTGAAGAGATCCACTCGTTCTTAGAAAAAGGGCCTTTTATCTGAGAAAGCAGCAGTCTGACCCAATGACCCCAAGAGAAACACACAAGCCTGTGGCACATTTGGACCCATCTATACAGTGATGGTTTGAGGTTAATTGGAATATTTTAATGAGAGAAATTAGATCATTGGCTGTGAAAAGAAAATAACAGTGACGTCTATATTACTCATAGGTTCTGCTGAGAGATATAAAATCAAGAAACATAAATGCAGTCAGTCAGTCTTTGCTGCTGCCTGTCGTATTACCTATCTCTGCCTGAACCTGTGTAACCCAAACTGATCATTCTTCTTCTAACTCCGTATCTGGCAATCTCAACCCTGCACATAAGCCTTCTGAAATAAGAGAAGAGGTGGGAAAAACAGGAAGGGAGTTGGTTTGGAGCCCTCCCGGACAGTTTCTGTTGTTCGGGAGGGAGTTTGAATTTCTGTATTACTTTTAACTTGTGTATAATTGTATATAGTTGTAAATATATATTTATATACATTCATACATATATATATTTATATACATTCACATATATATATATTTATATACATTCACATATATATATATATATTTGTATCTATTGTGTATATATTCTGGTAAATTTGTGCTACACTTTAAAATATAGCTTCACTCCTTAACTTCCAGCCAGCTGAGTTAGTCTGGTGAATCAGGCAGGGGGGAGGGGGGAAACTCCCAAACTACCACAAAAGAGTAGACCTCCAAAAGCTAGCTGCAAGCATGGCAATATACCCAAACACACAAGGCAGCATGGTGATACTAACTTGGATCACTTGGGATCATGGTGGTTTTCTTGCACAGAGCCTGAGTTAAATGGACCAGTACACAATCACCTTTTGTACTAAGAAATTCCTGACAGTCTTGGGGCCTAACCACAAACAAAGCACATTGTAACATTAATTTACTCTTTAAACTGGCAATATTTAGTTAACTCAAGGTCACAATCCTGCAGAAAATATTATATTCTCCTTGACAAACACAAATGAATAAATGCACACTTAGTTTTTACCACTTTGTCCTTAAATATAGCTGATGACAAGTTCCCTCTTTAACTGCTTGAGAAACAACAACAACAACAAAAAAATGTTTAAAAGTGTCTTCCATTGGATGCATATCAATACAGTGATCTTCTCCACAGTATCTCTGTCAACAAAATCTGTCTGCTGATTTTTTCTGGACTGAGGCTCGACCGTCTACCACACTTGCTGTTTAAAACAGAGGAGAACAAAAACACTAAAATTACATCATTGCCTCCTAAAATCAACAGACCTGAGAGATGAACCCTGCTGATCAATCAGAAGCGGTCAATGACAGAAAGAATCAACTTTCTGTTGGTGTACTGATAGAGGTAGACACCACTTAGTCATGTCAGAACAACAGCTAAACCTCCACAGCAGTGGTTTAGGATATCTGCCTACAGCCATACATTACAACAGGTTTCCAAAAACCTTCACAGTGACTAAAGCAAAGATGACAAGGGCAAAACCAGGGAGATGGATGGTAGGAGAGACCACTGTTAGGGTAGCTTCTGAATTTGAACCCTGCAAATGCAAACTCACCAATCCTTTATCTTCCTGATCCATCTGCCTGTCATATTTGCATTTTTAATACCATTGCAGGTAATTACAATATGTTGGAACCTAGACTGCACCATCACGACAATGCACAGACCACGACAGCCACCACTTTCTAACAGATTTCAAAAGTGATATATGCAGTAAGAAGAAATCACAGCACAAAGCAATCTAAACATACTCAGTGTAAGGAGATGACGTCTTCATCCTCTATTTGTCCACTCCTGCTATTCAGTCAAACCAGGCTGAGCCACAAAGGACTCTTTCTTTGGTGAAAACAACCACACGGAAAGACTGGGTTACATTAAGAAGTTGCACGGCTTTGTCAGATACAACCTTCTAGTTTTCAGCTTTAAGTAATTACAGTTGTGGCTCATCTTTACTGAGAAACAAAACATAGCAACAAAAAGCTTCTTAGAAAAGATTTCTAGTCCCTTCTGCATAGTTTTGACTGCTGAGACCACCACTGCTGCATTGCAACTAATTTATTTTTTAAAAAATACACAAAAGGATCTCTGAGGATGAGTTTAAATCGCATTCGTACCATCAGATTTCCCAAGATAGAGGTCTTCAGTACATGCAGGCAGGTTAAAATCTTCCTAAGAGGATAAAATGCAGTCAACTTAAGTCACTAAGACTAGTTTTTGTTTGCTCTGAAGTATTACGAATGCTGAGATGTCAGGCTGTAAGAGAGGAACTCAAGTCAATTCTTTTTTTTTTTTTTACCTTTGAACACAGAAAATGTTTAGCATGGAGTATTAATAATTGCTATCACGTTCGTTTAACTGACACTACAGTTCATTCACCCTTTCCCTGTATAAAAACCTGTAGATATAAAAAAAATATTAAGAAATTGGATAGATTATTATCTGAGTACAAGAGTAAACTACAAGTGCCCATTTTGCCTCTCCTGGAGACTTAGGCAGCACCAGCAATCACAACTGGTGCCATAATATTGATTTTGAGAGACAGAAGACAAGTGAGCAGCTCCGCTGGTGACAATGTGAACACGGTGGGTTTGGCCAGAGCAGGAGCTAGTAGGCTCCCGAGGACCAGTCAGCCAGCAAATCCACCCCCCAGTAGCAGCACTGAAACGGTAATTCCTATGCCCCAGTATGGCAGGATTACAAAGAGATGGTTGAGTTCAAAACCAAGGAAGCTTGGTTACAGCTTCCCGTTTTCCTACTTTCATTTTTTCACAAAGAACTTGTGGTTTTCCACTGGAATTAGCCTTACAGCCAACTAGCCTCTATGCAAAGAAACTTTATATGGATTTCCTAGAAAATGTCATCTTACTGAGATCTCACTTTGTGAGGATGTCACTTCAATATCACAACTTGTTCAGTCTGATAGATGAGAACCCATATCGTAGGGAATTTAACCTCTCTGGTTTTGAGCTGTATAATCAGTTTTTTCTTTATTTTTATAGATTCTACTTCATTACTTCTACTGTCAAAAAATGTTATAACCAGACTTTAAGGTATCTCAGAATAAATGCTGCAAATGATTGCTGAAATTCTTTTTAGTCCTGCTTTTCTGTTTCTTAGTATAAACACAATGCAAATGGATTTATTATATGAGATTTAAAATCTTAAATAGTTACCTCCTCTAATGAGAGTCATGGTATTGAGTATGTTATTGCTAATATATGGATGATAAGATGTTCCCATAGTCATAAGTTTTTCTGTGTTGTGTGTGTTTGGGTTTTTTTGTTTGTTGTGGATTTTTTAGGGAGGTTTTTGGGGTTTTTTTTGGTTGGTTGAGTTTTTGGGTTTTTGTTTTGGTTGTTTGATTTGGGGTTTTTTGTGGCATTTTTTTTGTTTGCTCGTTGGGTTATTTTGCTCCATGGTCCACAATTTGATTCTACCAGTTTTAAGAAACCTGGCATTTTCCTTAAAATATTCACATCAAATGGGAAATGCTGCACACACCTCACCCTTTCTTCCAAATCCTCCTCCAATAACCTAGAAAGGTTTCTGCCTCAATGTCTGATGGAAAATATCCCCAGAGGAGCACAAATCTACAAGTCTGACCATCAGGAGGAAAGCCCAAAAGGCTGTTCTCTCCCCCAGTCACACAAGAGGTCAAAAATGCTTGAACGATTCTCAGGGAGAGAGATGAAAGTACATTCACTGTCCCAGTGCTGTACCAAAACTCCACTTACTCCACTTAATAAGTTTAAAAAAAAAAACAAAAACAGAAGTATAAGAAAAATATTGCTTTAAACAAAAAAAACCCAAACAAATAAAAAATTACCAAGGACTGCAAATCAGAGATGATGGGCAAGATCCTCACCTGACATAAACTGCAAAGCACACGAATTAGGTGGAGACTTCAACCAGATGACGAGGAAGTGGCACACGACACCCACAAAACAAGCACTTGCATGACCAAACAAAGGTATTTTTTAAATATGAATATTTGGCTGATGTTTATAAAGCACTATGACCACGAAAAGCTTGCTATTCTTTTTATTTACAACATTTAGCACATACAAATTATTCAGTGATGTAATAAAAAAACCACAAACAATGAAAGTAATTCCTGACCTAAAGCCTAAAAAACCAGGCATCAGAAGAGAGAACATGCTGTGAAAGTGGGAGAAGGGAACAGCCTATAGCTATTATTCGTGTTATTGTTTGCTCACAACTTACAATCATCACAGAAAGAGCAAATTTTTACATGGGATCTCAATGAGGGAAAGGTGGTAGCTGTGAGTTGGCAGTGGGAGGAAGGCAGAATGGGAAACACCATGAAGACAGAAATAAGGAGACAAATGGCTTTCAAGCATTACAGATAGAAAGAGGCCAAGGAAAAGAAGTAAAGGACAAAGTTCAAGACACAGACTGAAGTAGAATAGTAAAGAAGATGAGAGATAAAGGAATATCTAAGCTTATATTTTTGTGAGATGGAAGTATTATCACTATGTATTGTCTATACAAAAGGGTAAGGTAAGCTGGTCCAGCTTCTTACCCTAGTGAGAGAAGGGTTGGACCCCTCTCCCACGTGTCACTACTTACTACATTGAAAAATAAGCATCCTGATCTTCTACTTTTGACTGAAGAAGCATCTGTAGAATTAGTTGTCTGAAACTGTCTCAAGGAAACACTGCACAACAAGAAAAAAAGCTTGACTTACACAAATATAAAATGTAGTGACTAAAAGCTAGGCAACCCGGGACTGAGAAGTCACAAAAGGTTCATTTGTAAGACTGCTGGATGTCTGGCCACTTTTTGTTAATTTCCAAACAAAACTCTCATTGACTTCAAATGGAGCAGGAATAGACTCAAAGACAGCAAATGAACTAATAATGCAAAACATGGTCTGTAAAACACACTGAGACACCTTACACTGTGGCACTGGATATCAATCTCAACTTGGAAGCTATACAGTTGTGCATTTTTTACATGATTATCTGGCCCCTACAAAGCTGATGATACCTCAGAACATCCAGAAGTATCAGATAAGTACCAAATAAACCAATTACATACTTGGCTTCCTTTACCTAAATAAACATCATTTTGTTTGTGACTAATAAACATCTTACATTCAAAAGTATCTTCTTGTTTGGTACAGCACAGTAAATGTTTTAGTAGCTCTGCTAATTGCTTCAATTTAATGGAGAAAAACTTAGCTTATGCGTAAAAATGTGAGGAGAGCTGGTCCTAAGTGGTCCTCACCAGGGCTATCACTGTGCTTAAACAGAAGCACAGAGTTAAAGATCTGGTTGAATTTTGATCCAGATTTGTTAAATAAGGCAAATAACAACAAATGTCTGTAATGCAGAACTAGTCATGGGACTCCAGTTAGGACCTCTGGTCTGCTCATTTGCTGCTTTCCATCCCATATGATATGTTTTGTGCTGTACAGGGAGCATACGAAACACCTATAACTGAGATTTCCCATCTCTCTTTGACTAGAGTAAACAAATATAAAGCTGTAAGGCACTGAAGAATCCACATCCCTGAGTCTGGACAAGTAAAACTACACATATAGCATAGAAATAAATGCATGGAGAAAGAAAAACAGGAGATGGGGCTGTGGTTCAAAACTGCTAGTGTCATGTGTTTGGGATAACTGTGCCAGTCAGCAGTAATGACGGCCTGATCACACCAAAATGCTCCAGAAAAAGCTTACCAAATGGGCACAAGTTGATGTTTATGTTACAGATCAGTATGTTTTCTTTAAAATTTCTTTGAGTTTGTACTCAGCTTTCATTATTTGAATTACAGTAGTTTTCTGGGAAGCAGAAGTGTTATTGGCATCAACGCAACCCGGAAAAACTACTGTTCAGTAGAAAACAGCTTACAATCTTCTCCCATTGCAGTTTACTGGTTAAATATTGTCTTATAACCATAACATCATATATTATTACATTTTCTATGCTACTGCAAGGTAAAAGACACAGTACATATTAACTGGAGATAACAGTATAGAAGTAACAATCAATGAGAATTTTATAAGCATACTGCTGTTCATCTGGAAACTTTTTTATTTTCCAAGAACATACCAAATAAAATTAAAAACCAAAACCAACTGAACAAAACCCCTCCACTTTAGAACACCACATTAATATTTAACTACTGCACTTTTAAGCAAAATGTTCACCAAATACTGCAAAAAGCGGATTTTCAGTCATAAATTAAGAGCATAAATTGCCATTATGACTGCGTTCAAAAGAATAAAGGACAACATTCATTCTTGTTGCATAGAAAGTTTAGTCTCTTTAAGTGTTGCTCTTTGCCATGAAGTACTCCCCATGTACGTGGTATAATTTAGTTCCCTTTTTGGCAACAACTGCACTACTTTGATGGTATCCTGACAAACCTTCAGAGTTTAAAACTAACATACCAGTTTTGCTTTGGTCAGTTAGGTACAGTATCCAAATCACGTTCCTTGAGAGTGTCCATAGCCTGCACATTGGCGGGCAGGCAGGACAGCAGGAGGGCAGCGTGAGACATGCACCTTGCTTGCAATGGGAGACCAACCTGAAGCCCTCTGCCACAGTTGCCACAGCACCAAGGCACTGCCGGCCTTAATGACAGACTGCGGAAGCTTCCTCCAAGTGTAAGTAGTTTGCTGGTTTTTTTGACAATCCTCATACAACTTTTCAAAACTACTATTCTTAATCATTTGACAAAAAGAGATGCTCAACAATGAACTTCCAGCCTGTGATCTCAGATACTCCGGGCTAAAGCTGCTCAGTGAAACCCTAGAGCTGGAAAAGGATGCAAACACACAGCACCAAACACCTGCAACACTCCTGCCCCAGGGATAAGCTATGCTTAAAGTAGGTATGACCCCTTCACTAGGCACTAGTCTGGACATTTGTGGGTTCAACCCCTACACAGGGGTGAGAGTTCAGCAGCCTGCCAGTCTGCAACGGCCATTTGAATCTCTGCTGTTGAACCCACCTTCTAAAGAGCAAAAACAGTAAAGGAAACCAAACAACATGATCCATAAAACTGCAAAATCACTTGTAACACAAACACAGCCATTTTTAATCAGGTAATTTAAGTGGGAAATGGTTGATATCCCTTTGGACCTGTACAGGAGTTTTATGCCAACTACCATCACTTGAAAGGCGCTCAACGACAGTGGAAAAGCACACTGAAAAGGTTATGTGAAGAAGCAATTGCCAGGCACAGCCTAAAGCTTTAGTTGTACAGTTAACATTGCCAGGTTTTCAAATTCCGTATTAACTTGGATAGGCGCTTGCAGAACAGATTAATAAACAGAAGGCTTTTGCTGGAAAACTAAATTCCCCCCAAAGTTTGTCTTCATTCAAGGAAAAAACATTAAAATGTGTGAAAGTACTATTTCTCCAGTTCTTGTTTAACAGGAAAAAACAAAAAACCACATAATTTAATCGTAAAACTGTGCATATGGACTGAAAACTTAAAATCAGACCAGAGATAAATGTTATGGTTTGGATATAAAGAGAATATTGGTATTTATAATTGAAGTGAGGACATAACCTTAACTTGTGTCACTGGCAGAAACACTGTAATTAAAAACTTTTATGGGGTAGTAACTAATTTTGCATTATATGCGCTCTTCAAAGTTCCCACAGCAATATAAGTTTTATTAGGCTAGATGTTATCAATGTATGCATTTATAAGAACCCGCATTAAGCAGTGCAAGCTGTTCTCACCATCCTGGGGTCTTTTGTAAGAAGTGGCTCAACTAACGGGGATCTCTGGTCCACCTGCCACCAAGGACGTAAGCCGGTGCTGCCAAACGCGCACTCTACTGATAGAAGCTATGTATCACCTAACGTGATACATCACCCCCTCCACCCCACGCCCCCTCCGCCAAACAAGGAGAAAAAAAAAAAAAGCATATTCTTAACTGACTTCGGGTAAAAGTAATCTCAGCTCCCCAAACTACCAACCTAACCAGCCGAACACAAACTGCCACCGCTGTCCTTGCGCCGCACCCACAGCTGCATGCACCTAGCCCCCGCGGGAAGCGCACCCACCCCACTGAGGAAGGCGCACACCGCCTATCCGTGGAGCTGGGGACATCCCACCGCGCGAAGGGGGAGGGTTGCCCGGGACTGTGCCCTATCACGGGCTCCCAACGCGTGCCACCGCGGCGGAGTCCCGCGAGTCTCAGCGTTGCCCCAGGGGTCCCTCCCTACATATCGGGTGGCTCCGCTGGTGACCGCCACGGATTTCCGTCCGTCTGCGGACCCCAACGAGGATCCGCTGCCACGGGGCCGAGCTGTGTCGGACCGGCGGCTAGGACCTGCGGCCACCCAGGGGCGGCGTGACTCCCGCAGCAAACTCCGGGACTTGGCAGAAGCAGCGGCCTGAGGAGGGTGGTGCGGGGGGGAGGGCAGCACTTCCCACCTCCAGCCGCTAATGACATTTCTAGAAATTGTTTCCTCTCCTCCCTGGCAGCCCAGCACCCGCCGCCGAGGTGGGCAGGGACGGGGGTGCGCAGGGGGAGGTCAAGGGCACGCAATGGAGGGAGGAACAAAAAGGGAGAGCAGGGGAGAGCAGAGGAAAGCGGCGTAGCGGAGGGGGACAATAAAGGTGGCCCAGCGGGGTGTTGCGGAGCTAAGGGGAGTGTGTGAACGGGGCATACAGGAGGGATGGGGGATTAACTACAAGGAGTGCAGCCCGGGCGGGGTGCCAGTGACGGGTGAACACAGGGGAATACTGGAGGCAGGGGGGGCGAGTGCGGGACACCTTTCAGCACATTCACCTCCCGGAACCACCCTGGCAGCCAGAGGAAAGGGGCATATAACCAGCGATGCTGGGAGGGCAAGTGGCAGGGGAGACACCTCTCGAGATACTGCACCCCCTCTTGCTAATGCAACCCGCCCCACTGTTACTGCAGCCCCCGGGCCACTGCACACACACACAAACACACCCCCCCCTTACAGCGCACCCACTATTACTGCATTCCCAATTTATTTCAACCCTGCAGGTAAGTGTACACTCACCCCAAATTATTGCGCACACACCCCAGTTATTGCACATCTTCCAGTTATTGCACCCCCTCCCAGTTATTGCACCCCTTTCCGCTCTTACAAACCCCTCGTTACAGTACTCCCCGCAGGTCGGGACACCCCCCCAACCC